>OX422212.1:544901236-545501236 GCA_949130495.1 Sambucus nigra | reverse complement strand
CTTCCAACTTTTTGAATTCTTCTCGAATGACGTCGTACTGTTCCATAGAGTAAACTCTTCATCTTTGTTTGATTGTCTTAGTATCCTTAGTCACGTTGAGTTTATGGCACATAACCTCAGGGTCGATGCCAGGCATGTCCGCGTGTCTCCAAGCGAAGACACTCTGCCTCTTTCTCAAGAAACTTATCAACTCATCCTTGATCTTCGCTTTTAAAGCTTTGCCGATCTGGATAATTTTTTCCAATTCATCCTCATTGAGGATGATGGATTCTACCTCTTATGTAGCCTCTCCTTTCTTCAACTTCGTTTCATCTCAAGGGTTAAGTGTATCAATGTTATATATGGTAGTTGCTCTCTTATAGGCATATCTCTCTTAGGCTGAGTTAAAGTAACATTCTCGTGCTATGGTCTGGTCACCCTGTACTTCCCCTACCCCATAGGGGGTCAAGAATTTTATCATCTGGTGGACCATTGACGGCACGACCTCAAACTCCTTTAGGGCTACTCTTCCTATGATGAGGTTATAGGCCAAGAAGACGTTTTCGTCCATAATGAAAAAAATTAATCTTCCAGGTTAACCTCTTAGGCCACTCATCGCCCATTCGCACGTCCATCTCATACATGCCCAATGGATGGACCTTTTCACCACTAAAGCCCATTAACGGATGATGATAGGGTATCAGCCTAGCTCTGCTAAGGCCTAGGCTTTTGAAGCAGGGCCAGAACATCACATATGCTGAACTTCATCCATCTACAAGAATTCTATGTACCTCGCATTCATGCACTCTGGTTGTGATTACCAAAGGGTTATCATGTGGATCTAGGATGCCTTTGAAGTCGAGCCAGGAGAACTCGACCATAAGAGTGTCCATATCCACCTTCTTTCTCTTCTACTTGGTTTCGGAAGATGTTAGATTTACCACTTCAAGTTTGGCCACTGACTTCGCCTCTGCCACATGAGCCTTTCGGTCCGCCACTTCAGAACCATCCCCTGCGAGTCCTCCGTACATGGTGTTAACACCAAAGGAGATCATACCAACCCTCTTCACTGGGCCGTTGTCATCTTTTGGTGGGAGGTATGGATTATCCTCATCATCACCACCCGAGTCATCATCTCTTCTTGCTGGGGTATCTTCATAACATCTATAATTTCTTTTCTTTTTAGAATCATATCTTCCCTTTTTAGGAGCCTTTCCATCAACATATTTCCTTAACTTTTCGGATTTCAACATCTTCTCAATCTCATCCTTTAAGGAGAAGCACTTATCTGTAACATGGCCATGGTCTTGGTGGAACTCGCACCACAAGTTCTGGTTACTCTTATGTGGAGGAGCCTTCAGCTTCTCTGTCCATCTTAGATATCGGTCATTCTTAATCTCATTGAGGATGTGTTCGCAGCTTACAGTTAGAGGGGTATAACGTGCAAACTTATCATCAGCTGACCTCTTCTTTCCATCCTTCTTTCTTTGAAACTTCCCGCTACCACTACCGCTCTTATCCTCATACTTTGCGACCATGGCCTCTTCAGCGTTCATGACCTTACCTGCACTTTCCAATAACTCTGCCATGGACTTGGGAGGGTCTTCTGCGAGCTTCCATAACAACATCCCTTTCCGGAGACCTCCTATGAGAGCGGTCATAGCTATATTCTCTTCGTAGTCTTCCACCTCCAGTTTTTCTTTGTTAAATCTAGCAATGTAGTCTCTTAGACTTTCATTTTTGCCTTGCTTGACATTCAATAGATGGGTGGTCTTCTTTTGAGGTCTTACCCCAAAATAAAAATTGTGAATGAATCGTTCAGTCAAGCCCTTAAAGTTATCTATTGATTTCTTCAGGAGAGAGGTTAACCAGATATGTGTAGCTCCTGTCAAAGTCCCGAAGAATGCCCGACACTTCATCTCATTTGGTATTGAGTAAATGTCCACCGCAGACTGGTACATCTCAATATGATGTACATGGTTGGTACCACCATCATACTTGGGAGACACCATAGGTGGATTGAACTTGGGAGGGGTTGGGAAGCTCACTATCTTAGCCACGAACGAAGATCCCTCTGAGAAACCTCTTTGCAATGGGTCCTGGATTTTGATGAGGTCTCCTATCTTTTCCTCAAGGCATTGGATAGAGTCATTACATGTCCTTGTAACGTCGGCCTGCCCGAGGTTGTCCCCAGCCACCTCCAAGGGGTGGACTAAGGGTTCCCCAGCCGCAGGACAACGTCGGCTGTTGACCTCTTCCTGGTCTCTACCTCGTCCTATGTGGGGTCGGCCTTGATAAGGACGACGTTGCCCCTCTTCCCTTTGTGAGCCGGCTGCACTTCTTGACCTGGACAACCTCTGTCTTAGGTCATTTATTGGGTCGAGCCTTTCGAAGGTCGACCCTCTGCTCAATCGATCAAAAGATGATCCTCTTTGTTGGGTTTCTTCACCTCTTATGACCCATAACCTCGGCTCTGCTGGATAGGTCGAAATGTGTTATTTGAAACCTCATACAGCTCCCAACAATCTTCTAGAACATCTTCCGCCTCCAAATCGTCAAATCTATCCTCCGAGCAAGGGTGTCCTTGCCTTCTCAGGCGTAAACGCCTAGGGTTAGCAATGTCCCTCCTCTGCTGGGGTGTAGGTTGGTCTTTCCATGGTGCCTGGGGTGGTCCCTTAACTTCAGGATGGGGCTGAACATCCGCCAGAGTATTCATCTCTAGTGAGACTCCGGGTGGTCTCATAATATTTTGACTGAGTTGTGCGAACTGCTCCTTCATTTCTTATTGAGTTGCAGCCAAAGACCTCAAGGCTGCTGCCACCTCTGCCATTTTGGACTAAGACGGAGCTTGATTGGAACTAGGTCCTTCAGCACCAGGCGGGGGAAGAGGTGGTGGTAAATCCGGTGCCATACCGTAACACAAAAGAGCTGGTGTAGTAGATGAGCTTAATACCTTAAAGGACCTCTTTCAATGGTGAAATAGCTCCACGCATGGGGTGAGGCCTCGTTCGCCACCAGAGTCTCTAATGAGGTTAAGCAAAAAAAGAGGAAGAGACAACTTCTCGTTCCCACAGACGACGTCAAAATGATGATGTTGGAAATAGCACCACCAGTCAAGGTGTTCGTAAGCTCAAATTAGTGATAACAATGGCAGCACAAGAGTGTGACACCCGACTAATTAAATACCGGGCAGCTACTCCTTTATCAAATTAATACAAAATGCCAAGTTGGTTCAGTTAATAGCATCACTGTCGAAAACATTTTAATGATTTCTAACCACCTAGTATTTAAAAAGTAAGTTGTCAAATTTTAAATTAAATCTGATTAACATGCAATAAAAGAATTATGAAAGAATAACATAACCATTCACCATAAAGAAGCAATAGAATAACCAACAAATAATAATAAGTCTGGAGGAAATACTTCTCACAACAATCCCAAAATGGAAATAAATAAAACAAGTTTGCATCCTGAATTAAATACAAACCAAAGTCTGAATAACTGAAATATAAAGTGTCTCTAAAGAAATGGGCGACATGCCCTATAATGATGAAGCTGAATATGGAGTCAAGACTAGAAAAGAGGCGTCTACTAGCAAAACCCTGTAACTTCCACAACAGCTACAGCTCGTCACCTGAATAAAGATCCTATGCATGGTGTCCTTGTGGCTGGGCACCTAAAAAGGATTTTACAAAAAATAGATTTGAAAGCAAACGGGTCAGAGCCCGAAAGTGGAGAGTATTTTAAAAACAGCAAGTGCTTTAATAACATTTAAAACAATGAATGCAAAATACATGTTAGGACGTGCTCTCACATGAAATACTCACCTCTTGTCTAACTGTGCACTCCTAACGTTCCTGTACCCATTCATGTGTTATTTATATCTAACTAAACCGTCATAAGTTCTAACCCAACTACTCGATTCACAATATGAATTCCCAATGTTATCACTTAAATAGATAGCTTTACTTAAACTCGGATTCTCAATTATTAGCATTACCGTTTACTGGAGGTTATCCCCTTATTTATCTCCTCAAGGAGTTACTATAAATTATTCTCATAATTAAACATAACAATTCTTTTTCATTTAACCGTATATTATTCACATCATAAATATACAATATAAGCACCCCGAGGCTAAGCTGCGGTTCACACATACTCTGCTATCCACCCCGGTACATCACGTACATAAGGATTACAAATTCCGAATCTCTCAGGAATTTTTAGAATAAGCACAACACACAAAAATGGAGGCGAACATAATTCAACATATCCATGGGTCACGTACATACCTACGCTCCATAGTCAGCTGACTTAATAACTCACAATTAGGTCATTCCCTTGAACTATGTCCTCTAGGTACCAATCTAAATCCGGGCACACAAAGATTAGATGGCCCTAAGCGAACGTAAACCTCCCGTGATAGCAAGTATGGTAGGTATGTCATACACATAAGATCATATACTAAGCATTCACACATCTTAGATGTCTCAATATTAATAAAGGTACATTCTACATCCTTATACCATTATTCCAATTTTATACATTTTAAGTCTTTCGATAATATAAAAATGTAGACTGTCGACACAACTCACGTCATAGTTTCTTGTACTTAAAACCTATCTCAAAGGGATTATTAAGTTTCCTATTATTCCCACATATAACATCATTATTCTTAAGGCCCTTACTTCTGCCCCAAACCTCATTTCATCAATTTATTCAAATTTACTCTTTTAACCCTAATATTATCTCACTCATCGAGTTTCATTATCTTTTAGAATAATTCCTCAAAATGAATTCTAATTAAGTTCCAAATTTTATAACCATACCTACTGGTCTTCCTTAAGTCTAAGGATATTCATAAAGTCTCCAATAATATTTTCTAAGGGTTAACATCATTAAAATTTAACTAGGGGAAGTTTTACTCATTCTGGGAAGGTCGATCGATCGACCTTGAACCTCGATTGATCGATGGTGGTCGATCGATCGACTGATGAATGTCGATCAATCGATCGCACCAGGTAGGCTACGGACTGCTTCGTTTTGCAGTCCTCAAATCATCCCAAAACTCCATTATAATGCATGAAACTCTAATATAACGTTATAATATCATCATACAACCATCCTACAACATTGTTAACGTTCTAAAACCAATAAATCATCAACCAAGGGCTTTATTTGGATCAAAACTTCATCAAGAACCCTAGTTTTCTATTTCTTTCAAGAACATTAATAAATCTCTTCTTAAATCTGTTTTTAGATCATCAAGGGTTATATTTTGAATTCATAATTCGTCCAGAATATATCTACATGCAATTCCTAACATAGTTCATAGTTTTAATCCTCAAATTCATGGGTCTATATCAATCTTCCAAGACAAAATTCGATAATTACCTAAACATGGAAGAACACATTCATGGAATTAATTGTAACTAAATCACTTGCCTTATGTTCTTCAGATTTGTTGTTGGTTGGAGATGGTTGAATTCCTCTCTCTCTCTCTCTCTACAAGTTCTTCTCACAAGATGACAATGGAGGTGGAGGTTTATTTTTTTGACTTTTAACTTCTTTTCTAAACTTCTCCCGTAGCCCACTACTTAGTTTAGTGCTGATAATGGGTTGGTGGGTTTAATGATAAATCATAATTAAACTCTAATTTTCGTGGGTTTTAATTACCAAATTTTCAAAATTACCAAACTACCCTTTTGGGTTGCCGGTTTGGCCTAAAAATACCCCGGGACCCAAACTAAACCTCCGGCTAGTGTTTTCTGACTATTTCGACCCTTTCGGACTCATTGGAGCACTCAAAATGACCATACGGTTGATAAAAATAAAATTCACTTTTTAATTTAAATAATTATATTCTTGACGCGACTTCACGCACGTCCCAACAAAATTTCCCAAATTGTCGTATTTCAACCTCGCGACAATTTCAATATTTTCAATATTCATATATTGCCATATATACACCTTATAATAAAATACCAACTCACATCTCGTTAGTATTTTATCCGAGTTAATTCTCAATTAATTCACATTTAATTTAATTAATTCCATAAATAAATATCGATAAAAATGCGGGGTATTACATACTTCCCCCCTAATAATAGAATTTCGTCCCGAAATTCGGAACTAAAAAGTACCTGGTAAAAACAACTCTGGATAGCATTCGCGCATCTCATCCTTGCGTTCCCATGTGGACTCCTCGGCATTATGATGCCGCCACTGAACGTGTACTAACGAAACTATCTTTGACCGCAGTTTTCGCTCACTTCGGTCCAAAATAGCAATCGGCCCCTCCTCGTAGGAGCTATCGGGCTGGAGATCGATGTCCTCCAAGGCCATGTGAGAATGGTCCAAATCATCTCTAAGATATTTCCTTAGCGAGAAAATATGAAACACATCATGAATCCTGTGTAAATGCTCCGGTAATCCAAGTCTATACGCAACAGACCCAATCCGCTCGATGATAGGAAATGGCCCCACATATCTCGGTGCCAACTTCCCCTTCTTTCCAAATCGCATAATCCCGTTCATAGGAGATACTCTGAGTAAAACCTGGTCCCCCACTTGGAACTCCCTGAAGAACCTCTTCGCATCAGCATAGCTCTTCTACCGATCCTGAGCTACCCGAATGCGACTCCGTATCAATTCTATCCTCACCGAAGTATCCTGAATTACTTCCGGCCCAAGTAGTTTGTTGTCCCCCACCTCTAACCAACATGCTGGGGAATGACAAGGTCTACCGTACAACGCCTCAAATGGAGCCATGCCATTGGTGAACTGGTAGGAGTTTTTGTAAGCAAACTCCACCAATGGAAGATACTGCTCCCATCCACCCCCAAAATCAACGATGCACATACGTAACATGTCCTCCAACATCTGGTTTGTACGCTCGGTTTGCCCATCGGTATGCGGATGATATGCCGTACTCAACCGCAATTCTGTGCCCATGGCCTCCTGAAAACTCTCCCAAAATCGTGAAACAAATATCTTGTCTCGGTCAGACACGATATTTAGGGGTACACCATGATGTCTCACTATTTATGCAATAAAAAGCTGGGCATACTATCCCGTAGTGTAGTCTGTCCTTACGGGTAGAAAATGAGCAACTTTTGTCAACCTGTCCATAATTACCCAAATGGAGTCGTGACCCCTCTGTGACGTAGGTAACCCCGTGATAAAGTCCATGAATATGCTCTCCCACATCCACATCGGGACCTCTAATGGCTGTAGGAGTCCTGCCGGTCTCTGATGATCCACTTTTACCAGCTGACAAGTGGCGCATTTAGAAACAAACACGGCAATATCTCTTTTCATCCCGCTCCACCAATACTGACGTCTCATGTCTTGGCACATTTTGTCCCCACCGGGATGTACCGCGAACCGTGAGCCGTGCGACTCTTCCATCACCTCGCGTCGCAATTCCTCCCCTTCCGAAACTACCAGTCTCCCATTTAAGCGTAATCCCCCGTCTGAACTAACGGTATAGGACTCGGCTCCCTCTTCTAGTAATCGAACTATCTTCTCCTGACAAAACGAGTCATTTGCTTGTGCCTTCACCACTCTCGTGACAATATGCGGTGTAATTGTCATCACAGACATGAACAATCGGGCCACTGCATCCTGGTGTCCCAACTCCTTCCACTTTGCCTTCCACACCCCTGCCACTTCATCTACTGGCCTACGACTCAACGCGTCTGCTACCACGTTAGCCTTTCCCGGGTGATATTGGATATCAAACTAATAATCCTTCACAAACTCAAGCCACCTACGTTGCAGCATATTCAACTCCTTCTGCGTGAATAGGTACTGTAGGGACTTGTGGTCTGTGAACAATCGAAACTTCTCCCCCAAAAGATAGTGTCTCCAAATCCGAAGGGCAAATACCACTGCCGCTAACTCCAAGTCATGAGTGGGGTAATTCTTCTCGTGAGGCTTAAGCTTATGGGAAGCATAAGCTATGGCCTGACTCTCCTGCTGCAATACACCTCCAAGTCCTTGTAAGGACGCATCGGTGTAAACTAGATACTCAACTCCCGGTCTCGGCAATGCTAACACAGGTGCTGAGGTCAACTTGTCCTTCAACTCATCGAATGCCAACTGTCAGGCATCACTCCAGATGAATGGCACACCCTTACGAGTCAGATGTGTCATGGGACCCGCTATCTTGGAGAAACCCCTAATAAACCTCCTGTAGTATCCTGCTAAGCCCAAGAAACTACGGATCTCAGTCGGTGTCGTGGGCTGTCCCCACTCCCTCACCGCGGATACCTTCCCCGGATCAACATATATCCCCTAGTCCTAAATAATATGTCCCAAAAACTGAACCTCCTTCAGCCAAAACCCGCACTTCTCATACTTTGCATACAACTCGTTCTGACGTAGCGTCTGTAAAACCTGCCTCAAATGCTCGATGTGCTCCTCCTCTGTGTGGGAGTAGACCAGAATGTCATCAATGAAGACAATGACGAAATGATCTAGGAACTCTCTGAACACCCTATTCATCAAGTCCATAAACACGGCTGGAGCATTGGTCAAACCAAAAGGCATAACCCGAAACTCGTAGGAACCATATCTCGTTAAGAAAGCAGTCTTCGAGACGTCCTCTTCCCTGATACGCAACTGATGGTATCCCGATCGCAAATCAATCTTCGAGAAGAAAGAAGCTCCTCTCAACTGGTTGAATAAGTCATCGATTCGGGGCAATGGATACTTATTCCGTATCGTGACCTTATTCAACTCCCGGTAATCCACACACAACCTCAACAATCCATCCCTCTTCTTTACGAATAACACAGGGGCACCCCATGGCGAAGTACTCCTCCAGATAAACCCCTGACCCAACAACTTCTCAATTTGATCTCGTAACTCTCTTATCTCAGCTGGAGCCATACGGTAAGGTGCGCGGGCAATAGGCCGAGTTCCCGACGTCAAATCATTCACAAAATCTATCTCCCTACTCGGAGGTAGTCCAGGTATATCCCGAAATACATCGGCGAACTCACTAACAACGGGTATTGAATCAAGTGGTATCACCACTTCCTTAGAGGTCTCCTCCTCTATGTAGTACAAATGAGTGGACGATCCTCCCTCAGGACGAGGCATCGCCACTAAAAACATCTCCTGCCCGGGAATGGCAAAGATAATACTCCTACTAAAACAGTCAATCATGGCTCGGTACGCAACTAGCCAATCCATACCAATAATGGCATCATACTCTCTCATCTCTAACACTAACATATCAGCGGGTAAAGTAAACCTCCCGATCTCTATACCCACACCTCTACCCATAAGCGAAATCATGGAACCCCTACTCAACGGTGAGTCTACACAAGTAGCGGTGCTCTCTGCGGTGTCTAATAACCCAATGGTGCGTGCAAATCTCATAGCAATAAAATAGTGTGTAGCCCCCGTGTCAAATAAAATGCGCCCCATAGTCCCCTGAATAGAGAACATACCCTCAATGGCCGGTGGATTCTGTGGGGCTGCGACCTGCTGGAGCTGATACACTCTTTCATACTGAAGCTGTCCCTACTGAACTGGAACTGCTGGAATGGGTGGTAATGCTGCCATCTGTGGTGCTGGGAGGGCAGCGGGAAATATAGGCCTCCGTGGCTCGTGTCGAGCACCCTACTGCTGCTGCTGTGGGGCCTTGCCCTTATCAGGACACTCCTGACGTCTGTGGCCAATCTTACCACAAATGAAACACTTCCCCTGGAAGTTTCCCCCTCGCTGTCCCTGCTGACCACGGCCCTGGTGACCGTTACCATTTCTGCCCTGGCCTTGCTGGCCCTGGTGAAACTGCTGCTGTTGACCATTTTGACCCTACTGGCCCTGATGTCCGTTCTGACCCTGCTGGCCATTCCGAAATCCTCCCTAACCGTTCCTGAAACCCCCTGATCGAAATCTCTTAGAATCCCCCTATTGGGAACCCTGATCACCCTGCCTATACTGACCCCGAGCTGATTGTGCCCCGCTGGCACCATTTCTCCCTGTCCTGCCCTGATGGCTGGACTCTCGTGATCGCTTCCCCTCTGTCAAGTGAAAGCGGTGGTCCTGGAAAAGGAGAAGTTCAGCGTTAACCACGTCAGAATAAGTGGCCAACAAGAGGTTCCCCAACACATGCTGACGGATCCTCCATATCAATCCATCGGTGAACTTCTGGATCTTCTTCTCCTCTGTCGGTATCTCATCCGGGACAATATTCAGCAAATTTGTGATTTCGGCCTCATACTCGGCCACAGTCTTACCCTCCTATCTAAGGTTCATCAACTTCCTCCTCATTTCCGTGTGAACAACTGACGGAAAATATTTGCGGTCGAACCGCACCCAGAACTCCTGTATCGTGAGAGTATCTCTCTCCTCCGCAGAGGTAATAGACTCCCACTACTGCAATGCAGATCCCACTCGCTTGAAAGTAGCTAGTATCTGCCTCTGAACATCGGTGCACTCATACATCCTCAAGTGCCTCTGAATATCTTTCCTCCACTGACTAGATACCACAACATCGGAGCTACCTGCGAACTCCGGAGGGTGTGCTTTCTGAAAAGCATCACGAACGCGTTCCCAAGCAGACGGGAATGCATGTGCCTGAATTGGCGCGGCTACTGGCGCCTGGGGTGGTGCCTGCTGTACAACGGCTAGGGCGGCATTTACCGCTTGGGCTACAATAGCTGCAACCTCGACGGCATTCATGGTGCCCTGTACTGGTGCTGGCTGTGGCTCTGGCTGTGCATCCCTAGAAACTCGCTGCGCACGTCGTGGAGGCATCTGAAATGAGAGTAAAGTCTATAAGTTCGCAGTTATAAACTTAAAATAGCTGAAGAGCGAAGCATACGTAAAGGAATACAACAGTCCTAAAATATAGGGCTCTACATCAAAGAAAGCTCAGCGGAAACATAATAAGCCGTACAGATCCTAAAGGACACTAGAACCTGATGCTCTGATACCACCTGTGACACCCCGACTAATTAAATACCGGGTAGCTACTCCTTTATTAAATTAATACAAAATTCCAAGTTGGTTCAGTTAATAGCATCACTGTCGAAAACATTTTAATGATTTCTAACCACCTAGTATTTAAAAAGTAAGTTGTCAAATTTTAAATTAAATCTGATTAACATGCAATAAAAGAATTATGAAAGAATAACATAACCATTCACCATAAAGAAGCAATATAATAACCAACAAATAATAATAAGTCTGGAGGAAATACTCCTCACAACAATCCCAAAATGGAAATAAATAAAACAAGTCTGCATCCTGAATTAAATACAAACCAAAGTCTGAATAACTGAAATATAAAGTGTCTCTAAAGAAATGGGCGACATGCCCTATAATGATGAAGCTGAATATGGAGTCAAGACTAGAAAAGAGGCGTCTACTAGCAAAGCCCTGTAACTTCCACAACAGCTACAGCTCGTCACCTGAATAAAGATCATATGCATGGTGTCCTTGTGGCTGGGCACCTAAAAAGGTTTTTACAAAAAATAGATTTGAAAGCAAACGGGTCAGAGCCCGAAAGTGGAGAGTATTTTAAAAACAGCAAGTGCTTTAATAACATTTAAAACAATGAATGAAAAATACATCTTAGGACATGCTCTCACATGAAATACTCACCTCTTGTCTAACTGTGCACTCCTAACGTTCCTGTACCCATTCATGTGTTATTTATATCTAACTAAACCATCATAAGTTCTAACCCAACTACTAGATTCACAATATGAATTCCCAATGTTATCACTTAAATAGATATCTTTACTTAAACTCGGATTCTCAATTATTAGCATTACCGTTTATTGAAGGTTATCCCCTTATTTATCTCCTCAAGGAGTTACTATAAATTATTCTCATAATTAAACATAACAATTCATTTTCATTTAACCGTATATTATTCACATCATAAATATACAATATAAGCACCCCGAGGCTAAGGTGCCGTGCGCACATACTCTGCTATCCATCCCGGTACATCACGTACATAAGGATTATAAATTCCTAATCTCTCAGGAATTGTTAGAATAAGCACAACACACAAAAATGGAGGCGAACATAATTCAAAATATCCATGGGTCACGTACATACCTACGCTCCATAGTCAGCTGACTTAATAACTCACAATTAAGTCATTCCCTTGAACTATGTCCTCTAGGTACCAACCTAAATCCGAGCACACAAAGATTAGATGGCCCTAAGCGAACGTAAACCTCCCGTGATAGCAAGTATGGTAGGTATGTCATACACATAAGATCATATACTAAGCATTCACACATCTTAGATGTCTCAATATTAATAAAGGTACATTCTACATCCTTATACCATTATTCCAATTTTATACATTTTAAGTCTTTCGATAATATAAAAATGTAGACTGTCCACACATCTCACGTCATAGTTTCTTGTACTTAAAACCTTTCTCAAAGGGATTATTAAGTTTCCTATTATTCCCACATATAACATCATTATTCTTAAGGCCCTTACTTCTTCCCCAAACCTCAATTCATCAATTTATTCAAATTTACTCTTTTAACCCTAATATTATCTCACTCATCAAGTTTCATTAGCTTTTAGAATAATTCCTCAAATTGAATTCTAATTAAGGTCCAAATTTTATAACCATACCTACTAGTCTTCCTTAAGTCTAAGGATATTCATAAAGTCTCCAATAATATTTTCTAAGGGTTAACATCATTAAAATTTAACTAGGGGAAATTTTACTCATTATGGGAAGGTCGATCGATCGACCTTGAACCTCGATCGATCGATGGTGGTCGATCGATCGACTAATGAATGTCGATCGATCGATCGCACTAGGTAGGCTACGGACTGCTTCATTTTGCAGTCCTCAAATCGTCCCAAAACTCCATTATAATGCATGAAACTCTAATATAACGTTATAATATCATCATACAACCATCCTACAACATTGTTAACGTTCTAAAACCAATAAATCATCAACCAAGGGCTTTATTTGGATCAAAACTTCATCAAGAACCCTAGTTTTCTATTTCTTTCAAAAACATTAGTAAATCTCTTCTTAAATCCATTTTTAGATCATCAAGGGTTATATTTTGAATTCATAAGTTGTTAAGAATATATCTACATGCAATTCCTAACATAGTTCATGGTTTTAATCCTCAAATTCATGGGTCTATATCAATCTTCCGAGACAAAATTCGATAATTACCTAAACATGGAAGAACACATTCATGGAATTAATTGTAACTAAATCACTTGCCTTATGTTCTTCAGATTTGTTGTTGGTTGGAAATGGTTGAATTCCTCTCTCTCTCTCTCTGCAGAATTCTCCTCTTTCTCTCTCTCTACAAGTTCTTCTCACAAGATGACAATAGAGGTGGAGGTTTATTTTTTTGACTTTTAACTTCTTTTCTAAAATTCTCCTGTAGCCCACTACTTAGTTTAGTGCTGATAATGGGTTGGTGGGTTTAATGATAAATCATAATTAAACTCTAATTTTCGTGGGTTTTCATTACCAAATTTCCGAAAGTACCAAACTACCCTTTTGGGTTGCCGGTTTGGCCTAAAAATACCCCGGGACCCAAACTAAACCCCCGTCTAGTGTTTTCTGACTATTTCGACCCTTTCGGACTCGTTGGCGCACTCAAAATGACCATACGGTTGATAAAAATAAAATTTATTTTTTAATTTAAATAATTATATTCTTGACGCGACTGTCACGCGCATCCCAACAAAATTTCCCAAATTGCGGTATTTCAACCTCGCGACAATTTCAATATTTTTAATATTCATATATTGCCATATATACACATTATAATCAAATACCAACTCACATCTCGTTAGTATTTTATCCGGATTAATTTTCAATTAATTCACATTTAATTTAATTAATCCCATAAATAAATATCGATAAAAATGCGGGGTATTACAAAGAGTATATTAAATATAAGAGATTGAGATGAGGAGAAGAGGATGGACACCAATATATAAGTGGTTCAGCCAATTAGGCCTACGTCCACTGTGCAAGTGAGTAAGTAAAGTCACCAGAATAAGGCACTATTGGCCATGGATACAATCTCTCAAGCTTTCTCTCTCTACTGTGTAAAATGACAGAGTTTTAGCTAGGGTTATAATTTTTAGATCCTCCTCCGTGTAGGAGAAGACAAGTATATATAGCATGTGGGGGGTGTAATGCACCCCCATGCATGCCATGAGCATGTGTGTGATGATCTAGCCAATCTGATGAAGACATCTGTCACTGTCACATGTAGAGAATGATGTTGAAATATTCCCCCACGTGAGGGGAACAATTCGGTTATAACTGATTCATCACACGTGTTCCCAGCTATGCGTGTGCGTATGAATGCTCGGCTGTCCTCGAACGATAACAACCTCGGCCTGGAAGATTACGAGGTTGGTGAAGTCTGGAAGCTGAGCAATCCGAGGTTACTCATGATGGTCTCGACCCAGTAAGTAGACCGAGATAAGACAAATGGAGTTATAATCTGAGGCTGATTATTATAGATTGTGTAGTCTCTGCTTCCTCGGCGTATACTCAGCTAAGGTTGCTGTAGGGGTTAATACGCAATGTCGGCTCCGGACGACCTGAAGAATAACTGTCCCCATGGATCATGAAGACCTCAACTATTGTCTGAAAGCAAGGCAACTAGTAACGTCGGCCATGGCCTACCTTGATTAGGACGAGACCACTGGTTGATAATTTGGAGCCCTTCTAACCTCGGCCATCTCCCTGACCGAGGTTGGTGTCTCTGAGCTATTGGGTACATATAGGGCACATCAGTCTGCACTTTAGATTGTTGTATGATCTCATTATTTTTCATAAGTTTTTTGGCTTGATCACTAAGAACAACATCTTTTTCGAGTTGTAAGAAATGCGTGTCTTGAAATCTGTCCCGAATACTAGATTTTCACCCATACACTTCATCCATTACCTTTCCATATTCCCCACTCCATTCATATATCATCCATCATCATTTTGAGAAAAAGAGTGTTTTCCCAAATGTAAAATGTCTTTCGTGTTGAGAGTAAAAAATAAATAAATAAAAATAAAAAAAGAGAAAAAAAATGAAGAGAAAGTGAAATTAGAAGATCCGTCATAGAGAGTTTTTGCATTTTTAGCGAATATCTCTCCCAATGTCCGATTCAGATGGAGAAAAATAAAATACAAATCTATGTTGGGGTTATTTGTATTTTTAGCAGATTTATCTCATACATTGATGAGTATTTGGAAAAGAAGAAAAAGAGAAAGTTACTGTTTAGAAATAAAGACATTTGTCCTTCATGTATAGAACACTCTTATCGCATCCATCTTTCATCCATCATCCATCCATCATATCCTACCTATCTCATTATACCCTTCCATCCCATTTCCCCCTCACCCATATACATCCATATATCCCTTAGGTGTTCGGGAAAATGAAAGTTAACGTGGTAAATAACTCGACGTTCTCACTGTAGTGATTAACATTCTTTCATGAGATCACCTTTTATTTCTAGTATGTTCGTTCTTTCTTATGTGTGAGTGAGATGTTTGAACTTTCTTACATTTACTCACCTCCTCACACACAAGAGCGATACACTAACCCTAATCTCAAGAGTTCGTTTGAGAGAGTTATATCCAGTGAGATTTTGAAGTTGAAGCGTTTATTTTGAGAAGGCAATCTACGAATTACTCTTATAATACTCGACCCGTTTTGACGAATTCACACAACACACATTGAGTTCTGGGAAGGATATGCCTAGAGTATTTACTTAGCTAAATATTTTTACATTCTAGCTTATATTTCTCAAATTAATTCTCTCATGATGGATTGTGCGATTATTCTACGTCTAATAAGAGATTGACTGCATTTTAATAAATCTTTTCAAATAAAATTTTTTGTGGGTATATTCCCTGCAAACCCTCACGAGACACAACTCGTCCTGTAGGGCAATCTATATGTTTAAAGGCTTGTTGCACATGCTAAGTACAATCGCAAGTGCCCGCGAAAGTGGTACGCTTTTGGTTTCTTATTTCTCTTTCTCTCTATCTTATTGCTCGAGGAATAACAATGCTCTGTTTGGGGGTGGTGTGATAAGCACCCAAAAGTGTAAATTTTATACCCCAAATAGATGTATTTTAGTTGCTAATTCTCTGCAATTTGGGTCTTATACGAGTAAATGTTCACTGTGCAGGCTTGATTGCAGTTGTGGTGTCAAAAGCATTATTTCGAGGCAATTTGCAGTCATTTGGAGCTAATTACCCTGTCCCGTAACCCTAGCCAAGCCTAACTGAGTCCCTAAACCTACCCTGAAGCCTGTGTGTGTTTAGTTTGTGCCTTTTTAGATTTTTTCCAGATTTTTAGTTTGAGCCGTTTTTGTTTTTAGAATTTATTTTAGATTTATTTAGGATTTTTAGAATTTATTTGCATATTTTTCTATTTTGGTGTATTTTTATTCTGATGTTTTATTAGTTTTTATTTTTTATTTTATTTTTTTATTAGGATTATTTTTTTTAGGATTTCATTTACTTTTTTTTAGTTTTATTAGATTTCACTTTTTAGGATTTTAGTTTTAATAGAGTTTTGTTTTTTTATTTTTTATTTTTATATTTAATATGAGTCTTTATTTTATTATTAGAAGTAGGATTTTTATTTTTTAGATTTTTAGCTTTATTAGTTATATTTTTTTTTAGGATCACAACTTAAACACACACACACTGTAGAATATACACTTATCCTACACCTAACATACACACAAACCAAATCCCGCATCCCCACCATACACTTCACCTACACACTACCATGACCCCTTATCTCACTCTCTCTCTCCTAAGCCACCCAACCCATGAATCTTCCACTAAATCGAACCAGGAGCTGCCGGAACCTCCTGCCATGGCAGCCACCTAGAACCCGAAAACCATCCCAACATTCCACAACCCATTTTCGATCCAACCCCAACCTTATACCTTCGGCGACCTACCAAACCCGCGACCCCCATCTATCATCCCTGCTATAGCCGACCTCAAAAACCCCGATCCACTCCCTCCAAATAGCCCCCATCGTCGGCGACCTAACCGCGGCCCCGGTAGCTTCCTTCAACCCACGACACAGCCAACTCCGGCTTAACCTGTACACCTACTCTGATCCCCTGCCTCCGACCCAGTTAACCCAACCCCGAACCCACCTTGCAGCGACCAAACCAAACACGATAGCTGCCACTGGCCACCCATACTCGTTCAAACCCGAAACAACTCAGTGACCAACCCACGAACCTATAACTTGACTCCCTTCCAACCCGGCGATCAAGAAAACTCGATCCTCCTCTAACACCTCTGTCCAGCACTCAAATTCAAATACCTACAAAACCTAATATATCTTTGACCCAAAGATTCTTACCCTTTCTATGCTAACAACACCCAAGCCAAAGCTGGCTTCTCATGTTGTGCCTTACTCAATTCTTGCAAATTCATTACCTGCAAAACTCAAAGCTTCTGCCCAGTATCCAAAAATAAAAGTCACATGTGCTGGTGACTTTTACCCCCAATTTTCCTCAATGACCCTCATCCATTTTTTTACCTGAGAGACACCTTAAAAAAGTGAGAGAATCTCATTCATTTGAAAAAAAAGGAAGAGTGGAGATTAGAGAGTAGAGATCAAGTTGCAAATGAGAAACTATTAGTTTAGTGAGAGAGAGTGAAACAAAAAAATTGTAGCATCAAAAGAGATTTTGAGTTATATATTGATTGGTTAAAATTTTTTCTCTCATATTGATATGAACTCATTTATTTATTTTATGTCTTGGAATCCCATTATGGAGGGCTAATCTCCCATTTTCGAGGGATGAAATGAAGCCCCCGTGGAACCAAGTTATCTAGTTTGCTAATTTTATTTTTGTTTAATTTTCTTTGATTAGTAACTTTAATTACTACACTTGTTTTTACATTGAGAAGTGGAAAACCATTCTTGACAAATGATTGAAACTTTTGTTATAACTTTATTGTTTTGATTCAATTAGAGATAGGCTTTTCAAAATAATTAAAATTATAATTTAAGTTTCTTCAACTCTTGTTTTATTTTGTTTAATTAAAATTAGTTGGGTAAATTATTCCTAGTGGATTATTTGCTTAATTAATTTTAATTCTTTTGGAGTAGAGTTGCAGCAATTAAATATTACTCTTCTAAAATAATATTTATTGAATTCATGAGGATAATGAGAATTAACTTTTGAATTAGTTGAATATTTTGAAAATTAATCAAGCCAAAATAGTCCAAATTAGATTGAATGTGTGAAATGGGGGTGGATTTACATCCCTTGATTCTTTTTACTATTATTTCTCATTTAGCCATATTTCATTCACTTTTCCACACACTTTCTAGTTACTTCTCTAGATTTTTCTTATAGTTTAGTCAATCCTTTTCATTTAGTGTAGTTATCTCACCATTATATTAAATTATTTTAATAGCAAAAAAAAAGTAGAAAACAAAAGAAATAGCTAAAAAAATTGGATTACATCTTTTGTCTTTGTGTTTCACCCCATTGAGTAGGTTTGATACCCTTACTTACCTCCATACTAGTTTTGTGATATCTTTGTAGGTAATTAAAGGATTTTTTATTGGAAGCGAATTGCGACAACGACACATACACTTAGAAGCAAATTTTCTTCTGATCATTAAGGTGTTGGCTTTAGAAAAGGATTTGAAAGTTTTGAGAGAGTGTTAAGCATCAGTGAGTCAACTCGAGAAGTTAAAATTTTCTTTATGTGAGAAAATTATAGTGGTTGGTGGGGAAAAGACCGATTTAACCAACGAAGTGGCTAGTCTTATAAGAGATCTTCAATCTTCATTGGAGACTCGTGATAAACTTCAAGCCCATATTTCTTAACTCGAGAAATATCTCGAACATTCTCTAAAGGTCAAGGTCATTTTAGAGGACACATCTAAGAAGGTTATAAAGATATTCCTCGGTCCCTCTTTAGGTTTTAATGAGAGGCAAGGAATATGTTACAATGGTGAATCCACTTAGCATACCACACCTGAACTGGTTCTCTAGTTTGTGATGGATCATTATGGGCCTCAACCTAACCCACTAATAAGAGCTCGTCTTAACTGCTTTAGACAAGGTATACCTAAAACTGTCTTTATTTGTTTCCATTTCAAATAAAATGGTCACCTTGGTGAGTTTTATTTTAAGTTAGAAAGAGTTTCTCACACACTTGTTCCCACACATGACCCCACAATTGTTCCCACACATCACCATAGAGATTTTGCTAGTCTACGAGATCAAGTGGAGTTTTTGGTCAAGACTTCTCAATGTTAGATGGAGGAATTTCATAGGATGTCTACTCCTTTTGAGATCGCCTCCCGGACTAATGATTGAGGTCAAGGCTTATATAGTATATGGTGATTATCATGTTGCTATATTAATAGATTGTATTTCTATGTTCATATTTTTTGAAAAAAAATATTTCCTTTTCTTTTAGAAAAAGTTTCAAAAAGATTTTATTTTTGATAATAATTTTGGAAAATTTTAAAAAGATTTTTGTATTTTGTTTTAAACCATATATGGATGTGCATTTAAGATATTCAAATCACAACTACATTCCATCCTTTTATGTGACTTATTCATGGTGTTAGGATACATGGCATCATTTCTTTAATGTGGTTAATAATGTGTGGCTAGCATATCGGTTCTCATTGATGATTGCTTTCTTCATGCCAGACTCTTTATCACCTTTATTCCACACATGCATGTACCTTTTTAACATTGTACTTATCTGTCATATATCGTATACGGTGTTCTCATCTCAATAGTGTTTAATAACGAACCAAATGTACTAGGAATAAATTGTGCTTATAGGAACCATTACCCGCATTTCTTTTTTCGAAATTTTTTATTTTATTTAAAGCAATGGAAAAGGTATACGAAGGAAGAAATATTCTTTGAGTTAAAGGACATGTAAGCGCTTAAAAGATTATTTCGGCACACAAAAACAGAAGTGGCAAGGACAACTTTATTTAATTTATGCTTCACTATCACGATCATTATGATTCCTTCAAAAAAATTAAGAGTGTAAGCTTAAAAGGGTGAGATTTTGAGGGTGTTATAAGTTGAAGATCAATGGGTTTGAATAATGACATTCCTTAAAAACATCAAATAATTTGGCATTATTGATTTGAGAAGCATTAAAATTCATGGAATTTTGCATCAGTTTAATCAACTATACTTTGTTCACCATTTTTACACCCAATGTTGAAATTGAGTTATTTTCAAGGGGTATCTCATTAACTTCATGCACCTTTGCTTAGTATGCCTATGTTGATGTTCTCATGATTTAGGTTCACACAATCCCATTCCATTTCCATGATTCGAATATTTTCGTGTTATTCCATGGTGTGCTTGCTTGTACTTGTACTTATATATACTTTTTATACCCGTGTACTTTTTTCAGATTTGTATTTTTATATACTTAAAATTTTGAATTTTTTTCAAAAATAGTTGGTTGCTTCTTTGGAATTTCATCGCATGTGCGTCATTATTTACTCTTTGTGGTGATATTTTATATTTGGATTCACGTGATGCTAAATTTTTAGGATTAGTTTCTAACTTTTTGTTTATTACAGCTAAAAAAGGGGAGAACATATTGAGGGGAAGTTTTTATGCTTTCTGATATACCAAGGATAGCCTCGTCTAGGGGTGGACAAAAAAAAGACCGACCCGAATGGACCAATTGGACCGAACTGCAATGAACCGAAAATTAAGGCTATTTTGAAATCAGTTCGAAAATCGGTCCACAAAAACTGAAAACCGATTAAACCGGTCCGGTCCACGGTCTACTATATTAAAAGACCGGTTTGAACCGGACCGGAACGATTCCTATATATATATAATAAAAAAAATATTATTGTTTTTCTTATATATAGTTTTTAAATTAATTTATATAACTTATAGATTTAATTTGGAACATTTTATATATGTATAGACATTTTTTTATTTGGGTTAAGAAAATCCATGTAAACATCACTCGGGTTTTCGAGTATTATAATTTTTAAAATTTTTGTATATATAATTGTGAAAACAATAGATAAAAATATTCATATAAAATATACATATATAAAATAGGGTCAGGACCGAATTTTAACCTGGACCAAATCGAAAAAAGCTAGGACCGAATTAGTAGGTTAACCGAATTAATCGGTCCGGTCTTGGTCCAAGAAAATTGAGGACCAAATATTCGGTCGGGTAAAAAAAATAGGCAAAATCCGAATCGGACCGCGACCACCCCTAGCCTCGTCTATAGACTAGAACCTCTCATCCAAGGTCGACCAATGCCAGACCGTCAGTTAAGGAGAGTTATGGTTCAACTGTGGACCCAACATTAAGGGTCTTGTCCTCGGTCGTAAACCCATCACAAGAGGTCTCGCCCTCATCTTGTAAAGCATTCAACCATGTCAGTCTCAGTAGTCTTATGACACAAGTTCCCTCGTCCTCGTCCATTACCTGGAACACGGGGATCGAATGAAGACTCAGCATAACATGACAGTTATCGTACCATCAGAGAATCCAACTTAATAATTAAACCTCGCCCTGGTCCAGACAGTCGACAGTTGATAACTGGTAGAGCGCGTGGATTGGGGCAAGAGTGGAAGAATGGGCATGTGTTGCAGATTCCACGTGCACAAAACCGTTATAACAAGATCTCCCTCACATGTGAGGGAATATTTCATCATCATGATCTACATGTGATAGTGACAGCTGGCTGAACATTATTGGTAGGAACACTCTATACACGCTTATTACATGATTGGGAGGTACAATATACCCCCTAGGAACTATATATACTTATCTTCTTCATCAATGTAAAGGATCGAAATATTGTTATCACAGTAGAGAGAGAAAGTAGTGGAGTATGCCAAATGGCTAAACCACTTACTTTACAGTCTTTTTCCTCTTTGCCTCATTGTCATATTTACTTATTCTTCTGTCTAAACACCATTTTTGCACTTGCAAAGCTATTCTGGATTGAGCTTGAACTATCTTACTTGTTGGTGTTATATCCGATACCATCATTTTCTTTAAACTTCAATGCATCACGATTTTCTTTTGCTTCACGTGAGTAGGTCTTTTCGCCTTGACGATATCATGGACTAAACAGTGAAGACTTTCAGTTGAAGATAATGTGCCACAAATGTGTTTCCTTTCTTGGGGTTAGGTTGGCATTAGTACTTTCCTTCGAGTTTTTGTTTTCAGTTTATGTTTTTTACCGGAATAGCCAAGGGGAGAGATTTGTAAGAGAAAATTTTATGATCTCATCATTTTTATTTATTTTGGCATATTCCATTACAACCGCATCATCTTGTACTTCCCAATAATTTCAAAGTGAAGATAAGTTAGTGACCAAGCAACAATCGAAGATCGAATGCATTGAAATCGTCGCTACATTGATCGAGGAATTATATGGTATATGGTTCTGATTTATACGTAAACAATTTATTTCGGGATGTTTTTATAAATTATTCAAGGCAAGTTTTAAAAATATTTTTCAAAATAAAAATATTTTTTTATTTTTGTTCGTTCAAACGAGAATAGGCTTTTATTCGAATGAGAAGTTAAGTTCGTTAGAATGAACTTCAAACGGACATCCAATGCGGTTTCCCTGTTTGACAAAAGTCTACCTGTTAGAAGCTCTTTCGAAGTACGTTCGAACGCTATCACCTTTTCATTTGAACAAGACTAGAGTTCCTTTGAATGAAATAAGGTTTTCAAACGAACCTTAATTTTTTATTTGAACGAGTTATGCCCACACTTATCTTCCTCGTTAAACTTTTTGGTTATCAGGCAAATACCAAATATTGGGCAGCAAACTGAATAAAATACTTCCATTGATACTTGCAAAAATAAAAGGAACTCCTGATCAAATTGACAATCGAGGTTGAAATTCCTGTCACATTATCTTAAATTTTTTCCCTTAACCACTCATCATGATTCTTAGTTGAAATTAACCATTGTATTAAATCCGTCTTTCTCTCCACAAGCAGGGCTGGCATTAGTTGTAGGCGAGATAGGCCGTCGCATAGAGCCACAAAATAACCAGGCCCCCAAATCCCAAAAAAACGTTATCGGTATATAATAAATTGTAGGTATAAAAAAACTATAGGCTAAAGGAAATTGTTTAACCACTTAAAAAAGACCCAATATAAAAAATACTTGATCACTTAAAACAGACCCAGAAAAATTAATAAAAACTTTGGTTAAATGGAAATAGGCACACATAAAAAAAAATAGGCCCTAAAAATTAGTCGAAAATAAATACAACATAACAAAACCCTAACCTTTTACTTTCCCTATTTCATTTCACACCAACATCATTAGCTTCTTCTCTCTCACATGATTGATGCTAAATAAATTGCTAAAGTTATGTCCGTATTTCGTAAAAAAACATATTATTTATAGAAAAAAATATTTTGAGGATAATTCCGGTGATGAGATTAAATAACTATCGGAAAAATATTATATAATTAATGACCTCATACAGGTAATATATATTAGGATATTATATATTTAGAGTTAGATTTAAAGAATTTCAAAATTATGAGTATACTTTTGGATATTTGTTTAATTTGAACAAGTAAAAATCTTTAGATGATGATGGAAATTGTTGTATTAAGCTTCAAGATTTCTTAGCACGTGACACGAGGTTGTGATATCAATGCAAATGATTTTTTTAGTATTGCAAATTTTGAAAAGGGCATTACCAAAATATGTTTAAAAATATAAATTAAAGTATTAGAGTACATTAAAACAGTGAATTATTGTTTTACAAATGCTTGAATTGTTTATTGAATAATTTTAAGTAAATCTGTTATTATTTCATTAACTATGTTATGAATGGGAAAATGGATTAATTATAAAACGAGTTAAAAGAGGTAGTGTGGCATAGGTATATTAAACAAACGTGATATGCGATATTAGTTGAGTTGGCCACACCCACACCCACATGAATGATATTTATGTGTTGTTTTTGGCATGTCATTAAAATACATAAATTGAAGAGCGAGGGGTGGGTCATTTCTTGTCTTTGTTTACAGTAGCAGAGGAAGAGGAAGAGGAAGAGGAAGAGGAAGACTTCCCTATTATCAAACCTTTTGCTCCCTTCCCCGACATTTTCCCCACAAACTACTACTTAAATTACCCGTTTCTCTGCTCTTAAAATCACTACCACTGTGCTACACGTTTTATACATTTGGGTTCGGGAGGGTGGGGATCACCGTAAGAACAACTCCCACCTCTGTACTTAAAGTCCCCGTTTACTACTGTATTTTTTGCTAAATCTATTTCAGCGCTTGTTATTTGTGCATGTTTATGATTATCCCATGTATAATCATATATATTACTCCTAAGTACATAAATTCTAAAATTTTCTTTTCTAATCCTTTTGTTGATTCCAAAGCAAGTAAATCTAATATTATTTCACTATTTACAGCTATTATTTTCATTTGCCTAGTGTGATTATAGATTTTATTTTTGTTAAATTCTAAAATATTTTTATTATATAATTGTTGTCTTTAGTTTTCTGAATGTTATGAATGGAAGTGCCTCATACCGGTTTGTTAATTTCTCCTCCTATTAGGTGCTCATTAATTGTGAGCTTGGTAAATAGATATCCAGGGTCATTTTATTCACATGTCAGTAACTATAAACTGGTCATATATATGATTTACAAGGTTACTCAAAAATGACATGAAGGTGTAATGCTTCTTTAATTTACATCATTCAAACTTTAGTGTGTTTCATATAATGCAAACGTGCTAAGTTTGCAAATCGAATTTGTTTGACGTTATTTAAACAATAAAAAACACTTCACGCATATATATAGTTAATACTTTGGTGTTTCTTGTTTTCCTTATTTAAACAGGCATCCGAATATGAATGGATTGAAGCCTCGAACGATGATGATGATGATGAGAAAGAAGACGAAGATGATAGTGAAGATGAAGATTGTGATAGTGGAGGTGACAGCGATGATGAGACTGATGAAAATGATATAGAGGTGCTACTATTGCTTTCATGTTTTTGTGATGTATATATGTTACTTCTGTAGACTCTCTCTCTCTCTCTCTCACACACACACACAAGAACACACACACAAAACAGTAAAAAACCTAGACATTTCCTCCCCTTCGTAATTTTCTCTGAATTTTCCCTTCTACAACTTCCATGGAATTAAGTAAAACCATTATTTTCTTCTCATTCATCTCCCTCCCCCCCCCCCCACACACACACCACCACCACCCACCACAATTATATTAAATTTTGAAATTATGATTTTTCCATTTATGTGGTCTTGATAAATATCGGATAATTAATTAGGCATGTGATAAATACAAATATTAAAGGATTGGGTTGTTCCTATCTGTTAGTCACTTGATGGTTAGTTGGATTAGTGGGAGACTTGAAATAGAGTCCCATCTTGTCTAGGATTCCGGCCCTCTTACCCTTAAAAATAGAGGAGCCCTACACCATCTAGGATTATCTCATAACACACTATTTGTAAGGTGAGAGAGAAAATCCAAAATTTCATTTGCTCATATTTTCTCATAAAAATTATGGGCACATAAGAAGAAGATTTTTGGCTATTCTTCAAGGGATTTAAAGAAGAGATTAATAGGAGAATTCAAGTCACTTTATTACAATCAACTGCAACAGACAAATGTTAGTGTTGATCATAGTTATAAAGAACATTTAATTATATGATTGTATGGAGATAAAAATACTTGGATTCATGACAAAATTATTTTTAAATATTATATAACATTAAGGTTTATATCAGATTTTGTGATAAACAAAATAGTATTGACTAACATGTGGTGTCAGAGCTTTAGATTTTATTATCTCATGATGTCCATGTATGAATATTTTCTTATAACAGTATTGATCTTTTGCATGTTAATAATCTGGAATTTTGAAAATCTAAAATTTGGAAATTTGGAAATCTGGAAATTTGGAAATTTAGAAATCTGAAGTCAAAGAACTAATTTGAAATTAGTATTTCAAAATTTTAGATCCTCATATATGTGTGGGATTAAGAACGAAATTGCAGAACATAGTCCTTAATTTTATGATAATTGTCCCATTATCGTAAACTCTTTTTCGTGTTATTAGAGCCCTAATCTGTCCTAAACATGATTCATATGTTTCAAGTCTATTTAGTTTTATGAAAAACACCTACATTAATCTTGATAAGAATACGAATCTGTTTTTAAGATTAATTGAATGAAAACTGCGATTTGAAGCAAAAAAGATTTTGGGGTAGAATTTTTTTTTGCCGTAGTGAATAGTGTTTTAAAGAAATTTTGGTGTCCGATTGACTTGAAACTTGGTGCGTTGACTAAAAACATGCCAATGATCGATTTTCATGGCCTTTGGCCGTAATGTAACATGTTTTTCGATAATTCGATCCCGTTAAGGCCCTCAAAACCCCGTTTTTGCTATTTTGAAAAATAATCTTAAGGCTTATAACTCTCGACAGAAAATTGTTATTAATGTTCCGCAAAAAGATACAGTTTTCTAACGTGTTTTACTTTGTTTCTATAGTGAAAACTCCTTTTTTCCATTTTTGAAAAAATTCATGTTTTGTGTGTTTGTACTATACCCGGGCAATTCTGTTTTTGAGGCATTGAAGCTATTGTCCGTATGTTGATAATTACTTATAGATTACATATTATAGTTAACATTAATGCATGATTAACTATATTTAGATCGAGACATGTAAGGGTTATTCATTTAAGTTAAGTCAAACGCCAAACACAGACTGAGACTATATGTATGAATATTCTGCTTACATTCATTAACGTTTATTATAATGTTCGTTATAAATTGGATTGAGGCACAACACATGCTAATATCTGGAATTGAACAACGTTAGAATTGTTTTTGTAAAAAATGAATAGTTGACATTAAGTCCATTAATCATGGTATAAAATGTTTAGGCAACAAACACAGATGCCAAAATTATGGGACCATGATAAATGAATTAAAGGGTCATATATCTTTATAATATGAATATTATGTAATGATTAATACAGATTTCGTGATATTCGAACTATTTAATAAATCTGTCAAAATTTTATTTTGTCAATAATTCAGTATTCGACCCTTGTAATTATTGTTGTGTGTAAAATTTAATTTGTGAATATTGTTATTAATTTGCAGTTCCCCTTAACCTCTATTCGCATTCTCAGTCCTATTCTAAATTTGATGGAACTAATTTTTCTGAATGGAATGAGCAAATTGAGTTCAGCCTAGGGGTTATTGACCTGGACATGGAAGTTATCTGTGATGAACCCGTTGCTATTACTGATACCACAACGAGGATGAAATTTCTTTCCATGAAGCATGGTCTCAATCCAAAAGGCTGGCCCTTATGTTTATGTGAATGTTCTTTGTTGCTAACATTAAGACCTCCCTACCTGAAACTATGAAAGCGAAAGAGTATTTGAACAACATTAAGGAACTCTTTCACATTGCTGATAAATCCCTTGCTGGGAAACTGATGGCTGACCTGACCACTTTGAGGTTCGATGGTACTTGAACCATGAACGACCACATTACAGAGATGACCAATATGGCTGCTAGACTTAGAGTTTTGGGCATGATAGTGGGCGAGTCTTTTCTCGTCTAATTTGTCCTAAACTCCCTACCTCCTGAGTATGGGCCTTTTCAAATCAATTACAACACTATTAAAGATAAGTTGAATGTAAATGATTTGCAAAGCATGTTACTACATGAAGAATGAAGACTCAAGCAAAAGAATGGCCATGTGACTATGGGACAGGTGGAAAATCTTACAGTCAAAGGAGTTAGTTTTAAAAAGAAGACTGGAAAGGGTATTAAGAAAGGTCATGGGCCATCTCATCAAGGTGAACCATCATCTGCCGTGAAGAAGAAAAAGAACGGCAAGTGTCACTTTAGTAAAAAGAGGGGCCATTTCTAGAAAGATTATCATAAACGAAAGGCTTGATTCGAGAAAAAAAGGTAAGCCTTTTATTTATGTTTGTTCTAAATCAAACTTTATCAATGTTCCTTCTAACACTTGTTGGATTGATTCTGGTTCTATGTGTCATGTTTCTAATTCGATGCAGGGCTTCACTTCGATCCGCAAAACAAATCCGAATGATCATTTTCTCTATACGGGCAATAAATCGAAGATTAAATATAAGCTATTGGAGTCTTTCGCCTGATTTTAAGTTATAGATTTATTTTAGATTTGCAAGAAACTTTTTATGCTATGTCAATTTCTAGGAATTTAATTTATGTTTCCAAACTTGCTTTAGACAATTTTGCTATTGAATTTAAGGATAATGGTTTTGGTTTATTTAAAAATTCTATTAATGTTGGTTCTAGATTTTTATTAGATGGTTTATATCATTTGAATCTTGAAAAGAATTTTTCTGAAACCCTTGTAACCCTGCATCCTAATGTTGGTACAAAAGCACACTTAATGATGAAAAAATTGCTTATTTGTGGCATAAAATATTGGGGCACATATCCAGGCCAATAATTGAAAGGCTTATTAAATATGGAATACTCCATAACCTGGATTGGTCCAATTATGATATATGTGTGGACTATATTAAAGGGAAACATACCAAACATACAAAATAATGAGCCACAAGAAGCACCCAACTACTTGAAATAATACATGCAGACATATGTGGACCTTTTGATATTCCATCTATTGGAGGAGAAAAATATTTCATCACTTTTATAGATGATTTTTCACGTTATTTCATTTTGTACTTGTTGCATGATAAATATCAGTCTGTGAATGTTGTTGAAATATACATAAATGAGGTTGAGAGGCAACTAGGCAAAAACATGAAAATTATTAGGTCTGATAGGGGTGGTGAATATTATGGTAGATATGATGAGTCGGGGCAACGCCCCGGACCATTTGCTAAACGCCTTGAAAAGTTAGGTATTTGTGCCCAATACATAATGCCAGGATCACCTGGGCAGAATGGTGTAGCTGAAAGGCGTAATCGTACCCTTATAGAAATGGTTAGAAGTATGATAAGTCTACATTTTTGTGGACACATTCCTTAATGACCACTGTACACATCTTAAATTGAGTTCCTAGTAAGTTAGTTTAAAAACCCCTTTTGAACTTTGGAAAGGATGGAAACCCAATTTAAGGTATTTACATGTGTGGGGATGCCTAAAAGAAGCTGGAATTTATAATCCTTATGAAAATAAATTGGATCCTAGGACATTATCTTGTCATTTTGAGTGGGTATCTAGAAAAGTCAAAGCGATATAACTTCTATTGTCCTAATCATACAACAAAAATTATAGAAAATGGAAATTCTAAATTCATTGAAGAAGGTGAATTCAGTGGGAGTATGAAAGAAAGGGAGGTAATCATTCAAGAATTTGGGGTATAAATTCATATACCCTGAGTTCATAACACACATGTTATTCCTAATGTAGTTCTTGAGCCGGTCATTGACCCAATTAATAACAATAAACAACAAGTGAATGATCAACCAACTGAACAACCACATAATGAGACTATAGCCAATGAACCTGTTGAAGCACCACAGGAAGATCCATAAGAAGATCTCAAAGGGAAAGGAGATCGGCAATTCCGGATGATTATGTGGTATATCTTCAAGAGGCTTAATTTAACATAGGGAATATTAATGATCTAGTTTCTTATGAAAAAGATGTAAATAGTGATGATTCTGATAAATGGATTAATGCCATGAATGAAGAAAAAAAATCAATGAATGACAACAAAGTTTGGGAGTTTGTCTATTTTCCATAAGGAACAAACCGAGTTTGGTGCACGTAGATCTTTAAGATCAAACTTGACTCGAAAGGAAATATCAAAAGACATAAAGCTAGACTTGTTGCCAAAGGTTTTAATCAACGAGAAGGCATTGATTATAATGAGACCTTATCTCTGGTTTCAAAGAAGGATTCATTAAGAATCATATTAGCTTTGGTGGCTCATTATGATTTAGAGTTGCACCAAATGGATGTGAAAAAAGCTTTTCTAAATGGTAGTTTAAAAGAGGAAGTCTACATGACACAACCACAATGCTTTATAAAGGAAGGAAAGGAAAACATGGCACGTATGTTAAAGAAGTCTATATATGGTCTAAAGCAAACTTGTCGTCATTGGTACATTAAGTTCTATGATACCATTACATCCTTTGGGTTTAAGGAAAAAGTTGTTAATCGGTGTATATACAATCAGTGGGATTAAGTTTGTGTTTTTAGTACTATATGTTGACAACTTGATTATCGCCAGCAGTGATCTTGGTTCATTACGTGTAACCAAGAAATACCTTTCTGAAAACTTCGAAATGAAATATTTAGGTGAGTCATCCTTCGTGATCGGGATAGAAATATCTCGGAATGGAACGTTAGGATTGTCTCAAAAAGCTTACAATAGCACTGTTTCAGAAAGATTGAACATGCAAAGTTGTAATCTCATTAATGTTCCACTTCAGAAAGGGGATAAGTTCAGCTTAAGTCAATTTCCTAGAAGTTATTTAGAAAGGGAGCACATGAAAGGCATGCCTTATGCTTCGCTTGTAGGGATCTTGTCATATGCATAAGTCTACACTAGGCCGAACATCAGTTTTGTCGTTGGGATGCTAGGCAGATATCAAAGCAATCTGGGGATTTACCATTGGAAAGCAGCAAAGAAAGTGTTGAGGTACCTGCAAGGGACCAAGGATTACATTCTCATATATAGGAAGGTTGGTCACCTTGAGGTGATTGGTTATCCAGACTCAGATTTTGGGGGATGCCTTGACAATAAGAAAAGCACTTCGGGTTATATTTTCCTTCTGGATAGAGGAGCCATTTCATGGAAATGTACTAAGCAGAGCGTCATTGCATCATCTACTGTGGAGGATGAATACGTAGCTTGCTTCGAAGCTACAAATCATGGATTATGGCTGCGAAACTTTATTTCGATACTTAAAATTATAGGATAGATATCTAAGCCGTTGAAGATTTATTATGATAATGTCGCAGCAGTCTTCTTGCCAAAAAACGATAGGTATACTAAGGCAGCTAAGCATACTGAGATGAAATACCTATCAGTGAAAGAAGAGGTTAAAAAACAAGGAATGTCAATTGATTACATTAGTACGAGTGATAACATAGAAGATCCTGTTATGAAAGGACTATCTCCAAAGATCTTTATGGAATATGTCAAAGAGATGGGTCTCGATTAGTTAGATTATGATTTCTATTTGTCTTCGTCGTTTGACATTATCACTTGAATTCAATAAAAGTGTTTCTGATTTCTATTAGTTTTATCTTTTATGAATGCATGCATATGATTATGACTTAGTATTGACAGAAATGGTCCTTTATTCAAAGGACATTATGAGGCCATTATGATACCTAATAGTAAAGGCTTAGTTGAATGAAACATTGATTTTGTGGTACATGGTAGAAACCATACATTTGAATAATATGGAACCGCCATGACTCGCATCCGTGAATCGTTTGATTTAGTAAACTATATTTATCAGTTATTCTGCACCTTATGATGCCTAATCTAATTATAAGGATTATTAAGACAAAGTGGGAGACTATTGGAAATTAATAATTAAAATCCGAAATTAATTTTTAATTTCAATTATATCAAATTCTGAAATTATGAATTTTCCATTTATGTGGTCCTGATAAATATCAGATAATTAATTAGACACGTGATAAATACAAATATTAAAGGAATGACTTGTTCCTATCCGTTAGTCACTTGATGGTTAGTGGGATTAGCGGGAGACTTGAAATAGAGTCCCATCTTAACTAGGATTTTGGCTCTCTTCCCCTTATAAATAGATGAGCCGTACACCATCTATGGTTATCTCATAACACACTATTTGTAAGGTGAGAGAGAAAATCTAAAATTCCATTTGTTCATATTTTCTCATGAAAATTCTGAGCACATAAGAAGACGATTTTGGGCTATTCTTCAAAGGATTCAAAGAACAAATTAATAGGAGCATTCAAGTCAATTTATTACAATCAACTGTAATGGACAAATGTTAGTTTTATTCATAATTATAAAGAACATTTAATTCTGTGATTGCATAAAGATAAAAACATCATGAATTCATGACAAAACTATTTTTAAATATGATATAACATTAAGGCTTATATCTAATTTTGTGATAAACAAAACATTCTTGATTAACAGGAAAATGTTTTGTTTTGTATGTGAAGAATATTCGTGCATATTAAAAGCAAAAAAGTATACAAGTCATAAATAAATATTAAACAAATAATATCTATGAAGCTGTGTCAGTTTATTTATACGTTCCTGACTTTACTGTGTGAAAGGCTGAGAATGGTTGTTCTACATCACTTGAACTGGGACTTGTTGTTGCTATTATAAAGGGTGGAGGGAATAATATTATGAGGAAGGAGAAACGGGTTAGGATAGAGCAAATGAGAGCCAGTCTTGGTCTCTCCGATTCATAGAGAACACCAACGGTATTCCTATGCTTTGCATATATAATATTCAGGATATGGGATCCCAATTTTCCAACTGCTGAATCTCATGTTTTTTATTACATGGAAAATTCATTATATAAGTGAATAAATCTTCTTGTATGTGATGTTTATAACTGGTCTTTTCATTTTGCACCCAACTCTAGCTCATTTTTTTCTCTCTTCTTGAATTATTTGCTTGTTCGTATATTATTTGGTGAAGCCTGGAGAATTTTCGAAGGACTTCTATAAAAGCACAAATTTGTACTGGCAAATGGCAGCATATGAACATACCGAACACACTGGAAAGGTCCGTTTTTCTTCCAATAATAATGTGAAAATTTTCTCTAATGACCAATAATAATCAACCTTTTTCATTTATTCGGTCATTATATTTGAATGCCTTGTTATGCTGGTAAAATTACAAATCTTAAGGCTAGTTTTGGCTCTCTTGATCCCTAGTTTTATAATTTAATTCTTGCCATGAATCTTGATTTTCGTAGGATCTGAAATTTAGTGTCTTCTTCGTTATCATATATATTTTATATTCTATAGATATCTTTCCCTTGGCTGCTGGATGCCATTTTTAAGTAAAAAATGTTTAATTTATTTTTAGATACCTTTGTGTCTACTTTAATTCTCTTAAATTTGTCTATTAATTCTTGGGATTCTTTTTTTTTTTTTTTTTTATGTTTTCTACTTTTTCTTTTTCTATTTCTAATTTTATGTTTATTATTCTTCTATTTATACCTTCTACTTACCTTCTACTTGTTCTTTAATATAATCTTAATTGTCCTCTACTTTCTTTAGTTTTTCTTAAATATTATTATTTATAAACTATAATCTACATTTTTGTGATAGTACTCCTAACTATAATTGTAGCTTATATATTTCGTCTTCTTGACTTTTTATTATCCAAGTACTTATTACTGCTCAATTATAATTTATGTTTTCTTTTGCTTGGTTATAAATTTCAGTTTGTGCTCTGAATATTTGTTGTTTATTGAATATACAAAGTCAAATAAATTATTTTTCTGTAAGCATAAACTTTTATTCCAATCTTTTTGTTAGATAATATTTAATATATAATTAAATTGTATTAAGAAAACTCTGATACCAATTTTAAAAGGAACGTGGAATCAACAGTGGATTTGAAAATTTAGTCCACAATCCACAATACTACATGTTACTATAGCAGCCACTCAAGCAAAACAATATCCAACATAACGACAATATACGGAGATGGCACAAACGGGACGCATGAAAGAAATGATCAATTCTTATATCTAAGTACATTCATCTCAAAGGAACTACCAAGGATATCTTAATAGGACCTAATCATATATTAATAATTCTATCTAAGTACTCAAAGTGGATAACCCGAAAGACTTGAATAAAAAGAAATTAAAACAAGGTTGCTAAAATTCCAAATTTATGTATTCACTAAAATTTACAAATAATTTAATAATTCTAGGAGGGTAATGTGACTGGGATCTGGTAAGAAACTGAAACGGGTGAGGCATGACCCGCTCCGATGGACTCTGCCTTCAAAGTCTCAAGAGCATTTTGGTATGAAAAGCTTCCACTTTTGGTAAAAATGGAGTAATATCTATGGACCTCCTCCTGTAAATATGAAACTTCAAAAATAACAATATAAACTTGGAGAAGAAGAATCTCTTGAAAATAATGTCTGTTAGTATGGGAGTGAAGAAACAAGGCACTCAGCACTTAGAGAGAGAGCAGGGAGAGAATACTAGGTGGTCTGGTATGATTTTGACAGAATAACGGTGTGACTTGAGTTTCTGAATGTGACTTGACCTTGCCTAGGGGTCCTATTTATACTTGGGCACTATGTTTGAGTTGAGACTTTTTGGGTGCTAAACCTGAGAGGGAAACTTAGAGGGACAAGGTCTGCAACGTACCTTTCTTGTCCCATCTCCCAGATGACACCTAGTGCAAATCAAAGTCAAAAGGCAAATGTGTCTCCTAATGGAGACAAAATATCTGATTTGGTAAATATCTTTTAAAACGGTAACTTGTTGTACAAAGTTTGTAAACTTGAGAGGGGGATCAAGGACCACATCCTCTAAAATCATTTAATCTTGAGGGGGAGCCTTGAGATCCCCCTTCTCTAAAATCATTTTTACTTGAGGGTGGGCTCAAGGATCACCTCCTCTAAAATCATTAATCTTGAGGGGGGCCTCAAGGACCACCTCCTCTAAAATCATTTAATCTTGATGGGGCCTTGAGCACCCCATTCTCTAACATCATTTAATCTTGAGGGGGGGACTTGAGGACCACCTCCTCTAAAATATTTTAATCTTGCGTAAGCCTCAAGGACCACCTCGTCTAAAATCATTTAATCTTGAGGTGGGGCCTTGAGGACCCCCTTCTCTAATTCATTAATCTTGAGAAGGGCCTTAAGGACCACCTCTTGTAAAATCATTTAATCTTGAGGGGGGCCTTGAGTACCCCCTTCTCTAAAATCATTTTTACTTGAGAGGGTCCTCGGGGACCCTCTCCTCTAAAATCATTAATCTTGGGGGGGGGGGGGGGGGGGGGATCAAGGACCACCTCCTATAAAATCAGTTTTTACTTGAGAGGGGCCTCAAGGACCCTTTCCTCTAAAATCATTAATCTTGAGGGGGGCCTCAAGGACCACATTCTCTGAAATCTTAATCTTGAAGGGGGCCTTGAGGACCCCCTTCTCTAAAATAATTTTTACTTGAGAGGGGACTTAGGGACCCTCTCCTCTCAAATCATTAATCTTGAGAGGGGCCTTAAGGACCACCTCCTTTAAATCATTTTTACTTGAGAGGGGCCTCGGGGACCCGTTCCTCTAAAATCATTAATCTTGAGGGGGGACTCAAGGACCACCTCCTCTAAAATCATTTTTTACTTGAGAGGGGACTCGAGGACCCTCTCCTCTAAAATCATTAATCTTAAGGGGGTCTCAAGGACCACTTCCTCTAAAATTATTTTTCACTTGAGAGGGGTCTTGAGGACCCTCTCCTCTAAAATCTTTGTATATAAAGGTCATTTCTCACGAGCAACCTCTTGGTTGCTCACTTAAGTTATGACTGGGTGTGAACTGTGTAAGGACTTTTAGTAACCCCTAGGGTCTTTCTACTAGTATTCTCTCAATATTAAAATGCTAAGTGAATGAGCTTTATAAATAAACCTTGTTCCTTAGTTGCCAAGACAAAACTCCCAAGAGATCTCAACTGGCCTATTTGATCCCTGCTCCTCAACTAGGCTACATATACAAGAAAGTAAGTGTTAGTACATTTATTCTATAAAATAATAACTTTTTCCTGATGAGGGGCTACTCATGGTAGACCCCCTCATCCAGGGCTATTTTATTCTTTGGGTCACTACTTAGACCCTATAACTGTAAAACAAATATTGTTTGAACATTTGCTAGAAGAGTCCTTCACTGTGGACTTCCTTACTAGATTTTACATTTGAGCTGGTATTGGCAGAGGGGTACCTTGTTTTGTGGACTCCCTCGCCCAAGTATCATTTCAACTGGTTTTGACAAGGGGGAGTCTCTCATCCAAACTATATCATCTTGGGAATTAAAAAGAGGGGGGATGGGGTCCCTCGCCCAAGCCGTAACATCTTGAATCAGGAAGGGGGTGAGGGGGTTCCTCCCTACACTATATCTGGAATAGGAGGGAGGGATTGGAAAGGTCCCTCACCCCAAATTATCCTTGGAACTGGAAGGAGGGGCTAGAAAGGTCCTTCCCCCCAAATTATACTAAGAATTGGAAGGAGGGGCTGGAGAGGTCCCTCGCCCAGATATCTTTAGAATCTGGAAAGAGGGACTGGAGAGGTTCATTCTCAAAATATCTTTGAATTTTGAAGGAGGTGCTAGAGGGGGGTCCCTGGCCCCAAAATTCACATTACTTGGAAGCAGGCCAGGAGGAGGGCCTCTCCCCGAAATTCATATTACTTCCCTCGCACAATATTATGATAAAACTAAAATACCCCTCTATATTAGTCCCTTCATGCAAAGTCTTTTGTGCTGGACAAACCAAAAGTCTTTGTACGCATAAATGCAATCTTTAAATTTTTTTTAGGGCCCTTAGGTTTCTTAATCATTATCCCTAAGGTCATTAAATGATATGTCACTTTATCCTAGGTTTTGGGGATGAGGCCACTCGTGGTGATCCTCCTATTCTATGGTGTCAACTTGGGCATAGGGTCTGCTCTTAGTGAGTCCCCTCTCCCTGGCCTTTTTCTCCGTATCCTTCTATCTTGTTTAGAGGGGTTGCTCGTGGTGAGCCCCTCGTATTTGGCCTTTTTTTTGGCCTCGTTCTTGGGTAAAGGGGTTGTTCGTTGTGAGTCCCCTCGTCCAGGTATTACACTTAGTTGTAGGGACACTCAAGGTGGACCCCCTCTCTTTAAATATTTTTTGTTAACTTGGGCAGTGGGAGCCCCTCTAGGTGGTATCGCTCACCCTAGGCTATTTTAGAATAGCAAGTGGACACCCATCTACATTAGTCTCCTCGTAAAAAAATCTTTGTGTTGGGTAGACCAAATGATTTTGTACGAAAAAATCAATTCATCTTGGAATATGAAAATTTTGTTCCATTACATCATTACACTTTTTGATTTGGAATGGCTAAGGGATCCCTCATGGTGGACCCCCTCATCACAAAATAACTCTTTGTTGTGATCTTGGCAGAGGACCACCTAGAGGTGGACTCCCTCGCTCAAATCGTACCTTTACTATGGTCTTGGTAGAGGGGTCCCTCATAATGGACTCCCTCACCATCATTCACTCATTTGGTTGTGGTCTTGGTATAGGGGTCCCTCGTAGTGGACTCCCTCGCCAGGAATTACTTTTTACTGCAGGGCATTACCCCTCTACAATAGTCCCCCCGTGCAAAGTCTTTTACATTAGGCAGACCAAAAGGCTTTATATGCTATCATTAGTATCTTTAATATCTAAAGACCCTAGGGATGCTTCTTCAATGTCCCCTGGAGTTGTTGGGGACTCTACTGCTACTAGTTTTGGTGGCAGCACCGCTACAGTACCCCCCTCGGTATCTTTTTCAACAAGAACTATTTTCATGACTTGTCTATATTTCTTACTTGAGTATGCAAGTGTTTTGTTAACACTTATTTCTTTCCTCATTCGCAGGTTGGTACTGATGAGACTATTTCACCTATGGTCCCTACAGTGAGTCTTGTGGAGGCAACTCCACAGGTACTATACATTCCTGCACAAGAGGTACTTTCTTTTATGTGCCATTCTTTTGCTAACATTTTTCTATTTTCACTTTCTTTAAGGTCAGTAGTTGAGTTCCCATTGTCGTTGTGGGACCTATGACTAGTGTCTCAGATGAGACTATCCAGGTAAACACTTGGTATATCATGCCTTTCAAACTTGCGTTTATTGTGCAAGTGTGCTCGTCATCACACCCCTGATTCCTTATTTTTATGTTAGTGTTGTGACTGTTCTGATAGTTGTGGAACATCTTGGGACTTCTATACTGCGCACTCCTCATGTATTAAACTTCATACATGATTAACTTTTATCTACTTATAAGAAATTTTCATTTTCTAACTACAGAAAAGTACAATGAGGCTATCTTTGCCTTTTTGTTGCGTTAAAGTTTGTTAACTGTAACCTGCTCTGTTTACTGTGAGCATTTTCTCAATTAGAATTGCCTCATATTTTGTGGGGTACTTGCATGGGATATGAGTTGTTATTAATTCTGAAACTTCCCCTCTAACTGCGAGATACTTGCATATGAGCTGAGCAAGTTATTATTTTGAAGTTGCCCCTCTAACTGTGGGGTACTTGCATATGAGATGAGCAAGTTATTATTTTTCAAGATTCCTCTCTTAATTGCGAGGTACTTGCATATATACTGATCAAGTTAACATTTGAAAATTTCACCTTTAACTGTGGGGTACTTGCATATAGCTAAGCAAGTTAAAATTTAGAAGTTACCCCTCTAGTTGTGGGCTACTTGCATATAGCTGAGCGATTTAAAATTTTGAAGCGGCGCCTCTAACTGTGGGGTACTTGCATATAGGATGAGCAAGTTAAAATTTTGAAGCTTCCCATCTAATTGTGGGTACTGGCATATTGGATGAGCAAGTTATAATTTTTTAGTGCAGCCCCATATGACTGTGGGGTACTTTTTACTGCGGCCCCGTGTTACTGTGGGGTATTTTTCTAGCACTGCCCTGTGTGACTGTGGGGTATTTTGTTATGCACATTCATTTCTTATAGAGTAACTGGGAGATGGGGTTAGCCTTTTTCCTTCCCACAAACTATGAATAAAATTTCACAAATTTTCACTTAGTAAAGAAAATGATTATTTTCTTATACTAAAAATTTCCCCTGGTATGTGGGGTCCTTGTTCCAAACTTTTCTTAGGAACCTTTTTGTCTTACAAAAATAACAAGTTTAGAGAGGGGGGGTTAGACCCCCTTCTTCATTTTTTTTGAAAACTGGTCAAGTAATTTTTTTTCTTGAGAACAGAGGTTAGGACTTATTTTCTAGGCGATAAATTTGTATGGAATAATAAAAAATAATATACATTTTTTTTTATTATTACTTACTAGGAGGATAACCTTTTGCTGGTCTAGTGTAAAAAATTTATATGTTGTGTCTGTAAGGACTTTTCTTAATATACTTTTCCCTTGGATGGATATTCCCCCAAGTACAATCGGGAAAGGCCTTGTTGTCATGAACCCTATTTTAATCTAGTAGAGATTCTACTATTCTCTTAATAAAGATAAAACATTAGTCCGGTGTACTTTTTGTTTATCGTTGGCATTTACTCGTCTACTTAACCTGTTTATTTGTTTTTAGGTTAATATTGTAGGTGATCCTATGCCCTTGGAGCCCGAGGTACTAAAATTTCGTACCTTCTATTTATACTTGGCACTTTCTCAATACTGTGAGCGCTCCTATTACCTTGGAGCCTGAGGTACTAAATTGTCGTACCTTCTATTTATACTTGTCACTTGCTCAATATTGTGAGCGCTCCTGCACCCTTGGAGCCTGAGGTACTAAACTATCGTACCTTATATTTATACTTGACACTTGCTCAAGACTGTGAGCACTCATGTGCCCTTGGAGCCTGAGGTACTAAACTGTTGTACCTTATATTTATACTTGACACTTAATCAAGAGTGTGAGCGCTCTTATGCCCTTGGAGCCTGAGGTACTAAACTGTCGTACATTATATTTATACTTGGCACTTGCTCAAGACTATGAGCGCTCCTATGCCCTTGGAGCCTGAGGTAATAAACTATCATACCTTTTATTTATACTTGGCACTTACTCAATACTGTGAGCGCTCTTATGCCCTTGGATCCTGAGGTACTAAATTATCGTACATTATATTTATACTTGGCGCTTGCTCAAGATTGTGAGCGCTCCTATGCCCTTGGAGCCTGAGGTACTAAACTGTCGTACATTATATATATATTTTTATTTATACTTGGCACTTGCTCAAGATAGAGAAATAGGCTCGATTGTATAGCCTATTTCTCTATTTTTAGGTTAATATTACAAGCGCTCTGGTGCCCTTGGAGCCTTAGGTACTAAACTGACGTACCTTTTGTGTTCTTGTATTTATACTTTTGCAAATACATTTTTTTGTGTTCTCACACATATTATCTTATTTTATTTGGTGGAGAAATACTGACAAGTAAAAAAGCACTAGGAGGCATCATGGCCTATATAATATAACGACACATTTCATAAACATTAAGCTTTGCTTAGAAGGTATAGTTGATACCTCACATCTTTTGTTGCTAGATATTGCCTTTCACACTAAGTAAGAATGCTCATGAAGCATGTTAGAGTCGAGTATATTTCCACAAAGTCAATATGAGACTTGAACCTTTTTTTTTATCAAGGTTTCATATATCTGCTTGCTAGCCTCGTTGCTCGAATCCAATCATGCAAGAGAATAAAGTTTTCACTAAAGCAACTATGATCTTTTAGCTTCATAACATAACTTTTCGAACTGTATATCAATAGTGAACATCTTAAAATGATTAATATGACTAAAAATAATTCCCGTGGTATAGTAATAGATAATTTCAAAGTCATTTATACTTTAAACAAATGGGGCAAACATGTTCGATTGAAGGATTAAGGTATGTTCTCTTTCTTCACATAGTTAATTACTCTTATTAAAACTATTTAACATTAATGAAATGTGAAATTAATTACATGAACTATTCTGAGCTAGGTTCTAAAAAACGTGGGGCGTGATCGAGGCGTGGAGGCCAAGCCTTAAGCCTTAGAAGCCTAGGCGGCCTTAGGCGTAAAAATACGTGAAAAGGCGTTTAGGCTTTCTTAATATATTTTAATATTTTTTAATCATAACAAGGCTATTAAAATACTAAAATTGTATATATCATAAAAATATGTCGGAATATATGCAAATTAAAATACTATTTGATTATTTTGGATGAGATAATGGCCCGGTTAGTAAAAATATTCTTTAAAAGGCGATATCGTTTCACTAAAGCATTGTAGTTTTTAGAAAAAGTGAGCCTTATGGGTTTTACCAAGAATAAGGCGTAAAAAACTTAAGGCGGGACGTTTCTCCTAACCCTTAAGCCTAAGCGGACCCTAGGCGGATTTTTTAGAACAGTGATTCTGAGTAAACAAGTCTGGGGATCTTAGAATTATCAATCAACCCTTGAATATTCCTACAATAAACTTTCTTAAAATGCGCAAATATGCGAGTTATAAATTCGACCAAAACTATTCTTCTGCACTCAAGTGTACAAACTTGAGTTATAAATTTGAGCGACCCCTAGTCACATAAACACTTGTGTCATAAATTTAAGCAACCCTTGTTGTTGCATTTACGACACTTTCTTATAAAAGAACACTCGTGTTACTAAGAACATATGGAGTATATGCTCAGACATATTATATTATGTCCGTTTTTGAAATCAAATAAAAAAATGGTATGTGTAGTTTACTCACAAATAATATTTAACTTGAAAAAAAAATATTAAGAAGGTAATTTATACTTTCATGCCACTCAAATACTTTTAACAATGTACTTTGTTTCTAAATAAAAATACTTCCACAAATATAGGAATACTTGTACATTTTCCATACGAGCACCCTATTAGAGAGATGGGCTTTGAATTCATACGAGTAAACCCATCAAAATAATTATTCAGGTATTAATAATCTTGAGACAACCAATCTTAATAGTTACAAGTTTACATGAGTGTAATGCTAAAAAATAAGATGGTTTTTGTAGACGAGCACTTCTGCTCAATCTAAATACATACTTTTAATCTTTTGAGTGAGTGCCTCTATGTATTGCTCGAACAGAAGTAAAAAAAACAGACGGGACTTGACAAAAAAATAAGGCGAGTAAAGCACTTTAATAAATATCGCTGAGCATGATTAATATTAGGGAGTTTTGGGAAAAGGTCCTTATAGTGCTCAAAGTGTATAAAAATAGGACACTCCATATAATTTTATAAATTTAGCCCCTGTACTAAAAATACAATGAAAAAAGGTGAAAAATAGTGCCGCTGGCGCGGACCAAAAAAATAAAGGTATTATACCACATGGACTAGATTTATAAATGCTATTGTACCACAGGGACTAGATTTATAAACTTGAAAAGCATTGTCCTAAAAATCCAAATATAGGAAGGAACATGACCTTTACCTTAATTCTCTATTAATATTAAAAGTCCACGTGTGTGGTTGAGAGATGCATACCAAAGTCTTTATCATCATTTTCGTTCTTTTCTCCTCTCCCTCCAATTATTTCTTTTTCTTTTTTTTGCTTTTCAAAAAACCTTCTCGACCAATCTTCTAGATTCTTATTTTTCATTGCAAGGCATTTGTTGTACACTCTGTGTATCAGACCAAGACTAAGAGAGATGGGCCAACAATGCCTTTATAAACTCCACAAATCAAAACTAGATTCGTGGTTGAGACTAAAATTTTGAACCTCTTTCTTTTGCTAAAATTACTCGATTTTTTAAGGACTCAAGCGGGTTAAAGCTTGAAAGTTCAAGGGATTCATTCAGGTATTCTAAGGGTAAAGAAAAAAATCATAACGCCATTGAGGGATTTTGCAAGTTACTCGTGATATTTATTATTTTTTTACTTTTGGAGAAATGAACTGAGTTGACTGATATATATGTTATATTCTTGTATTTCTCAAGTATAATCACCCAAAAGTGTATATTTTATATTCCGAATATACGCATTTTAGTTGTTAATTCTCGACAATTTGGATCTTATGCACGTAATTGTTTATGCCGCAGGTTGATTGCCGTTTGCGAAGTTCAAATGCTTAATTTAAGGCAAATGCAGATCATATGGAGCTAATTATCTTGTCCCATAACCATTGCCGAGCCAAAACCTGTCCCTAAACCTACCCCGAAGCTCGTGTGTGTTTAGTTTGTGACTTTTTGATTTTTTTATTTATTTTTAGAGTTTATTTTAGATCTATTTAGAATTTCTAGGTTCTATTTTCTATTTTATTTTTATTAGTATAATTTTATTTTATTTTGATTAGTTTTTATTTTATTTTATTATGATTAGTTTTTTTTAGGAATTCATTTATTTTTAATTTTATTTTACATTTTAGGATTTTAGTTTTAGTTTAATAGATTTTTATTTTTTATTTCTTTTTAGTTTTATTTTTTTATTTGAGTCTTTATTTTATTTTTAGATTATGATTTATTTTTAGATTTTTAATTTTTTAGTTAGTTAGTGTTATTTTTTGGTGTCCAAATTAAACACACATATAAACCCACTCACACCCTAAAATATATACACCTTACTACACCAAATCAACTCACACACTCACTCACTCACACACACTCAAATACCATACATCCTAATCCACACAATCACCTCACTCACCCTCACCAACTCTCCTATACCCTACCACACCACATACCCGTACTTCATCTTCTCCACCTACACACCCTTTCTCTCTCCTCCATAACCAAACACAACCACCCAACATTACTTTCTCTCTCATGAACCAACCATGTGTGCCACCAATCCACCATACCCATACCAAATCCCCTGCGCACCTACTCCCATTTCGACCCAGCAAACCCGAGACCCCGGCGACCCATGTCCAAGCCCCAACCCGTCCTCCCTTATACCACCCAAGCCAAACCCGACTCAGCCCCTGCTCTTCAAACCGTCACCACCCTAAACCCGGTCGGCGACCATCCATACCTACCCCTAAAATCGGCCACAACCCGCGACCCTACACCTGTTAGAACCCATCTCCCATACCCGACCTCCATCCCTAAACTGGACCTACTCCATTCGATCCCCTGACCCGCTGCCGAGATGAATCCATCACTAGACTCAACCACCAGTAAACCCGGCATGACCCTACCCCCTTCCCTGAGCACTAACCATGTCCAATCCATGAACCCATTTCATCCCAAGGAAAAAATCGTATCTCTATACAAAACCCAAACGAGCCAAGACCAAGTCAACTAATAAGACCCACATGTTTTCAAACCCATTTAACCCCTTTTACCCAAAATGCCCCCAAATACCTTTTATCCCCCAATTTCAGGAATTGCCCCTCACACCAATCATATTTTTATTACCTCACACCACTCAAAACACGTGCACTCCCAATTACCCAAATTAGCAGTTAGCTCCATGCCTACTATTTAAAGAAGAAGAAGGCCCAATTTTGAAAACGCTAGAAACCCTATCTAGGGTTTTCGAGAGAATTTTAGAAAGAAACATTTTGTAAATAAATTTTTTATTATTTTTTTTAGAGATTTGTGAGGAGAAATTTCGTATGAGATTTAATTGAGTGAGTATTATTGCAAACTACTTGGATGCTCAATTAAGAGGGTTGTATACTTCAAATTGGAGGATCAGAGTCAATTAAATTCAAGAGATTGTTTTGATTGTTCTTCTCTTTACTCTATTATTTTAAATGCCTATTGATTGTTTGTTCATCATGTTTAATATCATGTTAGGCTAAATCCCGTTTCAAGGGGTCGGGTGAACCCTTATTTGATGTTATTTTGATTTAATTATTTTGATTAATTAAAAATTCCCTTTGATTGTTAATTTTAATCCCTCACCCTTAAATTTACGCCTCGAGAGAGGGTAAATGATTTTCGAGATAAAATTGAAATTTTAGTTATAATACCCATTTTAGATTCGAACTAGAGATAGGAGTTTCTTAAGTGTGGTATTCCTCCTTGAATTTCAACTCTAAAATTTATTTTCTATGATTTACATAAATTTTGATGAATTGATCCTAGCGGGTGATTAATTGAAAGGAGTGTAGATCTATTTTCTAGAGTTGTGGGGGGTTAAACTTAATTTTTTAAAAGATTACTATTAAAATTTCACTTGCAGCGAGAGTTGATTTGTAATTGTGATATTAATTTCAGATATTCAAATAATTAAATTAATTAATTAGAATAGCTAAAATTTGTGGTATAGTCCCCCTCCTTGATTACTCTCACATTTATTTACCTCACTTTGTCTCTTATTTTAGTGTTACACTTAGTTAATTATTTTTAGTCCTTTTTTTAGTTAATTGTTTAGCTCTTTGATTTAATTTAGTGTTATTTCACCATCTCTCACCAAATTGTTTTAATATTGAAAAAGCTGAAAACAAATAGAAAAAGTAAAAATTCCAAAACAAAAATAAAAGTGAATTACAATTGAGTTTGTCTCTAGCTTACCCCCTTGAAGTAGATTGACACCCTTACTTACCTCTACACTTTAGTTTGATATTATTTTGTAGGTACTCGAGGATTTTGATTAACTTGGCTTCAATAACGACTACACACAAAGCTAGTTATCGAATAGCGCCGTTGTCGTTCTTGGGAGCGTGAAGCACTCAGTGCGGATTCAATTTTGTAGTTAATTTATTTTCTATATTTTGTTGCATTTTTGTACCATTTTTTTTTTTATTTTAGAAGGCTTGTATTATGATTATTTTATGCTTGACATGTACTATGGTGCATAGAGACACAATTTATTTTTCATTTAAATTTGTAATAAAAAGAAGACAAGCATGATAGGGAAACCGAACAAGGTAGAGAGAGGGCGTCTGAGGCGAGGATTTAGAAGCCTCTCTATCTTGGGTCGGTAGGACTCCCGAGGATGACTGAGATAGGCGTGATCTCCCCCCGATCGACTCAAATTTTTCATCACCCCACGGGCTTAAAAACCGTGGGAGGTACATATCTTGAACCCTCGCGCCTCTCCTGTTAGCGAGCCAATTATTGTGTGTACTTGTGTGCTCTTATTTGATTTTATTCTCACATTTATTTTCGAATGGTGTGATGAATTAATTGATTAAGACCTACACCCGATCACTCACGAGAAGGGATTTCATCACCCGACTCATTTGCTTACCATTGTGTGCTACCCTAGCTATCATTAAATTTAAAATCAATCAACTAGATAGACCAATAGGAGAATATTTTGCAAAGGTGATCACAATGATTTTCGTGATTTTTATCGCCCGTGGACTTAATTAAAATTTGACTACCCTTTCACTAATTTTGAAGATAAAAATTGGCAATGTGCTAGTTAGGATTTATCCTTGACTTGTGTGTGTCCAATTCAATTTTTTTCGGTAGTCGATTTTAGTTAGTTCGTTCATTCAAAGAGTCCACCTATTCTTCCCAAAAAAAAAATTCAAAAATATTTTCTTCCCCCAAAAAAATTCAAAAATATTTTCTTCCATTACTTTTAGAAAATCCAAAAATATTTTCTTTCTTTCGTTTTCTAAAAAATTACAAAAAAATTTCCTTCCTTTTGAAAAAAATTAAAAAATCCAAAAAATATTTTCTCCTCATGGCCAAAGAACGTCCTTTACGGGACTACTTTGTTCATTTTCCATTGACACGTGACACGTGTGAGAGTGATCCCGAGCCATCTCTTTATGATATTCTTAGTGGTCTCAACTCTCTTACGAGTACCGTTGATACTCTTGACCCCTCTATGAACGCATTTCCTATTCCATCACCCTCGGTGTCAAGTGTCGGCGTGTCACATACTTGTGCACCCATTATTCTTATGTTGATCACTTGTTCCATGAGTGCCCATACTCTTCATATCCCTACGCACCCACCATGGAGCATGTGTATCCATATGACACTGTTTTAGAACCCACTCCCACTTATTATGACGATGAACCCATTACCGAGTGGTGTGAGTATTCCAGATATTCGTGGAGGCCTAATCACCCTCCTACGCAATCCGAATCCCAACCCGATGTTGCGGATCCTCACACGTTCCAATAGTCATCATGGCAACCTTGTGCACCCGTTCACGATCAGTTCCCTTCACTACACACCCCATGCGTATCAACCATTTGTCCATCATGAAGGCGATCCTTTCGTGTATGATGAACTTGGCCCCACTCCACACACTTCATTTGAGTACTCTTTATATAGTCATGTCCATAGCGAGTTGTGTCCACCTCCACCACCGCCACCACCCATCACTCCACCACCATCATCCACCTCCTCTCTCGAGAGATTCTTGCAAAAGTTCATCCTCGAGCAAGAGCATGCCACTCATATTCAAAATTCCGCCCTTCAACGGCTTGAATAAAGATTAAATGAAATTGATTGTGAGAGAGAGTCGAATTTCACCCCAAGTCAACCCATTGTTGCCCCCACGTGGAGTGATGATGCGTCATCTTGTGCCACCGATTTTGAGTGTGACCAACCCTACGACCCTGAGAATCTCGACGATGAGACCATTCCATGGTTTGGGACTCAAGTCGACAATTGTGTTGACTTACCTTTCATTAGTGAGACTGATTTTCTCCCACCATGTCCAAAGGAACCCATCAATACGGTTCACCTTCCCACTCCCGCTGAATCTAAAACAATGCCTGAGTCTACACCTATTGAGCCCACTGTGTGTGTTCCCGAGGAACCACTTCATGCTAGGTTAGCTCCGGCTACGAGTGCTCACCATTTTCCCGGGATAGAATCCGAGATAGTTTCTACCTCTCCGGATATGGATCATGTCCCACCATTCATGGCTCCCATTGAGCCCAATATTTTTAATGATTCCTCTACCTCCGATCATGGTGCCTCGTTTGAACCAACCACCCCATTCATCGGTGACATAATGGTGGATAAGTTGATCACTCACTCGTTTGTTTCCACACTTCCTCATGCGAGTACCCTTTAGAATCACTCCGCGCCTCATGAGGAGTGTGTGTCACCTACTCTTGAGTTGGATCATCTTCCCCCACCCTTTATCCCACCCGACCAACCCTTTATCCCACCCGACCCACCCTTTACCCCACCTATTGTCCCTTCTACCCCACCACCTGGTTTGGATCCTAACCTGAAACCACCCTCCACCATCTATGAGAGTATTTATGGTGCTACTCTCCACTTCCATGACACTGAGCTTGTTACCCCTTGCCCGCCACTCTCTCGTGGTGTTGATTTTTCCCCTCGATACCTCCCTTGTGTGTTACGGCGCGAACATTATCATCACCCATTCATAGAACGGTCATATGATTTATATGAGCCCCACCCCATTCCACTTTCTACACCCTTCCGCCTCCCTCACCAACTAGAGCACCATTCTTATAGGTCCCTCGTTGACCTCACCCTTTGGCTCAATAAGGCCCGTGACCGGTGCCTATTCACCCTCACCCTTACCCTAATACCCACCCACCCATGCTCCACCGATGCATTGCATTGTGTAATTCACTTTGCCATACAAGTGCATTGACCATTTTAGCCTTTATCCAACAAGGCTAATGCTTCAGTCTTGTTTGGGGGTGATTCTCATCACCCAATTTTTCTGCCACCCCGTACTTTCACAGATCTTATCTTTAGAGTGAGATCCCTTCGGTCTGACTGAAGACCTTAAACTTAGCGCTATCGGGAGACAACCCTTCGTTTCTTGTACGAGTCTTATCCTATTTGGGGGTGGTGTTTAACATCACCCTATGTTTTGCCATGTTTATAGACTTGTACGCATTTTTTTTTCTTATCACTCATTCATGTTTCATCTTGGCTACATCTGTCCACTTCATTAGCGGTTGATTCTGGTAATATCTTTCCTACCTTATGCTCTCGATTTTAAAAATCATTTTACTTAACATCGAGAACGATGTTCCTTTTTGTTTGAGGGTGGGGAATTTTATCAAAATCGTGCCTCTTTTGAATTTTTTTGATTTTGAAGCCTGATTTGTAAAATTTCGTGCAGTTTTTTTTTCATCTCATTCATTGACGTGAATTTTCTATCATCCATCTTTTTAAGTCTAGGAATCGAGCTAGAAAATTTATTTTTCTAATACCTTATGTAATACATAACAAGGCATTTTGCACCATAAATTTCTAGACTCAACAAAATTTGCGCACATATCACGTCACTATGGTTTAGAGTTTAAGAGTGCTATAATTCTCAAGAAAATCTTAAGGATCACTAGTAGAGACTTTAGCTTGTGAGATTCGTGCCTTTCACCCTTTTAGAGTGTTTTACGCAATCTCCGAGTCACAAGTTGATTAAACTTCTTTTGGGTCCGCACTTTAATTCCTTTTATGATCTCATTATTCTTCACTAAATTTTTTGGCTTGATCACTCAGAGCGACATCTTTTTCGAGTTGTAAGAAACATGTGTCTTGAAATTTGTCCCGATCACTATATCTTTACCCATTCACTTCACTTATTACGTTCCTATATTTTTCCACATTCACATATATTCCCCTCGTTATCCATACACATTCCCCACTCCATTCATATATCATCTATCATTTTTAAAGAAAAGTGTGTTTTTCAAATGTTAAATGTCTTCAGTGTTGAGAGTATAAAAAAAAGAAAAAAAATAGAAAAATAGCAAAAGAAAGAAATAAAAAAAAAAGAGTAAAAGAAAAGAAAATTCGAAAAAAATAGAACAGATAAAAAGAAAAGAGAGAAAAGAAAAGAAAGAGAGTGTGTAGTTTGTAGTTAGTCTTTTGTAAATAAAGACATTTGTTCTTGATGTGTACACTCTTCTCACATATCCATCCATCACCCATCCTAAACCACCTATCTCATATCATCCCATCATTCTCATCTCATTTCCCCCTCACCCATAAACATTCATTATTTCCCTAGGTGTTCAGGCAAATGAAAGTCAACGTGGTGAATAACTCGACGTTCTCACTATAGTGATTGGCATTCTTTCATGAGATCACTTTTCTTTAAAATTATTCGTTTTTTCTTATGTGTGTGTGAGACGTTTGAACTTGCTTATATTGACTCATCTCCTCACACACAAGAGCGATGCACTAACCCTAATCTCGAGAGTTCGTTTGAGAGAGATATATGTGGCACCCCGACTAATTAAATACCGTGTAGCTACTCCTTTATTCAAATTAATACAAAATGCCAAGTTGGTTCAGTTCATAACATCACTGTCGATTTTTTTTTTTTTATAATTGCTAGCCACCTAATATTTAAAAAGTGAGTTGTCAATTTTAATTAAATCTGATTAACATAACATCCATATAAATTAAAAAATACTGATACCACAACCACATCACAGTTGCAAATAAATAACGATGTAATAAAATAAATCTGGAGGAATACACCTCACAACAATCCAAATACTGAAATGAATAAATACAAGCCTGAATCATTAATTTAATTACAACCCAAAATATAAAATAAAGACTGAGTAAATAAGATGTCTCTGAAAGGAAAGGGGCGACATGCCCTATTGATGAATGAATCTGAAATAGAGTCAAGATATAAAGTGGAGGCGTCTACTATTGAGGTCCTGTAACTTTCGCAGCAGCTACAGTACGTCATCGGAATGGAACTCCTATACTTGGTGTCCTTGTGGCTGGGCACCTAAAAGATTTTACAAAAATAGATTTGAAAGCAAATGGGTCAGAGCCCGATTGTGAAAACAGTTTAAAAATAACAAGTGTTTAATATCATTAAACAGTTCATTTCAATTAACAGTATATTATTCTCATCATCAATATACAATACTAGCACCCCGAGACTAAGCTGCGGTGCACACATACTCTGCTATCCAATCACGGTACATCTCGTACATAAGGACCACGCATTCCGAATCTCTTAGGAATCGTTCTCAAATAGCAACAATCACACATAATGGGGGAGAACATAGTTCACATTACATGGGTCACGCACATACCTACGCTCCCATGATCAGCAGACTTATTAACTTCTCAATAAGTCTTTCTTTGACCTATGTTCTCGAGGTACCAATCTAAATCCCCCCGTAGGCACACAAAGATTAGATGGCCCTGATCGAACGCCAACCTCCCATGATAGCAAGTGTAGTAGGTATGTTATACACAGATAACTACATATACTAAGCATTCGCACATCTTAGATATCTCAAAATATTAATAGAGGTATACTTCTCGTTCTTATACCATCATTTAGTGTTATAAGTTTATAACTCCCCGGTTTATGTACATTAAGGTTGTCAATTCTTCTCACGTTGTAATTAGGTACTCGTTTCATAATCCAAAAATGTCCTCCGGTTTACTACAAGAATCTAAGTTTTACTCCTCAACGTACTCCAATATCACAATTATACCCACTAGTCAATAAGGGAAGGTGATTACTCCATTAAATAAGTCTAGGGACGTTTGAAATAAAAATCAGTCCTAAAAGGCCATTTTGTCAACTCGTTAGAAGTCTCGTTCGAACGAGGTCGTTCGAATGATTGTCGTTCGAACGAAAGGCTTCGAACGAACTACCAACTCGTTAGAAGGGATACTGCCATCTCGTTAGAAGCTCATTCAAACGAGGTCGTTCTAACGACCTGGGCAGGCCTTCTAACGAGATGGCAGAATACGCCCAGAAAATCCCAAACTCGTTTTTTTCTTTATTCTCCTCTTCTCTAAATCCACCCTAAGACTATCCCACTATGTTTTAATGCTGGCAGACCATTTTTAGTCACCCTAGATCATTCCTAAACATGCTTTTGGGGTCAAATCTTACAAATTAACATGCCAAAATCATAAATCCCCAATTCTTGTTCCAAACCCTATGAACTTGAACCCATAATTTAATTTCATAAAAAGACTCCTTATTAATTCATTTTCAGATCATCAAAAGTTATGTTTTGTATATTAAATTCGTCCATAATCATCTACATGTAAATTCCTACCCAAAACCACAAGTTTCACAATAATTTCATTGGGTGTTCTTCATCAAAATTTCCAAGACATAAACAGTTTTCTACACTACACATGGAGGAAATATTCATTGCAAATAACGACATCAAAACTCTTGCCTTAGATTTGTTTCTTCTGAATTGATGTTGGTGAACGAAGGCTGATTTCTCCCCTTTCTCTACAGAATTTTCCCAAGGATAGTGATGGTGGTTGGAGGTTTCTTTTGGAACCTCTTCAAACTCCCCCTTTAACTCCCGTAGCCCACTAACTTACCTAATGCTGATAATGGACTTAATGGGTTCATTAGTAATATATTATTTGACCCTAAAATTCGTGGGTTTTAATTCCCATATTTTTAAAATTACCAAAATACCTCTCTAGGTAGCCGGTTTGGCCTAAAAGTTCCCCGGGACCCAAACTAAACCCCCGGCTAGTGTTTTCTGACTATTTAGACCCTTTCGGAGATGTTGGCGCACTCAAAATGACCATTCGGTTGATAAAAATATAATTCAATTTTTAATTTAAATAATTTTGTTCCTGACGCGACTGACACGCGCATCCCAACAAAGTTTCCCAACTTGTCGCATTTCTGCCTCGTGACAATTTAAATACTTTCAATACTCATGAAATATTCAATTTTAATATCATAATCAAATACTAACTCACATCTCGCTAGTATTTATATCCGTATTAATTCCCAATTAATTCTCATTTAATTTAATTAATCCCTTAAATAAAAATCAATAAAATTACGGGGTATTACAATATATCCGTGAGATTTTGAAGTAAAAGCGTTGATTTAAAAAAGTCAATCTAGGAATTACTCTTGTCATACTCGACCCTTTTTGATTGATTCACACTACGCACATTGAGTTCTAGGAAGGATGTGCCTTAAGTATTTACTTAGCGAAACTTTTTACACATTTTATCTTGTATTTCTGAAATTATTTCTCTCATGATGATTCGTGCGATTATTCTATGTCTAATAAGAGATAGACTACCGTTGCAAATAAGAAATTTTGTGGGTATATTCCCTGCAAACCCTCACGAGACACAACTCGTCCTGTAGGGCAACCTATAAGTTTAAAGGCTTGTTGCACATGCTAAGTGCAATCGCAAGTGCCTGCGAAAGTGGTACACTTTTGATTATTTATCTTTCTCTTTATCTCTATCTTATTGCTCGAGGACTAGCAACGCTCTGTTTGGGAGTGGTGTGATAATCACCCAAAAGTGTACATTTTACCCCAAATAGACGCATTTAAAATGCGAATTCTCGGCAATTTGGGTCTTATGCGTGTAAATGTTTATGGTGCAGGTTGATTGCCGTTTGCGAAGTTCAAATGCTTAATTTAAAGCAAATGCGCATCAAATGGAGCTAATTCCCTTGCCACGTAACCTCTCCCGAGCCTAAACCTGTCCCTAAACCTACCTCGAAGCCCATGTGTGTTTAGTTTGTGCCTTTTTATTTTTTATTTTTGATTTTTTGTTTGAGTCGTTTTTATTTTTAGAGTTTATTTTAGATCTATTTAGAATTTCTAGTGTAGACACCCCATTATGTTACCCCTTAACTCTTCTTAGGTCCCTAGTACCTCCCTTCATCACTATAAACCCAGGTCACGTCCCGATTACTGACCTGGAAGCCATCGGGCACCCCCCGGCTCAGTTTGACCAAAAAGTCAAACTCCTCGTCTCGATCGAGACTCAATGAATCTTCGAAGGTCACTGAATACCCTTTCCAACGATCCGCCCCGTACGTGATTTCGACTTACCATGCGGACAAACGCGCCATTTGCGTCCAAAACCTATCCTAGAGGCCACCGGGTGCTCCCGGGCTCTATTTGACCTATGTCAACTCTTCAGCTCGACCGAGTCTGAATGAATCTTCAAAAGGCACTGAATACCCTTTCCAACGGTCCGTCCCGTGCCCAATTCCGACTTTCCATGCGGACGAACGATCTGTTTGACTCCGGAAAGACACCGAGCATTTCCCGGGCCCGGTTGACCAAAGTCAACTCTCCAAACTGGGTCAAACTCTTTGGAATGTCGAAATACATCTCCTAACCTTTCCAACGGTATTCCCCGTGCGCGATTCAGACTTACCATGCGGACGAACGCGCCGTTTGCGTCCGCGCGATTCCCCGTCCAATGGACCGACAAACGCTTCCGAGACACATTTGACCCAAAGTCAACTCCCGAACTCGGGAGCGGTCCAAAGGAATTTCGAAGGTATCTGAAATACCTTTCCAACGGTATGCCTCGTGCACGATTCTGACCAACGGTTTGCCCTCGGTGGCCAATGTTTCGAAAAAGCCTGAGGCGTACAGCCAAATGGCAGGTCCCAGATCCTGCCTATCGGCACCTGCCAATAGGCAGTGCCATGATAGGGCCGATCGGCAGTCCCCTGGGGTTATAAAAGGAGGTCTTGGCCTCATTTACAAGGAGGAGCCCAGATTTGATAGAAATCTCTCTAGACGAATCCCAGAAACCTCTCTCGAAGGCAGCGTGATTTCAACTTCCAAATATCTCTTTTACCTTCACTTTTCATCATCCTTTTCATCAAACTTGGTGAATTAACCACTCTCCATCATCATCCAAGCTCAAGGGATGCTCTCCAACATTCAAGATCAAGCTCAAGATCTTCAAGAAGGTCTAACTTTCTCAAACTCTCTCTCTTAAACTCTCTTGAATTCCCAATAACTTGTTTTCTTACTTAGCACTTTTATAATCTCATCTCACACATCCTAATATACTTTTTATTTAGTATTATTGCACATCTCTTATTTTCATATAAATAAAAACTCCAAAACAAGAAAAAGAGGATTTGCTCATAAATTCCAAGTAGGGATTCTCACACTTTTTCCATATTTTTCTCACAACTAAAACACCTTTTCTACACACACACACACACACTTACAAATAAGAGATCCCACATTTGGATTTATGGGATAAACCCCACCCCTTTGCTTTGTATGCGAACTACGTGGACTTTGATGCCTTTATAGGCTACGTAGGCGTCTCGGGGTAAAACCCGAGACTCGAGTCCTTTCTCTCACTTTTTCTCTCATTTCCTATTTTCTCTAAATCCATTTTTCTTATATTATGTATATGCTTATTCTTAGTGACGCATTACTCCATATGCGTTATTGTTCCCTTATAACGATCAACGTAGGAGTAACCGCGTAAATCTTATTTTTCTAATATTACTTTTATATCTTCCTATGGATGACTCGCTTTATCTTTTCCATGATACAAGTCGAGGATTCCTACCTCCATTCTATACATATACACATGCACACATCTCACGGGGGGAAATATAAAGGAAAATAGCAAATATCCATGAGAGACCGAAAGGGCGGAATGGGTGCCTAACACCTTCCCATTTCGTAACTAAGCGTCCGAACCCTTTTAGAATCATTTTGGTTTCGCACGCACCAGTATGTCTTTGGATGCCATCCTTCGGGGTGGCTTCCTTTTTTTCTTTTGTCTGTTTTGAGTAAAATAGACTGGCGACTCTGAATCTCTCTACATTTTTCACACCTCACAAAATCGACGCCGGCCAAAGCGCTCTCCCGAGAGGGGACGCGCGGGACCCGAAGGATTCCTCCTCCCTCCGCGGCGGGGATCGACGGGGATGGCCACATCTAGGTTTTATTTTCTATTTTGCAATTTTATTTTTATTAGTGTAATTTTATTTTATTTTGATTAAATTTTATTTTACTTTATTAGGATTAGTTTTTTTTAGGAATTCATTTATTTTTAGTTTTATTTTACTTTTTTGGATTTTAGTTTTAGTTTAATGGAGTTTTATTTTTTATTTCTTTTTAGTCTTATTTTTTTATTTGAGTATTTATTTTATTTTTAGATTAGGATTTTATTTTTAGATTTTTAATTTTATTTTTTTTAGTTAGTTAGTGTTATTTTTAGGTGTCCAAATTAAACACACACATAAACCCACTCACACCCTAAAATCTATACACCTTACTACACCTAATCAACTCACTCACACACACCCAAATACCATACACCCTAATCCACATAATCACCTCACTCACCCTCACCAACTCTCCTACACCCTACCACAACACATACCCCTACTTCATCTTCTCCACCTACACACCCTTTCTCTCTCCTCCATAACCAAACACAACCACCCAACATCACTTTCTCTCTCATGAACCAACTATGTGTGCCACCAATTCACCATACCCATATCAAACCCCCTGCGCACCTACTCCCATTTCGACCCAGCAAACTCAAGACCCCGGAGACCCATGTCCAAGCCCCAACCCGTCCTCCCTTATACCACCCAAGCCAAACCCGATTCATCCCTTGCTCTTCAAACCGTCACCATCATAAACCCGGCCGACGACCATCCATACCTACCCCCGAAATTGGCCACACCCCGCGACCCTACACCTGTCAGAACCCATCTCCCATACCCGACCTCCATTCCAAAACTAGACCTGCTCCAGCCAATCCCCTGCCCCGCTGTCGATCCGAACCCATCGCTAGACCCAACGACCAGTAAACACGACACGACCCTAGCCCCTTGCCCGAGCACTAACCGTGTCCAAGCCATGAACCCATTTCATCCCAAGGCAAAAATTGTATCTCTGTACAAAACCCAAATGAGCCAAGACCAAGTCAACTAATAAGACCCACATGTTTTAAAACCCATTTAACCCCTTTTACCCAAAATGCCCCCAAAAACCTTTTGTCCCCCAATTTCAGAAATTGCCCCTCATATTAATCAAATTTTTATTACCTCACACCTCTCAAACCACATGTGCACTCCCAATTACCCAAATTAGCCCTTAGCTCCATGCCTACTATTTAAAGAAGAAGAAGGCCTAATTTTGAATAGTCTTCCCTATCTAGGGTTTTAGAGAGAGATATTTTGTAAATAGTTTTGTTTTTATTTTTTTAGAGATTTGTGAGGAGAATTTTTTTATGAGATTTAATTGAGTGGGTATTATTGCAAACTACTTAGATGCTCAATTAAGAGGGTTGTATACTTCAAATTGGAGGATTGGAGTCAATTAAATTCAAGAGATTGGTTTGATTGTTCTTCTCTCTACTCTTTTCTATTAAATCCCTATTGATTACTTGTTTATCATATTTAATATCATGTTAGGATAAATCCCCTTTCTAGGGGTGGGGTGAACACTTATTTGATGTTATTTTGATTTAATTAGTTTTATTAATTGAAAATTCTCTTTGAATGTTAATTTTAATCCCTCACCCTTAAATTTACGCATCGAGAGAGGATAAATGATTTTCGAGAGAAAATTGAAATTTTAGTTACAATACCCATTTTAGATTCTAACTAGAGATAGGGGTTTCTTAAGTGTGGTATTCTTCCTTGAATTTCAACCCTAAAATTTATTTTCTAAGATTTACATAAATTTTGATGAATTGATCCTAGCGGGTGAATAATTTAAAAGAGTGTGGATCTATTTTCTAGACTTGTGGAGGGTTAAACTTAATTTTCTAAAATATTACTATTAAAATTACACTTGCAACGAAAGCTGATTTGTAATTTTGATATTAATTTGGGAGAATTTAAATAATTAAATTAATTAATTAAAATAACTAAAATTTGTGGTGTAGTTCCACTCCTTGATTGCTCTCACATTTATTTACCCCACTTTGTCTCTTATTTTAGTGTTACACTTAGTTCATTATTTTTAGTTCTTTTTTTAGTTAATTGTTTAGATCTTTGATTTAATTTAGTGTTATTTCACCATCTCTCACCAAATTATTTTAATATTGAAAAAGCTAAAAATAAATAGAAAAAGTAAAAATCCCAAAAAGAAAATAAAAGTGAATTACAATTGAGTGTGTCTCTAGCTTACCCCCTTGAAGTGGATTGATACACTTTAGGTTAATATTATTTTGTAGATATTTGAGGATTTTGATTAACCTGGCTTCAACAACGACTACACACAAAAGCTAGTTATCACTCGACTTTTGGGGTTTCATGTGCTTGGTGAGAGAAACCCATTTAGCTAAACTAACTGTGCACATGAGATGCTCGGCGAAAATTCAAACCGTAAGAACTGTAAGGATTTCAGTGAGGAAACTGTCTATGAGCTGCAAGCCTATTTGACTCCTGTACTACTCTTTTTTCACGAGCAAGATAGAATCACTTTTGGTCTGATCGAGTCGCTAGACATCTGGGTCGAGCATCCTGTATTCAAGATAACCTTTTGGTCTAGTAACCCAAATGGGTTTTTGCATTTGGAACGTTTGTGGTTATTTTTGCTTAAAAGCCTTTGCTCGAGAATTACTTTGACTTGAGTATTTTTGTTAGCAACTCAGTTGCTTCATTTATTCTTGTTTAAAAATTAATTTGAGTAGGTTTGATTTCTTTTTCTGGTGTGCAGATTTGATTCGAGCAAGTCCAAAAGATTTTGAGTCAGGATAATTTTGGATGAGCAAGTTTCCCAAAACTTTTGGTTGGGGTGAGCAGGTCTTCCAAAAATTTTGGTTAGGGAAAACAGTCGTTTGAAAGAAAATAGCGGAGGCCAACTTGACCGTAAACCTTTGTATATATTTCATTTCCTTTTCATTTGGAGAATCATTTCCTCGAGAATTATTTTGATGCATTTTATGTAAAATTCTTGATTGTTTGTACATATGAGATGGGTTGTTTTCTTTTTTTATTTTGTTCTTATCTGCGAGAACTTGTACCAAAGTTGGTCCAAAAATTCAAGATTGTTGTTTGTGTGTTAGATACGAAACTGAGTATTACTTGAACAATGCATATTTCGAACTCTGAAAAACTATCCTCAGTTGCTTGACAATACACGAGGAGCTCTCTCAAATAAAAAAGTAATGTTGAGAATTGGTCATCAAATTATATTTGCTATGAGGAGTCGATTTTGTCCCTTGCATGAATAATTTTTTAATTCTTTTATTTATTTTAATGTGAGGCTCTCTCTTGCAGAATAGCTTTTTAGGTGTATCAACCAGCTATTCTAGAGTGTATGGATTCCTCTTATGTGCTGGCTTTTGTCAGATATTAATAGTTATTATCAACTAAATCATCTAACATATATATGAAATGCTCGTAAAACATAAATAAAGACTTAGGAAATGAACATATTCGACAAGTAATAAAGCAAGGCAATTTACTTAGATGATCAAGAATAAGAGATGTATAGACATGGTTCCTGAATACTCTATTTTTTTATTTATATTCAGCATTTATATCCTGAGAGTGAGTAGAGTCTCCTCTAAGGTGCCTTTGAGGGTGAATCCTCCACCTCCATTTTCTTTGCTAGATGGTTACTCGACCACCTTTATTTTTGTTAGCGCCACCTCTGGCGCTGCGGCTCTCCCCCATGGGATTCATCACTAGTGATGCAGAAACATGCTCCGATGCCACCTTCTGTGGTAATGTCACCTCTACACTCAGTGTTTTTTTACATCTGCCCCTTTAGTAGGGGCCACCACCAGTGTTGTGTGAGATTGACTTGCCAATGGCGTATCTGCTGCCGTGCTAGTCTGCCCCACTTGAGAAGCAGGTGATCTAACTCCAGTTATCACCACATCTTCTTGTGTCGCCTGGTCACTGTGAATTCCATCACCAACCGGAGTATCTTTAAAAAAAAAATCTGCTTAGAAATAATATAACCTTCTTTGTCCATCGAAATGAGGATACCTCCCCAGCGGAGTCGCCAAATATTGGAGGGTAATGTGACTAGGGTCTGGTAAGAAACTAAAATAGGTGAGGCGTGACCCACTCCGATAGACTCTACTTTCAAGGTCTCAAGAGCAGTTTGGTATCAAAAGCTTCCACTTCTGGTAAAAATGGAGTAATATCTATGAACCTCCTCCTGCAAATATGAAACTTCACAAATAACAACATAAACTTGGATAAGAAGGATCTCCTGAAAATAATGATTGTCAGTATGGGAGTGAAGAAACAAGGCATTCAACACTTAGGAAGAGAGCGAAGAGAGAATACTAGGTGGTATGGTATGATTTTGACATATTAACGGTGTGACTTGAGTTTCTGATTATGACTTGACCTTGCCTAGGGGCCCTATTTATACTTGGGCACTAGGGTTGAGTTGACACTTTTTGAGCGTCAAAACTGAGAGGGAACTTAGAGGTCTGCAACATACCTTTTATCCTTACGGGGTCTGCAACCACTTGTCCCTCTGACAGAAAACACCTGGTGCAAATCAAAGTCAAAAAGAAAATGTGTCTACTAATGGAGACAAAATATTTGATTTGGTAAATATCTTTAAAACAGTAATTTATTGTACAAACTTTGTTAACTTTGAAGAGTGTGTCGTGCGTGATATCAATTTAAATAAATTAACAAATTTCCAATTTAAACTTATTTAACTGGAGTCAATTTTAAACCAAATTAAATCAGCCCCTAAACATGTAATTACATACGTGTCTGTGTGTCAAACCATCAAAAAAAATTTTACTAACTCGCAGATTTCAGGAAAAAAAAAACCTTTTGGGTATAACTTTTATTTCACTATAATACTTACAATGATTACAATGAAATCCGAAATGAGTTAATTGCAGAAAATCCACATAGACTCCAACCTGGAGTCAGTAAGAACCACAGTTCCAATTCAGCCCAGGAATACCCATGAGCACTCCCTATCGAGAGGTAGTAGTTGTCATCCCAGTAGTCCCCTCAAGAGCATCTAGATCAGCAGTAGAGATCTTCTCTACAAGGGAAACTTGATACAAGATGTGTTCTTGGGTTCCAAAACAACTCACATAAACTACTAGGATCTTGTAAATTAAAAAAGAAAAGGGATTAAAACCATAAAAGAGAAGACAAACGTTGTTGCAGTAGCAGTTTTCGTAAAATAATAATCTCAGGTCTTCTGATAAAAAATGAAACTGAAAAAATGATTTTATAAAAAATCTAAGGCGGTGGCTTGCTCGAACGACAAAGCAATCTCGCTTGAATGGGGACACGTGTCTCTCGAACGAGCTTCGCGCGAGATCCTCCTGTCATTTGAACCACAACCACTGTCTCTCGAACGATCTACTAAAAAATATTATTTTTTTTCTTTTGCCCGTAAATGGTCCGCCTTAAAACTTCAAAAATATTTTTTAACGAAAAACTTAAAAAAGTCCGCTCCCACACTTAGAAAATATTTGATAAAAAATATCCCAGCACTCTAAGTGAAATGATAAGGAATTAAAACACAACCTTTACCAAATTTATCTCGCGGAGGCTTGAATGTTGAAGAACTTTGATATTCAGATTCTTCTTGATGTATGAATGTTCTTGAATATTCTTCGAAGGTTGTAGCGGTATACAACATACTCTAAAGGTAACGGACAATGTAAAATAATGTCCTTATAAATCTCCCCCTATGTCCATGCTTGTACAAAATAAAAATGTCCAAATTATTAAAACAAAACGCCTATACAAATATAATACCCTCCCATGAACCCAAAACTGAAAAGGTATTAAACATGTAAGTATCAAACTTTTCGTCAAAATCTTCAACTTCAAAAGTCTTCAAATCTTTAAGCTTTTCTTATCAGGGTGTACAAAAAAATGATCTTCAATTTTATACCTACACACATGAGACAAAGAAAATACCTTCGTGGCGTATCGAGTTTGAAATGATATAAGAATAAATCAATCAATAATCAAATCTCCCCCATAATTCGCTCTCCCCCTTTTTATTTGTCCAAAATAGACAAGGAAACGAATATACAAATTAAACATGGAGTTATCATGACAAACAAGCATAGAAAATATGGATCAAACTACGCTCAACAAAGAGTAACTCAAAAGCTTCCACAAACTATTTTTGATTTTTCAATTTTTATACCAAAAATACAAAAATAATTTTACAAAAACCCACACCACGAATTTACACTAAGACAACCAAATCATGGAAACGAAAAGAATGGGTGTGAACATATTCGATAGACAAATCAAAGCAATCAAACATAACATATGTGCATGATGAATATGTATCCTCCAAATGAATGAATCTCAAAATCATCCTTAGGTGTTAAAAGTGTTGAATTTTAGTGACATCGACTCAATCCATCAACACATCAAAGTCAAGAATGATCCCCACACCAATAACGTCTAAACTATGAATGTTTTTTCATGACGCTGTCAGGATGTGAAAACCTAGTTTCATTTCTTTCCATCCAAAGTCCCTCATAAATAATTATGCATTAATTTTTCTTTTGAGGTGGATCCTTTTTGGCATATTTTTCTTTTTATTGCCTATGATTTTTTTCGAGCTATTTTCAAACTGTGGCTTTCACGGCGAGTTAGTTTTGTTCTCTCGCAACCATTTCCCGTATTTCACTCATCATTTTTTGTTGCAACTAAATCCTCACGGTAAACGGTTCTAACGTGCACTACTTTCATTGTCAAGTTTTATCGCATATGGTTCGTTTTAAAGACAAAATTGAGCTGGCAACACTACAACCAATATGTGATAAACAAGTACAATAATCAAACCAATCCGTGCAAGTGTGAAATAAAGGAACTCATGAGTCAAACATGTAGGTAGTAATCACAAAGTACATCTCAATGACTCCAAACATTGTAAAGCACAAAAATGAAATGAGGATGCATATCAAAACACTATTACATCATCGCATGGATGGAATTTAATTGTGACTTGGTCATCCTAAATGTCCATTCATATACGGTGCAAAACAAAAAACAAAAATCTTTTTGTCCTTTTCAAATTTTTCAAAAAAAATGAAAATCCTATTTTGTATTTTTCAAAATAAATATCAAAAAGGAAAACATAACTACAAAAATGGTACACGCTTGCAATAGGTAAATATATCATCGTGAAAATCATCCTATCCTAGAAAATAAGTCTAAACCTCAACCGTTAGGTGCGATGGAGTTTTTCAAAGGTAGTGAAATCTTATGAAAAAACTCCATCAAATCATGTGAAGTCTTGACTAAAAATTTTACCTACTCCCTAATATGTGCAAGCTCTCTCGTGTAATCATCCGGAGCATCAGGTGTGGGTGTGTGTGTGTGAACACGTGTAGTAGCAAAACGTGACACATGACCCAACTAAAGAAAAAAACTCTCTAAGGTGTCCTATCTCCTTGCAGTGTGTATAAACATAAATAGGCCTAGGTACACCTCTCTCAAAATGTCTCCTACGCGCTCTCTTATCAGCTACGGGACACCTAGGTGGGTTGGGTTGAGATCCATATGGATCAATCACAAACTATGGAACCATCTCAGGTGTAATGTGAGAAGTAGAAGCACCATCAAGACTTATTCCTAAACTCTCACCTCTACCCAAAGAAGGATTGAGAACCATCTTTCCAACCTTCTTAGATGCATTCAATAAAGGGACTTTGACCTCCTGAGAATGTTCGAGATCACTATCGAGTTGGGATACACGTGTCGTCAGGCTAGACACCGTGTTGGTCAAATCACTCTTTTCCTGATCTAAAGCAATCAACTGTTCACTCAAAGAAACCTTCACCTGATCGAGTTGATTTTCATTCGCATCAAACTCCCTCAAAATCTCTCACTCTAAGAGTTAAGTCTTTGTTCAACTTTTTGTTCTTTAGGGTCTCGACATATAAATCTTTAAATGCGATCTGGAGCTCACTATCACCCTCACTAGCGCACTCACTCTCAGTCTCGCTAGAAACACTCAAATCATCCTCGGGGGTCTCATGTGCACTAGTATCCTCATATTCGTAGGATAAACTTGGTGTACTCACCGTACTAGCAGAAAAAGCAAAAAACTTCCCATGTGACGACTTATCCCCATAATCTTTCACCTCTTCCTCATTATCGCTAAGAGTGGATGGCATGGCAATATTTTTTCCCTTTCTCTTTAGCCTAGTGGGATGCTCAAATTCTCTATAGACACTTCCCTCACACTCAAAACACTTATCCTCTTCCTCTTTCTCACTTTCTTTCTCAGCGCTCTCTTTGGCCTCATTTTTATTTTTCTCAGAAAATATTTTATTGGAAGAATTTTGTTTTGAAAACTTGAGAAACATTTTTAAAAAATTTGCAAGCATGTCCATATCAAAATCAGACTCGGACTCACAAAAACTCACTTTCTTTTTCTTCTTAGACTTGGCTTTAAGTGTTATTCCTCTATCCTTAGTCTTGGCAGTGTGAGGAAATATGTCAATCTCATATGTCTGGAGGTCTCTAACCAGCTCTTCTAATTTCAGATGACTCAAATTACCTAAGGTATTCAAATGGTTACTTTAGGGATAAAACCTTTTGGCAGTGATCTTAAAATATTTTTAACCACTCATGCATCAGGTATAGGCTCACCAAGATTGAAACTAGTGTTGACAATGTCGGACAAACGTGCATAAAAGTCATCAAAATAATTAGTCTCAAGCATGGTTATTATTTCAAATTGAGTAGTCAAATTTTGAATTTTAGACTCTTTGATCGCGTTAGTGCCTTCATGGGTGAGTTGTAAAACATCACGCTTCTTTAGACGTGGTGCACGTCATAATACTTTGGAACTCTTCGGGGGTGACGTGTCCGAAAATTGCAGTAAGACCAAGTGAGTTAAAAGTTCTCCATCTAAAATCATCATCAGTCCAGTCTCACACAAGTTTTAAATTCATGACATTCTTTGTGTTGACAGTAGGAGGAGTCCAGCCTCTTTCACAAATTTCCAAACTCGCTCATTGATTGCTTTTAAATGCGATTTCATGCGGACTTTACAGTAAGCATAATTAGACCCGTCAAAAATTGGCAACCGATTATATAAGTTTTTATTCGAAAACATTGCAACAATTTTTAAAAATTAGATTTTTCAAAAAATCAATATCACCCAATTTTTTACGAAAAAATAGGAGTTCACAATAAATTAGTGAAACCTGCTCTGATACCAATTTGAAGAGTCTGCTGTGCATGATATCGATTTAAATAAATTGGCAAATTTTCAATTTAAACTTATTTAAGTGGAGTCAATTTTAGACCAAATTAACTCAACCCCTAAACATGCAACTACGTGTGTGTGTGTGTCAAACCATCATAAACAAAATTACTAACTCGCAGATTTCAGGAAAAAATCCCTTTCGGGTAAAACCTTTATTTCACTATAATACTTACAATGATTATAATGAAATTTGCAATGAGTTAACCGCAGAAAACCCACATAAACTGCAGCCTAGAGTCAGCAAGAACCGCAGTTCTAATTCAGTACAGGAATACCCACGAGCACTCCCTATCAGCACGCAGTCATTGTCAACCCAGTACTACCCTCAAGAGCACCTAGATCAACAGTAGAGATCTTCTCTACACGAGAAACTTGAAACAAGATGTATTCTTGGGTTCTAAAATAACTCACATAAACTATTGGGATCTTGTGAATTCAAAAACAAAAGCGATTAAAACCCTAAAAAAGAAGACAAACGTTTCTGTAGTAGCAGTTTTTGTAAAGCAGTAATCTCGGGTCTTATAATCAAAAATGAAAATGGAAAAATGATTTTATAGCAAATCTAAGGTGGTGGCTCGCTCGAACGAAAAATCAATCTCGCTCAAACGGGGACACGCGTCACTCGAACGAGCTTTGGGTGAGATCATCTCGTCGTTTGAACGACAACCCTTGTTGCTCGAACGATTTATTAAAAAATAATATTGTTTTTCTTTCGCCAGTAAATGTTTGGCCTTAAAACTTCAAAAATAAGTTTTGACGAAAAACTTAAAAAAGTCTGCTCCAACACTTAGAAAATATTTCATAAAAAATAACCCAACACTCTAAGTGAAATTCTATGGAATTAAAACCCAACCTTTACCAAATTTATCTCGCGGGAGGCTTGAATGTTGAAGAACTTTGATATTCGGATCCGTCTTGATGTATGAATGTTCTTGAATATTCTTCGAAGGTTGTAGTGGTATACGACATACTCTAAAGGTAACGGACAATGTAAAATAATGTCCTTACAAACTTGAGAGGGGCCTCTAGGACCACCTCCTCTAAAATCATTTAATCTTTACGGGGGGCCTTAAGGACCCCCTTATCTAACATCATTATTCTTGAGGGGAGCCTCAAGGACCACCTCCTCTATAATCATTTAATCTCGAGGGGGGCCTTGAGAACCCCCTTCTCTAAAATCATTTTTACTTGAGAGGGGCCTCGGGGACCCTCTCCTCTAAAATCATTAATTTTGAGGGGGGATTCAAGGACCACCTCCTCTAAATCATTTTTTACTTGAGAAGGGCCTCAAGGACCCTCTCCTTTAAAATAATTAATCTTGAGAGGGGGCCTCTAGGACCACCTCCTCTAAAATCATTTAATCTTGGGGGGGGGGGGGGGGGGGGGCTTGAGGAACCCCTTATTTAAAATCATTTTTACTTGAGAGGGGCCTCGGGGACCCTCTCCTCTAAAATCGTTAATCTTGAGGGGGGGCTCAAGGAATATCTCATCTAAAATCATTTTTTTACTTAAGAGGGGCCTAAAAGACCCTCTCCTTTAAAATCATAAAACTTGAGGGGGCCATAAGGACCACCTCCTCTAAAATCATTTTTGCTTTAGAGGGTCCCCGAGGCCCCTCTTCTCTAAAATCATTAATCTTGAGGGGGGTGTCAAGTACCACCTCCTCTAAAATCATTTTTTACTTCAGAAGGGCCTCGAAGACCCTTTACTCTAAAATCATTAATCTTGAGAGGGGGGGGGGTCTCAATGGCCACCTCCTCTAAAATTATTCTTCACTTAAGAGGGGCCTCGAGGGCCCTCTCCTCTAAAATCAATTTATAAAAGTTCATTTCTTGTGAGAAACCTCTTGGTTGCTCACTTCATTTATGACCGTGTGTGAACTGTGTAAGGACTTTGAGTAAACCCTAGGGTATTTCTACTAGTATTTTCTCAATATTAAAGTGCTAAGCGGTTGAGTTTTCTCAACAAATCTTGTTCCTCAATCGCCAAGCCAAAAAGTCCTAAGAGTTCCCAACTGGCCTATTTGATCCTGGCCTTCTCAACTAGGCTACATGTACAAGAAAGTAAGTGTTTGTTTTTTTTGTTTTATAAAAGAACAACTTTTTCATGATGAGGGGTTGCTCATGGTAGACCCCTCATCCTGGCCTATTTTGTTCTTTGGGTCACTACTTGGACCCCCTCACTATAAAATAAATAATGTTTGAACATTTGCTAGAGGAGTCCTTCACTGTGGACTTCCTCACTAGATTTTATATTTGAGTTGGTATTGGCAGAGGGGTCCCTCATTTTGTGGACTCCCTCGCCCGAGTACCATTTCAACTGGTTTTGGCAAGGCGGAGTCTCTCATCCAAACTATATCATCTTGGGAATTAGAAGAGGTGGGGGAGGGGTTCCCTCGCCCAGGCTGTAACATCTTGGATCTGGAAGGAGGTGAGGCGGTTCCTCACCACACCATATCTAGAATTGGAAGGAGGGGCTGTAAAGGTTCCTCCCCCCAATTATCCTTACAACTGGAAGGAGGGGAAGAAAATTTACCTCTCCCTAAATTATCCTTTAAACTGGAAGGAGGGGCTGGAGGGGTCCCTCGCCCAAATATCTTAAGAATCTGGAAGGAGGGGCTAGAGAGGTTCCTTCTCAAAATATCTTTATAATTGGAATGAGATGCTGGTGGGGTGGTCCCTGGCCCCAAAATTCTCATTTCTTGGAATTTTGCAGGAGGGGGGTCCCTCACCCCCCCCCCCCCCCCCCAAATTCACATTACTTGGAAGCGGGCCATAAGGGGGGGGGGGTCCCTCTCCCCAAAATTTATATTACTTGGAATTTGGGAGGAGGGGGGTCCCTCGCCCTATATTGTAATAAAACTACAATACCCCTATGCAATAATTTATAATCCATATGAAATAATTTACAGGAAATATAATACTTACAATAACTATTAATAAAGTTGGTTTGAAACTGATCAAAATTTACAATAAAAGAGTTGCTAACTATTGCGGGTGTAATTAATGAGAGAGAGGAGGGTGTTTTTGACAAAGAGAGAAATTTGATTGCTTCTTCGTTCGCTGATTATAAATTATCCTCATAAAGGGTGTATATGCAATAGGTTGGGTAGTAATTTTCCGTTTTTGTCTTATGATAATTTAGGTTGTCAATAATAGGGGAGGAATCTTGTACTTTTGGTCGCATTCGCCCTTTTCATCATCTCTATTTTTTGAATTTTGCATTCGCCTTTCTTTTTGCATCTGGTAAATATTTCTTTCATCTCTATATTTTGTCCATTTTGATTTACATCTTTGATGGCGTCATTGCTTGCGTATCTGGTTGGCTGATTGTGTCTTGGCTTGATAAATGTTTATTGCAATTTTGGATAAATTATTTTGATTTTCTTATCCTTACATCATATTGTCAGTATTTTGTCTAGTAATCGAATCATTTGAATTCTCTTCTTATTGATAGGCATCAATTTTGCAGAGAGATTTTTTTTCATTTTCTATGGCTTCTTCAACTTCTTTAAAATTGAGGAGATTTTTATAAAAAAACTAATGGTAGGTTCTATTACTTCTTTCAGGAATAAAAATTAGTAAATATATATTTTTTTATCATTTGTACATGAGTTAATGACATTTTATATATAATTCTATGTACCTTATAGATTTTTAATAGTTCTTTCGTTGCTTATGTTAAGCATTCTGGATCATCATGAAATTCAAAAAAGCAGTTTCTAATTTTTTTTCTTCTATATGCTCAATTAGAATTTCATATTGTCGATGAAGGATTTGTCCTTCATCAATCCATTCTGGAGGAACACTTTTGATTATTAGCAAAACTCTTTCTTTATTTAGAGATTTATGCAAGTTTCTTCCTTGTTCAACTAGTGCTTCCAAATGTCTTTTTGGAAAATTCTCATTAATTCTTTCAAATGGTGCATTTATAAGTAAATTTGAAATTAATTGATATTCTAATAATAGGCTTAATGTAGCTATTATTTTTATACGCCTGTTATTAGTAAATACTTATTAGGTCTAGTTACAATAAAAGTTTTGAAGGTTTTAAAATCAATATCTAATAGTATAATATTATTATGTTTGCCTTGAAAAAATATATACATTTTTTCATACTTATATTTACATCTTGTTGGTGGTCGATTAAATCGAAAATAGTTTTGCAAAGCTATCCAGTTAATATGTTCAAATTCTAGTGTAAATCATTTTCCTGTAATTTTATCTATAAAACTTAACCATAATTTTGATGTTGTTCTACTTTGATGCATTTTATTAAAAATTTTTACAATATTATCACAAACGGTTCTTATTAAATTTTTTTTTTTAAATAATTCAAAATTTTCTATTGTATTAATTATTCCTACAATTTCTAAATCAGTATCCCGCCCATCCTATGGCTGATGCGTTTGTTTGTATGATTTTATAACTATTTTCTAATGGTAATGATAGTGGTTCCAATTGACTAACTACTTTTATTTTCATTTTTTGTACTAATTCTATATCTTCAGTATTAAAGTACTTTTGACCATTTTTTCCTAATTACTATACAGTGGTCCTACTAATTTTAATAAGTTTGGGATAAAAGATCTACAATAATTTTATAATCCTAAAAAAGCCTGAAACTTTTTTGTGTCTTCTATTTTATCTGAAAAATCTAGAATTTTCTTTACTATATGTTCTTGTAATTATATTTTGCCTCCTTTTATATATAAACCTAAGAATTCTATTTTTTTTTTCTACTTGCATATTTTTGCTAATTATTATTAGTCCTTGATCTATGAATTCTTTAAAAAATTATTTAAATGCTTTATATGCTCTTGTTTATTATTACTAAGCACAAGAAGATCATCAATATATACTATATAAAAATTTGAGTATTTTTTAAATATTGTATCCGTTTTATTTTGGAATATCTGTGGTGCATTTTTTAATCCAAAGGGCCTGACTAGATATTTAAAGTGTCCTTCAGAATAATTGAACGCAGTCCATTCTATTGAGTCTTCTTTTATTTTATTTACTAAAATCCTAATTTACAATCAAATTTTAAAAAATATTTTTTATCTTGTATTTTATTTATTAATTCTTATTTATAAAGTATTTTATAACTATCAACATAACTATTGTCGTTTAATCTTTTATAGTTTATTACCATTGTAGCTTTACCTCTTTTAATTTATGAGTGATTTTTTATCATAAAAGTTGGGCTTCTATGTCTTCGGATGCTTCTTCTTATTACTCCTAGATTTAATAGTTCTTGTATTTGTGTTCTAAATTTTTCTTAGTCTATTAAATCACATGCTATATCTTTTGTCTTTATGCTTAAATCTGGATTTATTATTCCTAAATTTGCCTTTAGCTTATTTTTATTCCAATGCTTTTGCAGATCTTCTCCTATAATCTCGATTTTTCTACTGGTCTGATTAAAGATGTGAAAGGTTGACCATTTTTTAAAAATAGAAAAAAAATTATTTTGAGCTGATTTTTTTTATATGGGTCCATTGAAATGTTTAAAAAATATATAAAAAAATTCAACTTAAAACTAATTTTTTTACTATTTAAAAAAAATTGATATGTAAACTTGGTATGTATGAGAGCATATATATTTTTTTTTTGCCAAAGAGGGATGGTACCCCCACCCATTTTATTTATATCATAAAGGAGAAAAAGCCTCTCCGAAGCTTACAAACCCAAGCACAAAACTTAATTCTAGAGGATGGGTCCATTACTCTAGAATGAGAGAATAGAAACTTGGGGATTTATAAACTATCCCCATTACAAGGAAAGAATACTTAACAACAAGAAATATAGGGAATATATCCTCGATACAATGAGAGAGCTAAAGAATGTTTAAATTTGGGGATTTATCACATCCCCATTACATTTTCTTTATGATGGTTCTAATATTTGGAAGATTTTGTCTATGCATATTGAGATGTCCTTTAGCCAATGTCGGAAGAGAATTGAAACTCCAGAAATAATCATCCATTTGAGATACTGAGGCTCTTGAAGCTAAATAATCAGCTACTGCATTGTTTTCCCTCCAAGTGTGGATGATTTTGAAGTTCGTTGGATAAGTGATATTATCAAATATATCTTGAGAAGTCCAAGGAGGTTTTGCTATCTTTAAAACAATGTCAACTAACGTTTTACAATCAGATTCAATGCAAACATTAGAAATATTTAAGGAAGAAGGCAATTTAATCCCTTCTTGAAGGGCCATTGCCTCAGCATTAAAGGATGATTGAATACCTATTGATTTAGAAAAGGCGGCGATAAATTTACCTTGAGAATCGCTAATGACACCACTAATACCACTTGAGCCTAGATTATTCTTAGAAGCACCATCAATGTTAAGTTTAAAAGTGCCAATTGGAGGTTTGCTCCAAAGACACTTTATTAAGATAATCTTTTTCGGGAAAATATTGATATTAAAAGTTTTGGCTATTAAATCATCTTTAGGTGGAATTCTATCGTAAAACTTGCAATATTCTAAAATATTCGAAGACAAGAGTATAACATTTTTGATAATTTTATTTGAAGAAGTTTGACAATTTTCAAAAAGGTTTTTATTCCTAACTTTCCATATTTCCCAGAATATCACTTTAGGGATTACCTTAAAGAGTAAAGTTTTATAGTCCCTTTTAGGACATTGTAACCACCAAGAGAAAAGGATAGACCTTCAAGATGAAAATTCAAGGGACAAACCAAACATAGATGGAAAGAAATTCCACACCTCAGTAGCAATAGGACATTCAATAAGGACATGGTGAGGGCTATCCTCAGCATTCTTGCAAAATATACAAAAAGATGCTAGTCTCACACCAAGTTTTTGGATCTCTGATTCAAATGGGACAGAATTGTTTAATATTTTCCAGGTATAGTTGGATAATTTCATGGGGCATTATTTTATCCAATTTATTTTCCAAGATATAGATAAAGGCCTACTTTGTGTACAAATATTGTATGCAGATTTAATGGAAAACTCACCATTAATAGAGGCCATCCATATAGCTTTATCTTCATTAATGTATGAGTCAGATATGTCTTTAATGGAAGCTATCCTTTTAATAGAATAAGAGACTTGATTTATTCTAAGGCCATTTTTATATTTATTTCTACTAAAGCTAGACCAAATTCCATTTTCAAATTTATATTTCCAATATAATTTCATGCTAGAAGAAGAAACAATATCTTCAATTTTCCTAAAGTTAATACCTCCCTCATCAAATGGGTAACATAGGTCATTCCATTTGGTCCATTGAAAATGCTTCTCCTTTGAGGTGCCACTCCAATAGAATTTACTAAATATGCTATGTAATCATTTAATAATGATTTTAGGAGGGTTTAAAACAGCAATAGTATAAACAGGAATAGATTGGAGCACAAATCTAATAAGGGTATCTCTACCAGCTTGAGAAATTAATTTAGAAGACCAAGTGAGAAGTCTATCCCTAATTTTAGAAATCAGATCAGAAAAATGAATAGCTCTGGGTTTCCCTTTAAACAAAGGATATCCAAGATATTTCATAGGAAATTGTTTGTGAGCCAATCCAGAAATAGATTCAACAGTGTTTCTTCTATGATGAGATAACTTTTTATCCGTATAAAAGGAGCTCTTAGAAAAATTCACTTTCTGACCCGAAGTTGCTTCATACTTCTTTAAAAGATCAATAAGGACCTTTATGCTACGTTTACCTCCATTTATAAAAATTATCAAATCATCAGCATATCCTAAATGAGATATAAGTTGACTTTTAGATGGATGAACATAAGGTATAGCTTTCCTAAGAGAAAATATTTTGTCAATATTTCTACTTAAAACTTCAGCAGCTATTATAAAGAGACTAGGAGACAAAGGGTCTCCTTGCCTTAATCCCCTTAAAGAATGAAAGAAACCAATGCTTTTACCATTCAAAATTAAAGAAAACCAATTGCTAGATATAAGCCTCCAAATTAAATCAATAAAAACTTCACAAAACCCAAATTTTCTGAGAACTTCACAAAGATAAGGCCAATATACTCTATCATAAGCCTTTTCCATGTCTAATTTAATGATCACATTACTACCAAAAGATTTCTTACTAATGTATTGAACCATTTCTTGAGCTAGAAGGATATTTTCTTGAATACTTCTATTTTTAACAAAACCACTTTGGTTTTGAGAAATGATAGAAGGAAGAATAAGAGATAATCTATCATTTAAAATTTTAGAGATAATTTTGTTAGAGAAATTGCACAGGCTTAAAGTTCTAAATTGGGAACATGTTGAAGGATTAGAAATTTTAGGAATAAGAGCAATAGAAGTAGCAGTCCAACTTTTAGGAAGATCAGCACCAGCAAAGAAAGAATGAATAGCTTTAGTCAAATCATTTTTTATAATATGCCAAAACTTTAAATAAAATATCCCTCCAAAACCATCTGGTCCTGGAGAGCTGGAATGATCCATGTTGGAAATAGCTTTAAATATTTCTTCTTCTGAGGGGTATTCAGTTAACTTGTTATTCATTGACACATCTATATCATTTCTAATAACTTCTATAAAAGAAGAGTCAAGAGATATGTATTCAGCAGACCAAGTTTCTTTGAAATGATTAAGAAATATATGTTCAATTTCTTCTTTAGATTCTTCCCAATGATTTTGATTGTCTTTAATTCTAGAGATAGTTAATCTCCTTTGCCTAGCTTTAACTGAAGCATGAAAGAATTTTGTGTTTTTGTCACCTGATTTAAGCCATTTTATGTGACCTTTTTGTTTCCAGAAACTTTCCTCTCTCAGTAAAGCTACATTTAACTCAGCTCTAGCTTTAGATAAATTGGATCTTGAAGAATCACAAGGATTATTTTCAAACTCATGTTCCTTAATTAAAACTAAGTCTTCAAGGTCTTTTACAGATTGGAAAACATTTTTTAAGGTGCTTTTGTTCCAAGTTTTTAAATTTTCTTTAAGTTTCTTTAACTTAAAAGCAAAATTTAACTAAAGGAGGAGCTTGGAATTCAGCAGACCATGATTCTTCAATAATCTCATGAACATTTGACTTAATGCACCACATAGCTTGGAACTTAAAAGGTTTAGGATAGTTATCAAAATTGCTTTTGATAGACAAAAGTAATGGACTATGATCAGAGCAAGTTTTATGAAGATGAGTTATACTAGTTTGAGGGAACTTTCGAAATCCAGTTGTGATTAACCAGACCTCTGTCAAGTCTACAAAAAATAGTTTCAGCAATCCTGTGATTAGTCCAGGTAAACCTGGAACCAATGTATCCTAAGTCTATTAAGGAACAAGCATTTATCATATCCTTAAAATCTTCAGTAGCATTAAAATCTATAGGATTGCCTCCGAATTTTTCAGAATCTTCTTTAACAATGTTAAAATCACCTATGACAAGCCAAGACTCAATAATAGAATTCCTAGTGACAGAACCTATATCATTCCATAGACTAATTCTTTCAATTGGAGTACATTTGGCATAAACAATAGCAAGATGAATAGTAACATTCAAACACTTTAAGTAAATTTCTAGGCCCAATAGTTGTTCTGAATCATACTTGACTTGGACTTCCAGATCATTAGACCAAAGAAACCAAATTTTGTTGGATATGTTACTAAAACAGTTTGGGAAATTCCATTTTAGCTTGTATTTGGGAGTTTTTTCAGAATCTACTTTAGGCTCTAGTAATGCAATAGCTGGGAGGTTATATTGTTTAATCGGTCTTGTGATTCTCCTATTAGTTGCTGAATTACCTACGCCCTAACATTCCAGCATATAAAGTTCATCATTTATATGTAGGATTAGATATAATATTTTTAGATTTTCCTAAGGACCTAGTAAATCTTCTGTAAAGAGGGTTAATAGGAGTTTTTTTAGAAATCATACCTGAGTATATAGATGTTTCTGCATCAGAATTAGGGGGAACTGTGCCACTGTCTTTCCTTGATGATGCAACTCGATGTTTTTGATATTTGTTCCATTTGACATCTAACCAAGAGGCAAAGTTTTGTAGTTCTTCAACCATTGGAACTGAATTTTTCCTGTCCTCTTGATCTGAATGATAATTTTTTGAAGTTTTAAAAGAATTGTCATATTTAGGCAGTGCAGAACCTTTTGGGGAAAGGTGGAATTGATCCACCTTCAAAGTTTCCTCTGAGTTGTAGTGACCATGATATATTTTATTTAGCTGCATTTGAGGATCTTCTTGAGTCTTGTGGTTCCAACTTTCAACCAGATCTGTAGCACTTTCAATCAGATATTTCGCGTACTCTTCAGATTCTGTCTCAGAATTGTTGTCTTGTAATACCTCTATAATGCCATCTAAATGCCCTTTCTTGATACCTGGAGAACTTGGGTTTAGTTGAGACTTTAAAGGCCCTGTGTTTGTAGGGATATCTTGAACCTGAGGCAGTAACTCAGTCTTTTGTCCAGTTTCTTGAATTTGTTTAGCAGCAGCAGCATTCGTGGGAAAAGATTGATGTTTTTTGCCATTTTCTCGATCTTGTATAATAGCAGGTGTCTTTACATTCTCTTTTGTCGTTTGTTTTTGGGAAGTATTTGTAGGAGGACATTTGATCAGGCATTTAGATTCTTGATGCCCCTTCTTCTTACAATATTGACAATAAGATGGAATGTTTTCATATGTTACCTGTTGCCAAAAACCCTTATCTCCACATCCAATCCAGATCCTATAAATTCTTTCTTGTAAAAGATTTAACTCAATACATATTCTTGCAATGCTTGGTCTTGATAAGGATGCAGTTGAATCATCCATAGTCAAAGGTTTCCCAATTAATTGAGCAATAGAGAATAGAAAAGACTTGGCATAAAAATGAATTGGAAGATTGGGTAGGTTCACCCAAACTGGTACTATGGGTCTTTCTTCTTCTGGATGAAAATCAGATGTCCATTTGAAAGTGCGCATTGGGAACTTCCCTATATACCATTGATCTCTTACCCAAAGACGAACGTAGTCCTCCTCACATTGAAGTCGAATTAGAATGTGCTTTGAGTCAATCAGACCAACTGTAAAATCAGACTTTAATGAAAAAGTTTGGAAGGTTTTCTTGATGATTTCAATTGAAGGCCTGCCATGCGAAAATTTGCCTATGATTGTGTGTTGGAAAGGGGCAGCTAGTGTGGTAATATCATCTTCTGAGAATAGAATCGCTGGTTCTCCTTTGTACATGGCTGGCTATTTGAGACATGGCTCCTTCGTGGTATTGTTCATGAGAATACTTGCAAATGATTTCTTCCAGATAGTATTTTGATCAGGAGGTTTAGGAGGGATGTGTGTGTTAACAGGAATTTCAGCCATGTTAGCCCTGGCGACAAGAGCTGTAAGGGGAATGAGAGTTCACCCTATTTCTATATGGTTCTTGGAACGTTTCTTGGAGAGGTTTCCAAAAAGTTTTTACACTTACATAACCATCATATATATATATATATATATGGTAAAATTAGGTGGAATCAAAATTCATTCAATATAGTTATAATTCTTACTTCTCATAGGAATCTCTACAAATAATTTTTGTGAATCTAAAAAATGCTTTTAAAAATATTAAATTATAAAAGTTACTCATAAAATTTAAGTACTTATTTTGTGAAGACAATTTTATTATGTTCGCTTGTATTAAATTTAAAGTTGAACAAAATTTATTTAGGTATTTTTTCTACTCATGTAATAATTAATTTGATTAACTTAAAATATAATAAACACACATCTACAATAAATTATTATTTTTGTTAAATATTAACGTGTGTATATATATATATTGTGGGTGCCTATTGCTTCGATCAAACCCGTAAGAGTAGTCGGTTAAACCCAAGTGAGTTAATCAGGTTTCCGACCTAAATTATGAGCCTCGGTTAAGTAGTTACATTTGATGATATGACTGAGTCTACCCCTAAAAATCTCTGAGAGATATTCAAGAGATACAGGTTCAATGTGTTAGTTACCAACACTTTCAATTACTTGAATATATATTGTACTGCTGGCCCGGGGCATAGGCGCTTGTAGCAAAAAACCATTTTGAGAGTTACTTAATCAAAACAGTAAACCTCTCCAGGGACGTAGGCAAGTTGTTGAACCATGTAAATTCTTATATTGTTATTGTGATTGTTTGCTGTTCTTATTTTCTTGGTGATTGTTTTCTTTCATTATTATTGGTGTTGTGAATTTTATCACTGCAATTGGCATTGTTTGTGGGAACCGATTGTTATTCCTACGAAAACCTCATCAACAAGAACCAGTGATGTCCCATCACAGCCGTAACGTCCCTCAAGCAGGTGACATTCAACAGCAACCTAACCCTCCAAGGGTAAGGTTTGAGATTCATCATTCAAACCCAAGACTTCGCCAGGAGAGGCAAGTCTCTAAAGAACTCCATGGGTCGCCCAGGTCCACACAGATCTCTAGATTGATAGACGCCTATGAAGCCAGACTCTAAGAGCAGTAGCAGGCTACTCGCCAGCAACAAGATGAAAATGTATGCCTCAAGAGGCAATTGGAAATGATGGAGAGAGAACTCCATCGAAGCATAAGGCGACGCCATAATTGGACTCCTAGCCATACGACGAGCATGTCTCGTAACCGAGGAAGGAGCCTGAGACGTGGGTCAGAAATAAATGAGAAGCACTAGTCAAATGATGAACATTCTAAACGAATAGAGCCAGCTCGACGTTATAAGAGTCCGAGTCGGCAAAATGATGACATACAAAGTTTGGTCCCGCGGGAGATGGACCAGCACCCAGCTCATCACGGAGCCAGATCTACGAGAGAGCTAGCCAAGCGAGCTCTCAAGACCTAGATGAAGTCCCCTTTTTTAAGGGAAATAGAATAAGAAGAGTACCCGAAGAAGTTTGCGATTACTAGGTTCAAGGTTTACGATGGGAAGACTGACCCCATCGTCCATGTCAGGCAATAACGACAAGCTATGACTCTATGTAGTTACAGTGATGTGCTCATATGTCGAATCTTCCCTTCGAGCTTGCATGATGTCGCCCAGAAGTGGTTTGAGAAGCTACCTCATAGGTCCATCCAAAATTTCAAATCTTTGGCTGAATAATTTACAGCTCGCTTTATTTCAATAAGCTCCCTCCCGAAGAGGATGGATGCACTACTTACTATAAAGAAGAATCCACAAGAGAACCTTAGAGAGTACGCGAAGAGGTATTGGGAAGTATTTAATGAAATTGAGGATTACTCAGAGTAGGTCGCCGTAACATCCTTCAAAATCGGTTTGCTGAGCTCCTGCCTCCTACACCAGTCCTTAACTAAGAAGGCGGCTACATCCATCGCCGACTTGATGGATCGTATTGAGAAGTACGCCAAAGTCAAGGATGTGACTAATCATAATGCAATGGATAATGATCGTTCGAAGTATGGAAAAAGAGTGGAGAAAAACGAACCTCAAAAGAAAGGGAATAAGAACGGGGGCAAAAATGGCTCCAAGAATGGAAATAAAAATGACACCTCGAAGGCATTTTGGGTTGTAAACACAGTCTTTAAAGAGACAATATACAAGATTCTTGCTAAGATCAGAGATGAGTCGTTTATTAAGTGGCCGAAGAAGATGGGAAGAGACCCCTTCAAGTCAGATAATTCACTAAGGTGCGCCTTTCACAAGGAGGGAGGCCATAAAACTGAGCATTGTAAAGCCCTCAAATCTCATCTCGAGGAGTTGGCCCAAGTCAGTCATCTTAATGAGTTAGTGGAAAAGAAAACACAGAAGGTAGCAGCGAATAACGAGAAAATACCCAATAACATCCTCGAGGAGGGTATTGGCCACGAGTTCGCTGTGATAGATGGGGCGTCAGACCTCAAGCAAATACAAGGAAATGCAAATCGAATAGAAGTAAAGAAACTTACTGCAGTCATACAGACCTTCCAGATTGATCCAACCAAAACTCAAGATGGTAAGCGTAGACGATCGGAGGACATTGATTATAATAAGCACATTGTGTTCACAGATGAAGACTTGATTGGGGTGATACCCTTCATCATGATGCGTTAGTCATCACGCTCAGGATAGCCAACTAGGACGTCAACAGGTTGCTCGTCGACCAAGGTAGCTCATTTGAAGTGATGTACCTAGAGTTATTCAGAAAGTTGAAACTGAGCGTAACCAACTTCAAGGAAGTCACGGTTTCGTTGGTCGGCTTCGCTGGAAAGATTACAGTTCCTCTGGGGAAGATTGTTCTGCCAGTCAGGGTAGGAAAATTTTTCAAAAATGATCGAGTTTCTACTAGTTAACATTGAATCTTCGTACCACGCCATCCTCAGCTGGGGGTGGCTCAATGCAATAAAGGTCATACCCTCAATGTACCATCAAAAGATGAACTATATAATAGATCGGGGAGTGGTCGAGATACATGGAGACCAAGCTATGGCCAAAATATGTTTAATCGCAACCATTCGCCCCAAGCAGGAAAGGAAAACCGATGAATCAAAAAGCAAGTAAGAAGCCCAGGAGAGGTTGATACCCTCCAAATAGCAGTTAAGGTACGGTCGACCAGGAGTGGAGGAGGTATGGATCCTGGTCTCCTCCAAATCCCCCTTCACGATGGACGATCACCTCTCTGACCTAGTGAGGACTTTAGATATACTCAGCAAATATCGAATGAAACTTAGCAAGTAAGTGTTCTTTTAGTCCAGTCAAGAAAATTCCTTGGATACTTGGTCAGCAAGAGAGGAATAGAGGCAAACCCCGAATAGATTAACGCCATCAATAAAGTTTAGCCCCCTCAAACAGTAAGAGATGTATAGAAGCTCATTGAAATACTCGCCATGCACCCTTTAAAGGCTATTATGAGGAAATCCGACCTCTATAGTCGACTGTCAAAGTGGTCAGTCATGCTCGAAAGGTTTGATATTCACTTTCAACCAAGAATAGGCATGAAGGGGTAGATCCTAGCTGATTTCGTCACTGAGTTCATAGGAGAATAGCCTTCCAATCAGCCAGAAACCAATCGATCAAGGGAGAGCTTATGAGAACCAACCATTTGGACCTTATATGTTGATGGAGCTTTCAACTCAAGCGGGCAGGAGTAGGTATCATATTTGATGATGCTGGAAATAGCACCACCCTTCAAGGTGTTTGTAAGCTCAATTTAATGTTAACAATGGTAGCATAAGAGTACATACACACATAGTAGAAGGAGGTGAGGATAAGGGGATTCACACCGGAATATGAGTGGTTCAGCCAATCTGGCCTACGTCCACTGTGCAAGTGTATGATGTGTATCACTGTATGAGGGCTCTAATGGTCATTGATACAATCTCTTAAGCTTTCTCTCTCTACTGTGTGTTTGAACAGAGTTTCAGCTAGGGTTGCTAATTTTGGATCCTTTGCAAGGTAGAGGATGACCTCTATATATAGTGCCTGGGGGTGTAATGTACCCCCTATGCATGCAATAAGCATGTGTGTGTTGATCTAGCCAATCTGATGAAGACATCTGTCACTGTCACAGGTAGGGAATGATGATAAAATATTCCTCCCACGTGAGGGGAATGATTTGTTATAACTGAATTGTATCGACGTGTCCTTATCCACACATATGCCAATAAGAGCTCGGCCTCGATGCTTAGTCCTAACCTCGGCCTGGAAGAGGCCGAGGCTGGTAAGGTCCAATTATCCATATAATCCGAGATGAGTCACTAAGGCCTCGGCTTAAGTGAAGCCGAGGTAAGGAGTTAGGGTCGGCCTGGGCCGAGGTTAAGCTGGCATGTTCGTGGAACATCGACTGATTTACTGATGAGGTTGACCTTTTGTGGAAGTATGGCTCCTCACAACCTCGGCCTACCCTTGGCTGAGGTTGTCATTCCCAAGTGAACTGAAGAGCTGCTGACCCTTATGATACATGCAGTGTCCCCTTGATGAGTTTGGTGGTAGTGTCTTCCAGGGCCGACCTTGCTATGGCCGAGGTCTATTCTCACGGAACCAAGGCATTCCCAACCTCGACAATGTCTTGGCCGAGGCTATAGTTTCTGAGCCGAGGTGACACTTGGGGCATATCAATCACCTTCAACCCTTAGTTACATGTGAGAGAAGGTGACTGGGGGATCTCTACACCTCCGAGGTCTTTCTCTTATGTGCCAATGTTCATTTAACACTTGTCCATTGCTGAAGTGTGGCTTGCCTAGCAAGCATGTGTTGTCAGCCGTCCTTTGGGGCTCCCAAGGCAATGATGGGCCTTGGGAATCATGCCCCCATATTTAAGGGGTTAAACCCCCATTTTCTCTCTTTCTTCTCCACTTGTCTCATTTCTGTAACTTTCTCTCTCTAGAAAAGTTTTGGTTCAAGGTATTTTGGTTGGTGATTCCTCGCAGTCTCTTCATTCCCTCCTACTATTTCTTCTTCAGGTATCCTCTGCCATCCTTTTCTCTTCATTTCCCCGTTTTCCCCTTACTTTTGTGTTTTTCGGTGAGTTTGGGAGTTTTTCGGCGAGGTCTCCATATTTTCAGGCGAACTGTTCTTGGTGTTCTTCATAGTAGGCCTTTAAATTTTTGTAGTTTGATCCTTAGGTGAATAATTGCATTAGCCAGTCCTCTTTGTAGTTTTAGGAGAGTTGCAAGTGTAGGGTCGGCCTCTGATGCTAGGACCCCTTTACCAACTTTTAGAGGAGTTCCCTTCTCTGAGGGAGAATACTCTAGAGAAAATTAGGCAGATAGAAAGAGCACAGGAGGAGGCTCGTAGGTCACAGGAATTCCCCCTCATACCTATCTTTCCACCTCCTCTGAAGGTAGTATATCCTGAACGATTGGAACTAATTATCCTAGCAGAGGTCCCTGCTGAACCCATAGCGATGTTTGAGTCTGAGTCTTCCACACCAGACCCTATGTCTGTGGATTCCTTCCAAGAGGCCATGGTCTTCACAACTCAACAAGAATAGGCCCCTGATCAAGCCGAGGTCTCTAGTCGGGCCTCGTCCCATAAAAATTCAAGCACATCGTACTCTTCCTTAGAGGTTGAGATTGTTGCACTGAGTGTGGCTATTCCACCAATACTTGATGCTATTCCTCTGTCGGCCGTCACCGGGGCTGAGTTCGCTCAGAGGTTCCCAAGTAATCCCCCAACGTCTGCCCAGGCCGAAGTTGAGTTAGGCAATGACGATGATGATGACGTCGAGAGTGATGTCGACGTCTCTGAGGCGGTCGAGATTGAGAGTTCAGTTACTGAGGTAGACCTTCTTTGCTTAAGATATCTATACTCCATCATTCCTTCCATAAAAGCTCAGGAGACCTCTGAGGTAAGAGAGGGCTAACCACGGCCAAGATGGTGAGATCAGCTTGTACGAGAAGATGTTCAGGTTAGGGTTTCGTCTGCCAATCTACCCCATCATTAGGTCTATTTTAGCCTACATCAACTTGGCCCCTTCCCATTTATCACCCAATACTTGGAGGGTAATAATTGGGGCCATCGTCTTATAGAGGGTTGTTCACCATTCAAACCTTCCAGTCCAAGTCTTCGTAGGCTGTTATGTTCCTTCTTCTGCTAAAAATCATCCGAGCTACTATCATTTTGTAGCTCAGAAGCCTGAGAAGAAGATGCTCTAGATAACTCAGACTTTCAACCATAACTGGAAGCCTCGCTATTTCTTCGCTTCAGGGCCATGGGAATTTGGCCCATGTGCCCCCTCCTCCTTATTAGAGCCACGAATGCCCATAAGGTGGGGCAAGGTTACAATGTCTGCCAAGGTCGACCCTGGTCTAAGCCTGCAGAATCTTCAGAAGGTCAAAGACCTTCAGGATCAGGGGATGCATGGTCTGCTCGTTAAGTTTGAACACCTTATGACCCCCCACTACCTCTCTGAGACTGGTTTGGGGGGTAGTCCTCTTACAGAGCTTGGTAAGTGTTTTTATTCAAATTATACCTCTGAGTTTATGCATGTCTGACTCACTAACTCAGACCTTTCAATTTTGCAGAACATCTGAAGGATATCTCAGACGAGCTTTGGGAAATGGCAGCACCGAGTCTGACAAGGCTTGCTAAGAAGGCAGATCTGAATGCTCCTCCTTCTCCTCCTTCAACCTCAAAGGCTCAGGCCACAAAAAAGAGAGGTGCTAGTGACCCTGCCCCTGAAGATCAGAGGCAGAAGAAGAAAGGCGAGGATTTTACCATTCCCATATCCTCTGCAGATGCGTGGGCGGCTTGTATAGAGCAATTGAAGATCAATGACAGCACCATAGGCCACAGTCTGCAGGCTCTGGATGCTATCGGCTCTGCCATGATCGAGGCTGATAAGCATTTTTGTAGGTCCATGGACACACCTCTGCTAATTGAGTTCGGCCTCCACAGGTCAATTCAGGTATGACTTCAGGTTTTTGTATAGCTTCAAAGTGTAACCTCTGATTTGAATTTCAACTCATATACATGACCACATTATTTACAGGGCCTGGCTGCCATGCATCATCTCACTAATTGGAATCTGAGGAAGTTACCCCTCATCCAGAAGGGTCAAGAGGCCGAGAAGGTGCAGAACTCTCTGAATGCAGAGGTCGATCGCCTGAAGTCTGCATTTGATGGGTCTGACAAGAAGGTAAAGGAGCTGGAAAAAGATATCTCCAAGCTTAAAAAGGACCATGCTATGGCTCTGAAGGCCAAGGATGATGTGCTCCAGCAAAAGGTCGACTCTGCGGTGAAAGCAGCCCTTGAAAATGCCTCTGAGGAGATTTTGGCAGACTACAAAGTCTCGGACGAGTTCATGAGCTTTGGCTTCAAATACCTTGAAAGAGGTATCAATACTACTGTCAAATGGGTGGCTGCAAAGAGAAGGAGGCAGGGAGTCTGAAGGCCTCTGACTTCGTAGATTTGGGTTTTACTGACCTTTAGTTTGCCCAAGCACTTCAGGAGGTTGAAGAGGAGGTCGCTGCCCTACAGATACTCTGCCCCTGGACGGTACAGATACATATAGAGATAATCATGGAGATGACAAGGCCGAGGTGACAAACATTGGTCAAGAAAATCAGGCCGAGGATGCCAGCACTTTTCCTTTTAATCCTTAGGCTTAATTGGGAAGCTTTATTTTGTAACCCCTAACTGTTTGTAATCTTTGAGGAACATCATTAACTCATATTTTTTGTAATCTTACAATTGTATGACAACCTCTGAGGAGGATTTTCACTTCACTTGTTTTGTTGAATGCTTCTTTATCATGTGATGTTTTAGCTCTGAAGTCTTGTTGCAATGATGTCTGTTTAAACTTAGTCAATAGTCTTACTTCAGACCTTGTCACCACTTAATGATGTTGTAAGGGTCTGAGGTCATCACCTAGGATGTTATCCTCATAATTAATCTCACCAAATTAATGATGTTAAGGGTCTGAGGTCATCCAATTATGGTGTCTGACTTCAGACCTTGTCACCACTTAATGATGTTGTAAGGGTCTGAGGTCATCACCTGGGATGTTACCCTCATAATTAATCTCACCAAATTAATGATGTTAAGGGTCTGAGGTCATCCAATTATGGTGCCTGACTTCAGACCTTGTCACCACTTAATGATGTTATAAGGGTCTGAGGTCATCACCTAAGACGTTACCCTCATAATTAATCTCACCAAATTAATGATGTTAAAGGTTTGAGGTCATCCAATTATGGTGTCTGACTTCAGACCTTGTCACCACTTAATGATGTTGTAAGGGTCTGAGGTCATCACCTAGGATGCTACCCTTATAATTAATCTCACTAAATTAATGATGTTAAGGGTCTGAGGTCGTCCAATTATGGTGTCTGACTTCAGACCTTGTCACCACTTAATGATGTTGTAAGGGTCTGAGGTCATCACCTAGGATGTTACCCTCATAATTAATCTCACCAAATTAATGATGTTAAGGGTCTGAGGTCATCCAATTATGGTGTCTGACTTCGGACCTTGTCACCACTTAATGATGTTGTAAGGGTATGAGGTCATCACCTAGGATGTTACCCTCATAATTAATCTCACCAAATAAATGATGTTAAGGATCTGAGGTCGTCCAATTATGGTGTCTGACTTCAGACCTTGTCACCACTTAATGATGTTGTAAGGGTCTGATGTCATCACCTAGGATGTTACCCTCATAATTACTACCATTAGAGCACAATGAAGCAAGAACCGTCATGGAAACTGATCTCTTATTAATAATCTCTTCATAAGATGGTACATTTACATAACTTTTTGCAACATCATATGTAATACTTCTTCAGGTGATCAGCATTCCAGGGACTGGCAAAAGGTTCTCCTTCTAGATTTTCTAGCCTGTAGGTGCTAGGCACAACCTCTTCTGTTACTTTGTAGGGACCATGCCAGTTTGGGTGGAGCTTGTTTATTTTCTGTAAGGTCTTCTTCAGCACTAGGTCTCCCATGGTGATGGGTCTTGACTTCACTCTCTGATTATAGAATTTCGCTGCTCTCTGCTGGTAAGTTGCTTGTCTAATTTTTGCGTCTTCTCTTCTCTCTTCAATCAGATCTAGGTCTAGTCTCCTCTCCTTCCCATTTTTATCAGGGTCATAGGTCTGAACCTTATGGGTAGGGAGTCCCACTTCTGTTGGTATAACGGCCTCTGAGCCATGGGCTAGCATGAACGGGGTTTCTCCTGTTGGTGTCCTTGTCGTGGTTCTGTAGGCCCATAACATAGCATAAACCTCTTCAGTCCACCTTCACTTCGCTTCTTCTAATCTCTTCTTGATTCCGTCGAAGATTTTTCTGTTCGTGACTTCAGTCTGATCGTTTGCCTGAGGTCGTCCAGGAGATGAGAAGAACTGCTTTATCCCAACTCTTACGCAATACTTGTCTAAAGAGGAGTTCTTGAACTGGGTCCCATTGTCTGAGATGAGAGTGTTTGGGAGGCCGTGTCTGCATATGATGTTCCTCCAAATAAATTGGAAGGTCTTCTATTCTGTGATCGTTATCATCGGCTCTGCCTCCACCCATTTTGAGAAGTAGTCAATGGCAACTATCAGGAACCGATAATTATTGGCAGCTCTCGGTAGGGGTCCTACTAAGTCAATCCCCCATACTGTAAATGGCCATGGAGAGGTGATGGATGTCATAGGTTGATGAGGTTAATGAGTAATAGTGGTAAATCTCTGACATTTATCTCACCTCTTCACGTAAGCTGCAGCATCTTTGGCCAAGGTTGGCCACCAGTATCCCTGTGTAATGATTCTCTTGGCCAAGGGTCTTCCTCTTATATGACTGGAGCAAGAACCCTTATGAACTTCCTGTAAGACATGGGGAACTTCGGTGGGATGCACACATCTAAGGAGAGGCAACAAAAATCCCTTCTTGTACAGGACGTCTCCTACTATTGAGAACTTGGTGGCCCTATATCTCAATTCCCTCCTTTCTAGCTTGGATTTGGGTAGCTCTCCCTCTTTGATATATCTAACGAGGGGGTCCATCCATGAGTCTCCTAGGTTCAAATTGAGACAAGGGTTACATACCTCTTCTTCCTCAATGGTCGCTTTTCCTAGGACCTCGACCGAAACTGTCCTTCTGACGTCTGTCTTCGTCGCCGAGGTCAACCTTGCCAACGCGTCTGCGTGGCTGTTACTTTGTCGAGGTACTCTCTTCAGTTTTGTCTCTTCGAAATATTCTAACATCGTTCTCACCCTCTTCAGATACTTGGCCATCCTTTCACCTTTGGCCTCATAGACTCCCAACACTTGATTGACAACCAACCTTGAGTCGTTATGAAGTAGGAGTCATCTTACACCCATAGTCTTTGCCAACAAGAGACTTGCAATCATAGCTTCATATTCCGACTCGTTGTTAGATGCCTTGAAGTTTAATCTCAAAGCGTATTTAATGTTGGCACCATCTGGAGCTGAAAGTATCAGCCGTGAGCCGCTTACACTGTCACAGGAGGAACCATCAACAAAGAGATTCCAAATGTTTGTATCTGATAAGAAGGCCCCTTTCGATGTGATTCCTTGCCTGAAAAGGTACCGATCCTCCTCGTTCTCCGCCATTCTGCCCTTGATCTTTTTGGATACGACCTCTTCCTGGCCCTGGAAGACGTTTGGTGCCATCTCTTCCTATTCTCGGAATATGTTTGGTGTCGTCTCTTCCTGCTCTCGAAAGACACTGCCGTTTGACCCTTCAGCACCAATCAGGTCATTCTCTGCCTCGGCCTCTTCCCATGTGAACTCAGCAATAAAGTCTACGAGGGCCTGCCCTTTGATGGTTGTCCTAGGTTGGTAGGTAAGGTCATAATCCTCCAACTCAATGGCCCAAGTCATCAACCTTTCAAATTTCTCAGGTTTATGCAGGACCTATCTTAGTGGGGAGTCAGTGAGGACTACCATGGAATGGGCTTGGAAGTAGGGCTTTATCTTCCTTGAAGCATGTATTAGGGCGTAGGCTAACTTTTCCATACGAGGGTAATTTTGTTCAGACCCTTGAAGGGCTTTACTGTTGAAGTACACAGGCATTTGGATTCCACCGTCTTCCCATACTATGGCTGCACTGATAGCCGATTCAGAGACTGCTAGATACACATACAATTTCTCTCCTACTATGGGCCGAGATAACAACAAGGGAGATCCAAGGTATGACTTGAGTTGGTTAATTGCTTCTTCGCACTCTTTGTCCCACTGGAAGGCCTTTCTAAGCACTTTAAAGAACGGAAGACACTTATCTGTTGCTCTGGAAACAAACCTATTGAGTGCGGCCACTCTCCCCATGAGTCTTTGGACGTCCTTGATGCTCCTTGGTGTCTTCATGTCAAGCAAAGCCTTGATCTTCTCTGGGTTTGCTTCGATTCCTCTTTGATTGACGATGAATCCAAGAAACTTCCCAGTTCCTACCCCGAAGACACACTTTGTTGGGTTGATTATATTTTATACAAGTCCATAGTATCAAAGGTCTTTTCAAGGTCTGGCATATGAGTGCAGGACTTTAAGCACTTTGTCAGCATATCGTCTACATACACTTCCATGGTTTTGCCTATTTGGTCTTCGAACATCTTATTCACAAGACGTTGGTACGTCACCCCTGCATTTTTTAGACCGGAGGGCATAACCTTGTAGCAGTACGTCCCTTTGTCGATAATGAAGGTTGTCTTCTCTAAGTCTTCTGTATCCATGAAGATATGATTGTAGCCTGAATACGCATCCATGAAGCTCATGAGCTCATGCCCTACAGTGGCATCTACCATCTGATCTATCCGAGGTAAGGGATAGCTGTCTTTTGGGCAAGACCTGTTCAGGTCAGTGAAATCAACGCACATTCTCCACTTCCCATTGGCTTTGGGCACGATGACTTCATTTGACAACCACTCCGGGTATATGAATTCTCTTATAAACTCAGCCTCTTCCAATTTTTTGACCTCTTCCCGGATGACGTCGTACTTCTCTCTGTAGTAAACTCTTCGTCTTTGTTTGATAGGCTTGTCCTCTTTGGTCACATTGAGCTTGTGATTCATAACTTCAGGGTTGATACCGGGCATGTCTGCGTGACTCCAAGCGAATATACTCTGTCTCTTCCTGAGGAAGTTTATTAGCTCCTCCTTGATTTCTTTCTTTAGGGCTTTACCGACCTGGATGGTTTTTTCCAGTTCGTCCTCATTGAGGACGATGGATTCTACCTCTTCCGCGGCCTCTCCCTTCTTCAATCTTGTTTCATCTCTTGGGTCTAATGTATCAATGCTATAGGTGGTGTTTGACCTCTTATAGGCCTCTCTCTCTTCGGTCGAGTTGAAGTAACATTCTCGTGCTATGGTCTGGTCACCTTGCACTTCCCCTACCCCATAGGGGGTCGGGAATTTTATCATGTGGTGGACTGTCGATGGCACAACTTCAAACTCCTTAAGGGCCTCTCTTCCTATGATGAGTGTTGATGTAAAAAATTAGATCACTCCAATTATTCAATCACAGATAACTAAATGAGACAAAGAATTTTAAAGTGGTTCAGCCTTATAAGAATGGCCTACATCCACTGTTTTGATATTACTGTTTGTATGGGAATTCTCGATTACAAGTTATCTCAAGAAATTCCGGTCTGGGGTCCCTTTTACAATGAGGATTGTACAATGTATTTATAGCCCTGAGGCTGTAATGTGAAAGGGTACTACATTAAATGATATACATATGAAAGGGTAAGAAATTTAATGCCCTCTTTGCGTGCGCGTCCAAATGATAAGCATTTAATGAGCATTTAAACTGTTGGTATCCTGCTTCGAGGTGCAACTTAGATCGCCATGAGTTGCTCGGACCGCCTAAGCTTCTCGATATTTAAGAGTTCCTCGGAGAGGCATTGTTCCTCGGAGCTTATGAGTTCCTCGGGGAACTAGTCTTCCTCGTTGTGGTCTTATTCCTCGGAGCGAGTGGGTTCCTCGGAAGTGTTTGATGTTTCCATATAGATAGCCACGTGTCTTCATATGATTGGTCCATGTCAGCAGATTCATTTTGGTATCAACAGAATCCCCCAATGTTTCATAGTTCAAAATTTGAGGAGTATGGAACATTCTTTCTCGGAATATGGTAGCTTTAAATAGTCTTCCTGATTTTTAGGAGCGTTTTTCCTTGTATTTATTTCTCCTTCCCAATTCGTAGAATCATGCTTTTTTGGACTTTTTTTCCTGCTTCGATTCCTGCGTTACTTTTCGTCTTCTTGATCGCTGTTGTCCGCTATGAGTCCCGCGCCACTTTTTCTCTTTTTAGCCGCTGTTATCTGCTTTGATTCCTGCGCTACTTTTCATCTTTTTAGCCGCCGGTAACGTAATCATCCTTTTTAATAATCATTACTTCACCATTTCTCAAGGCAAGGTATTTAAACTACACAGACGCTCCCATCGTCTTCTACCTTTTCAAATTTTTATCTTCGAGTTTTACGTCGTCTCTTCCTACTCTCTTGTGCATTCATCTTTTCCGTCGTTCGTTGTCAACATATCCATTATTTTCCTGTAAGATCTTCGTCCTTCTTCTTTATTTCTTTATTCACCATGGTTTACCTTGTTGAGTCTCTTGAGAAGTTTCGTTCTGATTTCTCCATCCCCTCTTGGGTTGTCTTGGAAAAACTTTCTGAGCCTTTTGATTATTTCAATTTGGCTGAGGGACATTGGTTCCCCAGTCTCGTTTTTGCTAAATGTGGATTTTCTTTTCCACCCAATTCCTTGTGTCTGGAATTCTGTCAGTATTTCGATGTTGACAGAATAGCCCCCAACACACGGAGAATAGTTAATGGGGGCATAGATTAAATCAAGTGCATGGAACTCATATAGGAATCCCAGAAATCATGTACTGCTATAGATGGGCAGTCAATGAAAATATTTATTATTTAAAAACTAGATTTTTAAACAGAGCCTTAGTAGTTAATCTCCCTGATGCCATTAGGGATTATTTTGAACATGGGGTTGTCATAAAAAACTGGCAACACCCTCCATTGACTGGAGATGAAGTTTACCAGGGCCCCAGATGCCCTCCTTATGACAATGGGATAGGTTATTTTTATTTCATTTTATTTTGAAATTATGCTTCTTTTGTGTTTGATAAAATGTGCCACTGATAACAATGTTTGATTATTTGCAGTTGATAACAAAAGAAAGAGGCCAAAAGAAACAGAGGTCAACATAAGGCATTTGAAACTTATCTGGAGTCTGCATCAAAGTGTTGCGGAAGAGCACATTAGGTCGGCTTCGTATCTGCTCCAGTACAAGAGCTACACCATGTCCTTCACTTCTCGTCATGTGATCAGTGAGGCAGAGCCAGTACCCACCTCTGCAAGTTCTTCGCCTGAATCTCATATTCCTTTGAGCGAAAGGATGAGGAAGAGAAGACCTCCCACCTTATTTGAGAAAAATTCCTCTAGTTCCGGGGAGGAAAAAAGGAGTAAAATTGACGTCCCAAGGGAGGGGACGAAGAAAACTGATGCAGCTCCTCCAGCTGCTCCTGCTAAAATTGCCGAGAAGGTTGCTGATAAGCCCACAGTGGCTCCGAGCAGGTCTGCTGCTCCTGGAGAGGTGATTGTGATATCACCGACCAAGGGTTCTTACTTGGTCCACTGTTATTTTATTCCCAGGGGTTTACAATAGCACCATAGGGCGTGGAGAGAGAAAGGATGTGTATCTTGTGTATGGGGTTTCTAGGTTCTCTTGGATCTCTCTCTCTTTTTGCTAAGGGGATACATGTATTTATAGTGATGGGAGATAAAGAGATTCATTGTATGTAGACATTTATGTCTACATTCAACGAATCTAATTGTTGAATTGCTTGGTATGCTATGTGTTGTCATCTATTAATACAGTATAAATGTACATTAAGGCTCATTAAATGCGATGTCATCTTCATTAATGCGCATTAAATGCATAGTTATCCTTTGATCTTCCTGGTTGATATGCCGACCAACTCTCCTCGGGTGCCGACCAACTCTCCTCGGGTGCCGACTAATTCTCCTCGGGTACTGGCCAACTCTCCTCGGGTGCCAACTAACACTCCTCGGGTGCCGACCAACTCTACTCGATGTCGAATATTGCCACGTAGGATGACATGTGTCCTTTTCTGATTGGTCCTCGTAGATGGAGAATTTTTGCATTAACAGAAGCCCCCAATGCTCCATGCTTGATGGTTTACTTGACAGGATGGAGTATTTATTCTGTAGTGTTGCTCGGTGCTCGTGAAATTCTTGATCTACCTTCTTGATTTATTCAACATAAAGTGCATTATCTCCTGTACGACATATGATGCAGGCTGATCGACGGTTACTAATCTTTCTTTTGAGGAACTCCGTGTGCTATGTATCACCCCTGGTAATTTGGATGAAGCCATGCCATAGTATGCAGCTTGTAGATTGTCATAATCTTTGAGTATGCTGATTGGTTCGCTAGCCGACCAACTGCCTCCTGTGCCGAGCCACTGAGTGCTAACTTCACGTGCTTGATTCTTCTGATTTATGATCCTATGAATACTTTATCGAGTAACATACTAGCTTTTGAACCCAACTCTTCAATCTTATTAGTACCAAGCTAGTGGCGGACTTCGAAACATTTTCATACAACTTCTTCTTCTATATTGGTCGGGATAGTAGTACTAAAGATCTCAGTGCTGTAGATGCTAAATTTGACTTCTGAACTTCAATAGTATTTGCATAATAACTCTTGAATATGCTTCCTGAACTTCTGAATGTACCTCCTGAACTTCTGAATACGCCTCCGTGTGAGTTTGTGATGTTGAATTTGGTGCTCGACTGCATGATGTTATAAGAATGCTCCACCAAATGAACAAATATATCTGTAATAGAAGCCCCCAAATGAACAAATACTTTATCGAGCACCTCCTAGATCGACCATCCGTGATGAATATCAGGATGCTCAAAGATCTTAACTTCATAAATTCTCCTCTTGCTTTAAATGATCCACCTGCTGGCGAGGAACCTGTTTTAAAAGCAGAGGGGAAGAAACCAATAGAATGGGAATATTGATGTAATAAATTTGTATTTCATTCCTGATGTATTTTGTTTTTGATTTTAATGAAAGACTTTCATTTTTGTTCGCAATCTTAATTGCTATTGTCTTGTAAAATACTTTACATCGGTGCATATGTATCTGTTAAAAAGATAACAATATTATGTTGTTTGTCGATCAACTTATTGACAATTAAAAAGTTATAAGTATAAATAATGTTTCTCGATCACTTAATAATAAAGTAATGAGTATAAAAATGTATATTAAAATTTTTCCAACCAACTAAGGTTGTTAACTTATGCTTGTCGACCAACTACAGTTAGTGGGTTTTTATCCCCGACCAACCATACTTGGTAGATTTTTCTCTTAAATGTTTCCGATCAACCAAGGTCAATAAATGTTCATTGTCGACCAACTAAGATTAGTGGGTTTTTATCCCTGACTAGCCATACTTGGTAGATTTTTATCTTAAATGTTTCCGATTAACCAAGGTCGGTAAATGTTCATTGTCGACCAACTACGATTAGTGGATTTTTATCCCCGACTAGCCATACTTGGTAGATTTTTATCTTTTTCATAAAATGCGTCCGACCAACCAAGGTCGATAAATTATACTTGTCGACCAACTACAATTAGTGGGTTTTTATCCCCGACCAACCATAGTTAGCAACTTTTGCACTTTCTGAAATAATCTTACCTTCCGACCAACTTAAGTTGGCATTTTCGAGAATGTACGTACCTTCCGACCAACATAAATTGGCATTTGAGAGCATATTTTGTTTCCTAACCAAACATGTTGGCATTTTTAGGAATATATCGTTTCCTAGCCAAACAGGTTGGCATTTTTAGGAATATATCGTTTCCTAGCCATACAGGTTGGCATTTTTAGGGATATCTTGTTTCCTAACCAACCGAAGTTGGCATTTTTAGGAATATTTTGTTTCCTAACCAACCGAAGTTGGCATTTTTAGGAATATTTTGCTTCCTAACCAACCGAAGTTAGCATTTTTAGGAATATTTCACTGAGCAGTCTAAGCTTTGCCGAGTTGTGTGTAGCACTAGTATTCCCCGAAAAATTTTCAATAAAAGGAGAGACTTTGGCAGAATATCTTCATCTTATTCATACTGATGGAACTGTGTTACATATACATCACTGATAATACTTGCGCAGATGCTCTGCGTTCCATGCATTCTTAAACTCCTCGCCTTCTAAAGTTGCTATTCGATAAATTCCTAGTCGAACAACTTCTGTAACTCGGTATAGTCCATGACGGTTTGCTTCTAGCTTATTGTGCTTTTGAATTACTTTCTTCAGCACATAGTCTCCTTCTTTTAGGTTGCACTTCTTCACCCTTTTGTTGTAGAACAGAGCTGTTCGCTGCTGGTAAGCAGCATTTCCAATGGCTGCTTCTTCTCTAACTTCCTCGAGCATATCTAAATCCAGTCTTCTCATTAAGTCACTGACAGGGGAATTGAAATTTAGTACCCTGTGTGTTGGGAGGCCCAACTCGGTAGGTATGACAGCTTCACTTCCAAACGCCAGCATGTATGGTGATTCTCCAGTTGCTACTCGGGGAGTAGTTCGGTAAGCCCAAAGTACTGATTGTAGCTCGTTGATCCAGTTTGCTTTTGCATCATCTGAAAACGCGGTGCGAGCTTTTCTATTAAAACCAAAACAATTTCCTTTTTAGATATGCGGAAGCGAAGATGATGGTTCAATAAAATTAATCAATTAATGTATTTACTTAAACCAATTAATTAATCCAAGTCCTAGAATTTGCCTAAGTCATATTTATCAATATTAGCAAATTAGGCGAAACCAAATTTTAGCAAATGACTTGAATTAAATAAGCTTTACCCAATATTTAATTTAGTCCCAAATTAAATGAGTGTGATGATTTAAATCGAATTTTATCTTGAATTATCCTATGCATGCGTTCTACGTTATTATGCAAGATAAAATAAACCAATCACACTACGCCGCGATGTACGAGGAAAAACCCAAGACGGGAAACAACCTCGGACGGCCCTAGCCACAAATCCACTAGATACGGAATTACAATTACAAGATAGATAGACTTACAACGCACGACTCGATCCCTCTCAAGCCTCAATGATTCTTCTTGTAGACACCTCTTCCTAGCGGATAACGTTGGAACACCACCGCGGTCTCGGAATCCACCGATGGGACTTTATATGGTCACCGTCACCCGAGCATGGAGCCTTTCTCCGTGTGGGTAAATTAACATAGAAACACTTCTTCTTTCTTTGTGGGTGGTGGAAGCAAAACCCAAAACTTCTCTTCAATTCGGTGTAGAGAAAACCGGTGCCAAACTCCAAGCAATTGATAAGTATATAAGAACTTGGAATAAACTCATTTGGGTGTAAACACTAGAGTGATGGAAATTTTTTCTCTAAAAATCTCACTCAAAACATGAACATTTTCCTAAACAATTTTTGCTCTCAAACTCTCTCTAAGAGATAAACTAGGATGGAAAAGTTAAGTTGGAAAATGTCATTCCCGCACATATTAAAGTCTCTAAAATTTGGTTAAAAACCATGTGGGGAAGTGGGTGCTAAACTGCCAAAAACACTGCCAATAACTGTTCCCGCCTGGCATCTCGTTCGAACGACATTGCGTTCGAACGAAATCTCGTTCGAATGAGATTTCTAACGACGTTCCAGATTGAACTCGTTGGAAATCTCGTTAGAACGAACAATCTTGTTCGAACGACATTTCGAACGACGGACCAGTATACTTTGGTGGGAACTCGTTGGCAGGTTCGTTCGAACGACATTTTTATTCGAACGACAATGTCGTTCGAACGACCCTATCGAACGAAAAACCAGAAAGTTTGAAAAATTCAATTTTAGCCCAGAAAACTTTATACACTTATTTTAAAGTTTTATTTAATTCTTTCTGAAAATTAAAACACAGTTTTTACAAAACCTAACACCCAATAAACTTTGTTCCAAGCTCCTATATATATAATATTGCATTCATACCTTGGGAGCATGGAACTATGATTGATGACGTAGAAACGAGGCACACAAACCGGCATATTTGATGAAGCTTTATACTCTTTGCCGCTACGTCTTCAATAAACACTTCATAGGCTTGAGAATATTACAATTAAATACTATCCTATGAATAAATGTTTTTGTCCGAAATTGAGCCAAAACTATATATGGACTCAATTGGAAATTTGTGTCCTTACATCATCCAATCTTTTCTTCAAACCGTACAGCAGCGTTCTGTTCGTCACTTCAATTTGTCCATTGCTTTGAGGATGGCCTGGTGCTGAATGAACCTTCAAAATGTTTGACTGATGACAATATGCGGCAAACTCCTCATTATCAAATTGTGTTCCATGGTCTGTGATGAAGGCATGAGGTAGACCATATCGACAAATGATGTTCTTCCAAATAAATTGGTACACCTTCTCATACGTCATGTCAATGAGTGGCTCAGCTTCTACTCATTTAGTAAAATAATCCACTGCGATGACGAGGTACTTGAACCTTCCTTGGGTCGTTGGCAGTGGCCCAACCAGGTCAATTCCCCACATGGCAAATGGCCAAGGGGAAGTTATGGGTGTCAAAAAGGCTTGTGGAGTTCTTCGGATGGAGGAAAAGCGCTGGCACTTGTCACATTTCTTGGCGTAGGCTATGCAATCAGCCCTCATCGTCGGCCAGTAGTGTCCTTGCGTCATCACCCTTTGTAAAAGAGTTTGACCTTCTACATGTGCTCCACAAGACCCTTCGTGGATCTCTTCAATTAATTCTTTCACCTCGGAGGGATGTACACATCTCTGCAAACCTGCCGTAATTCCTCGTCTATATAAAACACCATTAGTTGGTACATACCAAGAAGCTTTAAACTTCGACTTTTTGGCAGCGAGCTTGTCAATTGGTAATTCTCCCTCCTCAATATACGCCCTGATGGAATCCATCCAAGATGGTCCTAAATCAAGGGTGATAAAGTTCATCGTCAGATCTTCATCTATGCTCCGACCAGCTAACACTTCAATTGGAATTGTTCGTCGTAGCTCGGTGCGAGTAGCTGATGCTAGTCGAGCTAGGGCGTTTGCTCTCGCATTCTCCATTCTTGGTATTCTGACCAGCTGAATAGCGGTAAATTCTGACACCAGCTCCTTTGCCTTTTCATGATATCTGATCATTAATTCTCCTCTAACTGCATATACTCCCATCATTTGGTTTATGATCAATTGAGAATCACTGAAAATAATGACCTGTTGCGCCTCCATAATTTTTGCTAAACCAAGTCCTGCAACTATGGCCTCATACTCAGCCTCATTGTTAGAAGCTTTGAATTGGAAACGTAAGGCGTATTCCATATCGACCTCGTCCGGAGTGCTCAAAACTATCCCCGCTCCGCATCCTGCAGTGCAAGAGGAGCCATCTACATATAGTCTCCATATAGGTAACTCGTCTTCAAATTTCTGATCAGTTAGAGTTCCTCGGTGAAATATTTATTCCTTACTTTCCTCCTCAGGTTTTTCTTGCTCTTCGTCGATCATTTCTCCTTGCCCTTTTACCAACCGGAGTTGGTCTGAGCCCGAAGTCAGTGATCTTGTAACATCCACTAGCCCTTTTACCGACCGGAGTTGGTATGAGCTAGTGTTTGTTGATCCTGTAACATCCACAGGTTGTTCAGCTAGCAACTCTTGTTTCTTGTCCGGAGTCCTCACAACTATCTCTGCATCACATCCTATAACATCCACACACCCTTTTACCAATTGAAATTGGTCTGAGCTTGTGTTTGTTGATCCTGTAACATCCACAGGTTGATCATCGAGCAACTTTTGCTCCTCGGGGGTATCAGGATAGGTGAACTCCGCTATAAAGTCTGCTAGAGCTTACCCTTTAAGCGATGATCTGGGTTCATAGATTATATCATATTCACCGAGCTCTATTGCCCAATACATCAATCTTCCTAATTTTTCTGGCTTATGCAGGGCTTGCCTCAATGGCATATCAGTATATACTACTATGGTATGAGCCTGGAAATATGGCCTCATTCTCCTACTCGCCTCAATCAGCGCCAGTGCCAATTTCTCCATCCTTGGATATTTGATCTCTGCTCCTCGAAAGGCTTTACTTGTGTAGTAAATTGGCTTTTGTACTCCATTCTCCACTCTGATCAACGTCGAGCTAACTTCATTCTCGGACACTGCAAGGTACAAGTACAATTTTTCTCCCATCACTGGCCTGGACAACAGTGGAGGTGTTCCCAAGTATCTCTTCAAGTCTTGAAAAGCCTTCTCGCATTCATCATTCCACTCAAAAGTCTTTCTGAGTGTCTTGAAGAATGGGAGACATCTATCAGTTGCTCGCGACACAAATCTGTTCAGTGTCGCTACTCGTCCTGTGAGACTCTGTACTTCCTTCTTCGTCGTTGGAGATCGCAACCCTAATAGAGCTTTGATCTTTTTAGGATTTACTTCAATGCCTCGTTGATTGATAATGTACCTGAGAAACATGCCTTCTCGTACTCCAAAGATGCACTTCATCGGGTTCAGCTTCATTTGATATTTATCTAGTTGATCAAAAGTCTGACTTAAGTCAACTAGATGATCGGCAGCTTTCTTGCTTTTCGTCAGCATATCGTCAACATAGACTTCCATGTTGTCACTGATTTGTTCAGCAAAGACCTTGTTCATCAGCCTCTGATATGTCGCACCTTCATTTTTCAAACCAAAAGGCATAACATTATAACAGTAAGTTCCCCTAGGGGTAATAAAAGAAGTACTCTCCCTGTCTTCAGGTTTCATTTTAATCTGGTTGTAACCAGAATAACCATCCATGAAGCTCAGTAACTCATGTCTCGAGGTAGCATCCACCAGTTGATCAATTCGGGGCAATGGAAAATGATCCTTTGGGCATGCTTTGTTGAGGTCGGTGAAGTCCACACACATCCTCCACTTGTTGTTCTTCTTCTTGACCATTACCACATTGGCTAACCAATCTGGATATTTAACATCTTCAATGAAACAAGCTTTCTGGAGCTTCTCGACTTCCTCCTGTATAGCTTTATTCTTCTCGGGACTGAATACTCTTCTTCTCTGCTTCACAAGATTGATCTCCTTATTCACATTGAGCTCGTGACATAAGAAGTTTGGGTCTATCCCAGGCATATCTTCATGACTCCATACAAAAGCTTGTCTTCTGCTTCTAAGGAAAGTTATCAATTCCTGTTTTAATGAGGCCTCCAACGAGGAACCTATTTGAGTAGTTCGCTCAGGGTGCTCGTCGTCCAGAATGATATTTTCAGTAGCTTCCACCACTTTACCCTTTACGAGTTGAGACTCATCTCGGGGATCCAATGTTTCAATTTATGCACCTTCATCAACTTGATAAGTAATGGTCTTTTTCTTTGATTCTTCCAGTTCTTCTTGCTCGGTGGATGAATAATAGCATTCCCGAGCTACTTTTTGATCACCTTTCACAACTCCTACTCCAAAGTTTGTTGGAAATTTTGGGCATTGATGCACTGTAGATGGTACAGCCTCGAACTTCTTCAATCCTACTCTTCCCATGATGATATTGTACGATGATTGGACATTCTTATCCATCACGAAGAAACGTATTCTTTCTGTCCGACAAGCAGGCCATGTACCAATGAATATATCCAACTTGATCGTCCCAAGTGGAAATACTTTCTCGCCAGCAAAACCAATGAGGGGTCTGTGGTAAGGCTCCAATTGAGATAGCTTTAGATTTAAACTATCAAAGCACGAGTAGAACATTATGTCTGCCGAGCTACCATTGTCGACCAGTACTCTTGAAATCATAACCTCCTTCATCCTCATTTTGATCACCAATGGGTCATCATGAGGATATAGAACACCTGCGAGGTCGTTCTTTGAGACCCCAATGACCAACTTCTCTTTGTTCACCTTTCTCGGACGATCCTCTTCGGCTAGATTTATTCGCTGAATGTACGGGCAAGCTTGTGCCTCGCCGAGGTAAGCTTTTCTTTCTGCAGTAAGATCTCCTCCTCCTGCATCCCCTCCTGTAATAATATTACAATCAAATGATCCAAAGCGTATTAAAAATACCTCTCGTTCTGGCTGCCTTGGCTTCTTGGGAAGATCGGGGTCGTCCTCGGGATCATCTTCATGGTTTCTTTTCTTTTTCTCCTCTCCTCGACGAGGAGATCTAGACCTCTCTCTAGTTCGGTCGTTGTTTCTTCTTTCGCCTCCCCGATTAACATACTTTGCTAGCTTTCCTCGTCGAATGAGTGTTTCAATCTCATTCTGAAGAGCTATGCAATTTTTGGTCATATGGACATGATCCTTGTGGAATTCACAATATTTTTCCCTATTCCTCGTATCAGGGTCTGCCTTCATTTTTTTTGGCCAGTTTAACTCCTCGTTGTTCTTTATTTCTTCTAGGACGTGGTTGATATTTACCTTCAAGGGGGTGTAATTATCAAATTTCCTCAAGACCTCCCATGAAGACCTATTTTTGGATTGTTTGTCACCACCATTGTTCTTGTGTTCTTTCTTCTTAGCCTTATCACCTTCCACCTTGATTTCTTTGGCATCCATATTCTTCTTCGTAGACATAGCCTCCTCGGCATTCATAATCTTAGACACTTTTCCCATCAGGTCTGACATGGTTCGAGGAGGATCTTTGGCCAAAGTGTAGTACAACTTGTTCGACAGTAGTCCACTCATCAAAGCGGTAATCGTTGTCTTCTCCTCATAATCAATGACTTCAAGTTTCTCGTTATTAAAACGAGTTATATAATCTCTGGTACTCTCACCAGCTTTTTATCTAACACTCAACAAATGAGCTACTCGTTTCACTGGCTTTGCTCCAAAGCAGAAATTCCCAATGAATAGCTCGGCCAGTTGAAGAAAAGTTGAAATCTTACCCCGAGGAAGGCTATTATACCATATTTGAGCAGATCCGGTAAGTGTTCCTGAAAATGCTCTGCATCTCATCTCATCTAGGACAGCATAGATTTCAGCTGCAGCTTGGTATTGTTCTATATGAAGGACAGGGTCAGTCTTTCCATCATACTTGGGAGTCACAACAGGTGCTTTGAACTTTGATGGTGTTGGAAAATAAATAATTTCCTGGACAAAAGGTGTTCCTCGAACAAAGGTTCGTTGTAGAGGGTACTTGGCCTTAGCCATTTCCCCTAATTTATCCTCCATCCTTTGAATAGATCCCTTCCATGCATCATTTCCTTCCTCGGGCCTATTGGTTCGAGCAACTGATCGCGTTGAAGTAGCTTCCTGGGATTTATCCTGACGAGCAACTGGTCGATCATAGGATCTATCTTGACGAGCAGCTGGTCGCGACTGGGCAGATCCTTCCCTTAAATATGATGGTCATCGAAAGCTCCTCGACGCTGCATTAAGGGGACTTTTGTTCCTCCTAGGGCCTAATCGGTCGAAAGGAGAAACCCTACTTAATCTTTCCAACGTGCTGGTCCTTTCTGGGGAGAGGGTGACACGTTGTTCAGTATCCGTGGCTCGCACAGACGAAGTTCGCCCAGGTTGATAAGAGAAATCATCAGATTCCTCATTGCGATGTGAGTTAGTACGCCTAGTACGCGAAGAAGGCGCACGGGTATTTCTTTGAATGCTTTGCGGTCCGAAATGGGCTGATGCACCGCCATGGAGGGTTTGGATGAGTTGTCGCATTGTTTCTTGCATGACGGTCTAGCCAGCCCTGAGCCAGATTTGCCATTATTCTAGTCAGATCTGGAATAATTAGTGGAGCAGACAGATTTGGAGGGGTTCCAGCGTTTCGATTGCTGGATTCAGGAATATCCGCCATTGGTAATGGAATATTTTTGATGAAAAATGATATTATCAGTCGTTTCCCACAAACGGCGCCAATCTGTTGATGTAAAAAATTAGATCACTCTAATTATTCAATCACAGAAAACTAAATGAGACAAAGAATTTTAAAGTGGTTCAACCTTATAAGAATGGCCTACATCCACTGTTTTGATATTACTGTTTGTATGGGAATTCTCGATTACAAGTTATCTCAAGAAATTCCGATCTGGGGTCCCTTTTACAATGAGGATTATACAATGTATTTATAGCCCTGAGGCTGTAATGTGAAAGGGTACTACATTAAATGATATACATATGAAAGGGTAATACATTTAATGCCCTCTTTGCGTGCGCGTCCAAATGATAAGCATTTAATGAGCATTTAAACTGTTGGTATCCTGCTTCGAGGTGCAGCTCGGGCCGACATGAGTTGCTCGGACCGCCTAAGCTTCTCGGTATTTAAGAGTTCCTCGGAGAGGCATTGTTCCTCGGAGCTTATGAGTTCCTCGGGGAACTAGTCTTCCTCATTGTGGTCTTGTTCCTCGGAGCGAGTGGGTTCCTCGGAAGTGTTTGTTGTTTCCATGTAGATAGCCACGTGTCTTCATATGATTGGTCCATGTCAGCAGATTAATTTTGGTATCAACAATGAGGTTATAGGCTGAGAAGACGTTTTCGTTCATTACGAAAAAATTTATCTTCCTGGTCAACCTCTTCGGCCATTCGTCTCCCATTCGTACGTCCATCTCATACATGCCCAATGGGTGGACCTTTTCATCGCTGAATCCCATCAAAGGATGATGATAGGGTATCAACCTAGCTCTGCTAAGACCTAGGCTCTTGAAGCAAGGCTAAAACATCATGTCTGCTGAACTCCCCCCGTCCACGAGGATCCTCTGTACCTCGCACCCATGCACCCTTGTTGTTATTACCAAAGGGTCATCATGGGGGGCTAAGGTACCTTTAAAGTCGAGCCGGGAGAACCCAACTATAAGAGTGTCCATGTCCACCTTCTTTCTCTTCTGCGCTGTATTAGAAGACGTTAGATTTACGACTTCAAGTTTTTCCACTGACTTGGCCTCTGCCACATGAGCTTTCCTATCAGCCACTTCAAAGCCACCTACTGCAAGTCCTCCGCATATGGTGTCGACACCAAAGGAGATCATGCCAACCCTCTTCACTTGGGTGTTGTCATCTTTCGACGGAAGGTCCGGATCATCTTCATCATCACCTTCTGAATCATTGTCTCTTCTTGCTGGGGCATCACCACGGCATCTGTCGTTTCTCATCTTCTTAGGGTAATGTCTTCCACCTTTAGGTGCCTTGCCATCAACATACTTCCTCAGTTTTCCAGACTTTAACATCTTCTCAATCTTATCCTTCAAGGCGAAGCACCTGTTTGTAACATGGCCATGATCCTGGTGGAACTCACACCACAAGTTTTTGTTCCTCTTATACGGGGGGGCCTTCAGTTTCTCTGGCCATCTTAGAGTCCTATCATTCTTTATCTCGTTGAGGATATGCTCACAGCTCACGGTTAGAAGAGTATAGTGAGCGAACTTATCATCGGGTGACCTCTTCTTTCCATCTTTCTTTCTTTGGTACTTCCCGTTACTACCACGATTCTTATCCTCATACTTGGCGGCCATTGCCTCTTCGGCATTCATGAATTTTCTTGCAGTTTCCAGTAGCTCTGCCATGGACCTGGGAGGTTCTTTCACAAGTTTCCATAATAACTTCCCTTTCCGAAGACCTCCTATGAGGGCGGTCATGGCTATATTCTCTTCGTAATCTTCAACCTCAAGTTTCTCTTTGTTGAACCTGGCGATGTAGTCCCTTAGGCTCTCTTCCTTGCATTGCTTGACATACAGTAGATGAGTGGTCTTCTTTTGAGGTCTTACCCCAAAGAAGAAGTTGTGAATGAATCGTTCGGCCAAGCCCTTGAAGTTCTCAATTGAATTCTTCGGAAGAGAGATGAACCAGTTGTGCGCTGCTCCTTTCAAGGTCCCAGAGAAGGCCCTACACTTCATCTCATCCGGTATCGAGTAGATGTCCACCGCCAACTGATACATCTCAATGTGATGTACAGGGTTGGTGCTACCATCATACTTGGTAGACACCACTGGTGGTTTGAACTTAGCAGGGGCCGAGAAGCTCACTATATTAGCTACGAATGGAGAGCCCTCTGAGTAGACCCTTTGCAGTGGATCCCTACTTTTGATGAGGTCTCCTATCTTCTCCTCAAGACGTTGGATAGAGTCATTCCATGGTCTCCTACCATCGTCCTGGCTGAGGTTGTCCCCAACCACCTCCAAGGGATGGACTGAGGGTTCCCCTGCCGCAGCACGACGTCGGCTGTTGACCTCTTCCTGGTCTTTTTCCCCTTCCTTCACGGGGTCGGCCTTGATCAGGCCGACCTTGTCTGTCTCCTCTTTGCGAGCCAGTTGTGCTTTTCGACCTTGATAACCTCTGTCTTAGGTCATTCACTGGGCCCAACCTCTCAAAGGCTGACCCTTTGCTCAATCGATCAAAAGTTGATCCTCTTTATTGGGCCTCTTTACCTCTTCGGTCGATACAGCCTCGGCTCTGCTGAAGAGGACGTACCGTATTATGCGAAACCTCATACGGCTCCCAATAATCCTTCGAAACCTCTTCCGCCTCTAGATCGTCATACCTGTCCACCGGGCAAGGGTTTCCTTGCCTCCCCAGGCGTAAGCGCCTAGGGTAGGCAACGTCCCTCCTCCGCTAGGGTGCAGGCTGGTCCTTCATTGTTGCCTGGGATGGTCCCCTGGCGTCAGGATGAGGCTGGACAGACACCGGAGTGATCATCTCCGGTGAGACTTCAGGTGGCCTCATCATAGTTTGTCTAAGCTGTGCAAACTTCTCCTGCATAGCTTATTGTGTTGCAGCCAAAGACCTCAAGGCGGCAGCTACCTCCGCCATTTCGGACTGAGGCGGTATCTGGCTGGAACTTGGCCCTCCCCCACCAGGCGGCGGAAGAGGGGGTGGTAATTCTGGTGCCATGTGATAGCAAATAAGAGCTTGAGTAACATGTGAGCTTAATACCTTAAAGGACCTCTTTCAATGGTGAAACAGCTCCACACAAGGGGTGGTTCCTGGCTCACCACCAGAGTCTTCGGTGAGGTTAAGCTGAAGAAGAGGAAGAGACAGCTTCTCTCTTCCCACAGACGGCGCCAAAAATGATGATGCTGGAATATGAATGGTTCAACCAATCTGGCCTACGTCCACTGTGCAAGTGTATGATGTGTATCACTGTATGAGGGCTCTAATGGCCATAGATACAATCTCTCAAGCTTTCTCTCTCTACTGTGTGTCTGAACAGAGTTTCAGCTAGGGTTGCTAATTTTGGATCCTTTGCAAGGTAGAGGACGACCTCTATATATAGTGCCTGGGGGGGTGTAATGTACCCCCTATGCATGCAATGAGCATGTATGTGTTGATCTAGCCAATCTGATGAAGACATTTGTCACTGTCACAGGTAGGGAATGATGATAAAATATTCCCCCACATGAGGGGAATGATTTGTTATAACTGAATTGTGTCGACATGTCCTTATCCACAAATATGCCAATAAGAGCTCGGCCTCGATGCTTCGTCCTAACCTCGGCCTGGAAGAGTTCGAGGCTGGTAAGGTCCAATTATCCATATAATCCGAGATGAGTCACTAAGGTATCGGCTTAAGTGAAGCCGAGGTAGGGAGTTAGGGTCGGCCTGGGCCGAGGTTAAGCTGGCATGTGCGTGGAACATCGACTGATTTATTGATGAGGTCGACCTTTTATGGAAGTATGTCTCCTCACGACCTCGGCCTACCCCTGGTCGAGGTTGTCATTCCCAGGTGAACTGAAGAGCTGCTGACCCTTATGATACATGCAGTGTCCCCTTGATGAGTTTGGTGGTAGTGTTGGCCATGGCCGACCTTGCTATGGCCGAGGTCTGTTCTCACAGAACCAAGGCATTCCTAACCTCGACAATGTCTAGGCTGAGGCTGTAGTTTCTGAGCCGAGGTGACACTTGGGGCATATCAATATTAGTAACTCCCGAAAACACAGTGCTCGAGTAAGGCATCAGACTAGGATTTGAAGCCTCCAACAATGAGGCAGAATATGAGGCACTAATAGCTGGATTACGTAAAGCGCAACTGCTAAGGGTGAGGAACCTTCAAGTCTTCAGCGAATCTCAGTTGGTATCCAACCAGATAAACTGTAATTTTAATGCAAAGGATGAAAGGATGGCATCTTATCTCGCCGTTTTGAAGGGACTAATATCCAACTTTGATCAAGTGGATGTTCAGAAGTTCCCCAGAGGATAGAATAGCCATGAAAATGCCCTAGAAGCTCTAAATTCAGTAATAGACTTTGACTTAAGAAGAACAATCTAAATATATTTCCTCGCGCAGACTAGCATTGATCAGACTACTAAGCCGCTGAATCTCGAGCAGGTTCTCCACGTTGAAAAATCTTTGAGCTGCATGGACCCAATCACAGACTACTTATAAAATGATAGACTGCCAAGTGACAATAGGTCGGCTCATCATATAAGATCCAAAGATGCTCTCTTTCACTTATCTCCTGATGGGAAGTTGTGCAATAGATCCTTCATTAGCCCCTACCTCCAGTGTGTTCATCCACAAGACGTCAAGAACTTTCTTCATGAACTTTATGAGGGAATTTGTGGAAGTCACATAGGAGGAAGGTTGCTAGCCTTTTGAGCAATGAAGGAAGGGTATTGGTGGCCATACATGCAGAAGGACATTGGAGTCTACGATCAAAAGTGCGAAAAATGCTAAAAACACTCACCCGTGGTCCACCAGCCTTCCAGTGACCTAAAGTCATTAACCAGCCCACAGCCCAGCGGGGTTTGGACATCATAGGTCCTCTGCCTACTGCGGCAGGCAATCGAAAGTATATGTTGGTCGCCACAGACTACTTTACTAAATGGATAGAGGTAAAACCACTGGCAAACATCAGGGACGCATATATGATGAGTTTATATGGAGAAACATCATTACCCGCTTCGACATACCCAGAACGATCATTACTGACGACGGGTGCCAGTTCGAGAGTGGCCCCTTCCATAATTTTTGCAACGATCATAAAATTTGGCATTACTTCAGCTCTGTAGCATATCTTCAGAGCCATGGTCAAGCTGAGGCTTCTAACAAGACAGTAATCGATGGACTAAAGAAACGCCTAGAACATGCCAAAGGATCTCGGGCGAATGAATTGCCCCACATCCTCTGGGCCTATCGCACCACCCCAAGGTGAGCAACTTGGGAAAATTCCTTTGCACTCACATATGGAATGGAAGCAGTTATCCCGCTAGAAGTTAGTTTCCCTACCATGAGGTCTACGTTGGTCAACCAAGGCCATAATAATGAAGTATTGCTCACTGAACTTGACTTATCTGATGAACGACAAGAATTTTCTCTAATTAAATTGGCATCCTACCAGCAATAATTTTGCCACACAGTACAACTAGAAAGTCAATCCAAGGAAATTTCAAGTTAGGGACTATGACCTGAGGAAAGTCCTTGGCAGTGATGTGAAACCATCAGATGGAAAAAGTGGGACCAAACTGGGAAGGACCTTTCAAGGTAGTGAGGGATGACTTACCAGGAGCCAATCACATGGAAATGCTGAAGGATAGGGAAATACCAAGGGCTTGGAATGCGTCCATCCTGAAGAAATTCTACTTCTGGATTTCTCTATCCATGCACAATTATTTTAAGGAAATTTTTATTTTACAAACTAGTTTTTCTCTTTGTTTATAACTTCGATTAATAAAACTCGATTGGACTTGGCATTCTACATGTATCGGTTGTCTCAAATGTATTTTGTTATATGCACCCTTTCCAAGTTATAGGCTTCACTCTTTTTATGAGTATAATAGAACCCATGGATTACAGTAAGTTGGGTAGCTTACTCCAGTCAAAGGATCTTTTGAACCAGCCTCTTATGATTGCAACATAGTGATTTATTTTGGTTTAAAAATAGACAACCAATTTGATAAGTCGTAACAGTGTGATAATTGATTAAATTCACAAATTTCTACGTTGGCACACTTATTTAATTATTGTCTATTTTTAAACCAAAATAAATCAACCCCAAATCATTCAACTGCGTGTGTACGTGTGTCAAACCATAAAATAAATAAAGCATGCGACACAAGCTTAAGGAAAAATCCCCGCAGGGCAAAACCTTTTATTTCTAGAACTTTGAAAAGTTTACAAGACCATTGACTTACATACCATCTTCCTTTCGCTCACAAGAGTAACGCACGGTGTCTTCGTCAAACCTTCAAAGCAACGGCTAGAAATCTGCAGTGGTTCATGCGTAGCTATACCACAAGGACCGCAATCCTAGACACGCAGTCTGAAATCTTCACAAGGACTCCCTCCATAATAGCATGTAGCTGTCGGTTGTAGAGCTCTCCCCACAAAGAATAAACAAGGGCAAAAGTTGTGTTCTTGAACACCAAAATAATTCACTAAAGCATATGGGAGTTTTGTGAATTGAAAACAAAAAGGGATTAAAACCCTAAAAGAAGAGGCCAAAAAGGATTCTGCTTTTGCAGTTTATCTGTTCGTCAAAATGCAGTGACTTCTTAATGAAAATGGAACCAAATAATGAGATTTTATAGAAAATCGCGCCGCCTCAAAAACAGAGCTCGTTCGAACGAGATCAGCAAGTCACTCGAACGAAGGACAAAAGTCGTTCGAGCGAGATCTAACGAGATGCTATGTCGTTTGAATGATAATTGAAGGTTGTTCTAACGACCTATCAAGCAAGATTCCATACGTGCCTGTAGAAAATTTCGATACGAACGCGTGGCCACCAGTTTCGTATCATTCTGATTTTTTATGAATTAGTTATGATTTTTCTAGGGAAAGGTGTCCGAAAATAAAAACTTTAGAAAAAATATTTTGTAAAAATATCCCAAAAGCTCTAAGTGAAAAGTTAAGGTATTTAAAACATAACCTTACCAAAGTAAACTTCGCGGAGTCTTGAATGATGAAGAATTGAGTAATTCAGATCCGTCTTTAATGTAGATGTCTCTTGAATGCTCTTCGACGGTGTAGAGGTATATGAGATAATAAATTGATAACGGACCTATGAAAATATGTCCTTACAAAGCTCACGCATTTTATAATGGTAAATTACTCGTCGGACACTCGTAAGTTCAACACTACATTACAAACCGATTCTGACATGTCTCGGGCTTCAATTACATCCCTACTGGTCTCCCTAGAGACCTAATGTATTCACATAATCCCCACCTACAACTTTCAATGGCCGGAATCGCTTAAATCCAAAAGGGGGAAAAAGGTCACAGTTTCTGGGGAGGTCGATCGATCGATCGACCTATGAATGTCGATTGATCGATCAGGCATGTGCAGGTCTCGGGCTTCTTCATTTTTAGTCCCATTTTTGTTCCAATTCTCCATTAGAAGATGTTAAATCCTAAAGTAAACATATTGGGTAATCATACGATCTAAATACATGATTCTTAACGTTCTAGAATTCTTAAAACATCATCAATTAAACTTTTCTTGGATCAAATCATCCTATTATCATGAAAAACCCTATTTTTCTATTTTTTTCAATAATCATCATACATCTCCTCATAAATACATATTTAACAAAGCATGGCTTATGATTTCATTAATAGAATACTTCCAGAATCAAACTACATATAAATCCTACCCAGAATTAAGGTTTCATCTCCAAGTTTCATGAGTTTCAATATTTTTCATGGCTTTCATTAAACTCTACACTATCATGGATAAATTATTTACTGAATCATAATGGATCAAATCACTTGCCTGGAAATTCGATGTTCTGATCCTTTGATGACGATAAGGGTTGGTTCTCCTCCTCTCTCCGGTCACAAATCCGGCGATAGTGGTGGTGTGTGGTGGTTATGGCATTGAAAAGTCCCTTGGAACTTCTCCTCTCTTCTCACGTTGCCCACTACTTGATTTTGATAGATAATGGCCCTAATATTGGCTGATAAATAAAGTCTAAATTTCGTGGTTCAATATTCCCTAAATATAAAAATGACTAAAATACCCTCCTGGTTTGGCCTAAAAATGCCCCACGACCCAAACTAAACCCTCGGCTAGTGTTTTCTGACTATCTCAACCCTTCTGGACATGCTAGCGCACTTGAAATGACTATACGGATGATACAAATATAATTTACTTTTAAATCCATTTAAATTGATTCCTGACGCGACTGACACGCGCGTCCCAATTTAATTTTCAAATTTTCGTATTTATGACTCGCGATAATTTTAATAAATTCACTAATCATATATTACCATATTCACTCTGTAATATTGAACATTATTATCATAATAAAATACCAACTCTCGTCTCGCTAGTATTTAAATCCAGATTAATTTCCAAATAATTATCCCATTTAATTTAATTAATTCCATTAAATAAAATCAATAAAATTACGGGGTATTACATACTTCCCCTCTAATAATAGAATTTCGTTCCAAAATTCGAAAATAAAATATACCTGGAAAAAATAACTCTGGATAATGCTCGCGCTCCCAGGTAGACTCCTCGGCATTATGATGCTGCCACTGAACACGCACTAACGGTACTATCTTCGACCTCAATTTCCTCTCGCTGTGGTCTAGGATAGCAACTAGCCCCTCCTCATAGGAACTATTAGGCTTTAGATCAATATCCTCTAAAATGGGCTAAATTATCTTGAAGATATCTCCTCAGTGAGGAAATGTGGAACACGTCATGGACCCAATGCAAGTGTTCCCGTAACCCAAGTCTATAAGCAACTGGCCCAATCCGCTCGATGATAGGGAATGGCCCCACATATCTAGGCGCCAACTTCCCTTTCTTCCCAAAATGCATAATCCCCTTCATAGGAGACACTCTGAGCAGCACCTGGTCCTCCACATTAAACTCTCGAAAGGGCCTCTTGTCATTGGTGTAACTCTTTTGTCGGTCCTGAGCAACCCGAATACGGCTCCGTATCATCTCTATCCTCGTAGAAGTATATTGAATCACCACCAGCCCAAGTAGCTTATTGTCCAACACGTTTAGCCAACATGCTGGGGACCGACAAAGCCTACCGTACAACGCCTCAAATGGAGCCATACCAATAGTGAACTGCTAGGAGTTATTATAGGAAAACTCCACCAGTGGAAGATACTGCTCCCAACCACCTCCAAAATTGAGGATGCACATACGCAACATGTCCTCTAACATCTGATCCATCCGCTCGGTCTACCCATCTGTCTACGGGTGATATATTGTACTCAATCACAACTCCGTCCCCATGGCTTCCTGGAAACTCTCCCAAAATCGTGACACAAAGATTTTATCCCTGTCAGACACGATATTGAGAGGCACCCCGTGGAGTTTCACTATTTCAGCTATGAAGATTTGGGCGTACTATCCCGTAGTCTAGTCTGTTCAGGCTGGCAGAAATTGGGTGACCTTGGTCAACCGATCCACGATTACCCATATGAAATTGTGACCTCTTTGCGATGTAGGTAACCCCGTGATGAAGTCCATGGAAATGCTCTCCCATTTCCACATAGGAACCTCTAATGGCTGTAGAAGGCCTATCTATTTCTGATGGTCCACCTTTATTAGATGATAAGTGACACATTTTATAACGAATTCGATAATATCCCTCTTTATCCCGCTCCCCCAGTATTGTCGCCTCATATCCTGGTACATCTTATCCCCATCAGGATGTACTGTAAATCGTAAATCGTGCGACTCTGTCATTATCTTGTGTTGCAAGTCTTCCCCCTCAGGAATAACTAATCTCCCATTGAAGCGTAAGCCCCCGTCTGAACTAACGGTAGAAGACTCGTCCACCACTGTTGGTAATCGTACTATCTTCTCTTGATAGGATGAGTCTAGTACCTGGGCCTGTATAACTCTCGTAATGATCTGGGGCGTAACTGTCATCACAGACATGAATGATCGAGCCACTGCATCCTGGTGTTCCAACTCCTTCCACTTCGCTCTCCACACCTCGGCCACCTCACCTACTAGCCTACGGCTCAATGCGTCTGCTACTACGTTAGCCTTCCCTGGGTGGTATTGGATATCAAACTGATAATCCTTCACAAACTCGAGCCACTAACGTTGACGCATATTCAGCTCCTTCTACGTGAAGAGGTACTGTAATGACTTATAGTGTGTGAATAAATGTAATTTCTCCCCCAGGAGATAATGTCTCCAAATCCATAGTGAAAATACGACTGCTGCTAACTCCAAGTCGTGGGTGGGTTAATTCTTCTCGTGAGGCTTAAGCTTACGGGAAGCATTAGCTATGGCCTGACTCTCCTACTACTGTACACCCTAAGACCTAGTAAGGACGCATCAGTGTAGACTGGATACTCCACTACCGGCCTGGGTAATGCTAACACTAGTGTTGAGGTCAATTCATCTTTCAACTCATCGAAAGCTAACTGGCATGCATCACTCCAGATAAATAGCACTCCCTTGCGAGTCAGATGTGTCAAAGGACTCGTTATCTTCGAGAACCCCTGAATAAACCAAATTTAGTATCCTGCTAGGCCCAAGAACCTACATATCTCTATCGGTGCCATGGGCTATCCCCACTCCCTCACCGCTGATACTCTCTTCGGATATACAGATATCTCCCTATCAGAAATGATATGCCCCAAAAACTGAACCTCCTTCAGCCAAAATTTGTACTTCTCATATTTTGCATACAACTCGTGCTGACGTAGTGTCTGCAAAACCTCCCTCTGGTGCTCGTCATGCTCCTCCTCGGTCTGAGAGTAAACCAAAATGTCATCAATAAAGACAATGACGAACTAGTCCAGGAACTCTCTGAACGCCCTATTCATTAAGTCCATAAACACGACTGGGGCGTTGGTTAGGCCAAAGGGAATACCCTGAACTCGTAGGAGCCATATATCGTCAAGAAGGAAGTCTTCGAGACATCCTACTCCCTGATACGTAACTGATGGTATCACGATATCAAGTCAATCTTTGAGAAGAAGGCAACTCCTCTCAATTGGTCGAATAAGTCATCGATTCGGGGCAACGGATACGTATTCCGATCCCCCCTTAGGACGAGGCATAACCACAAGGAACATCTCCTAACCGGGTATGGAAAAAATAATACTCCTACTATAACAATCAATCATGGCTTTATACGTAACCAGCCAATCCATACGAATAATCGCATCGTACTCGGACATATCTAATACTAGCGTATCAACAGGTAAAATAAATCTCTCAATCTCTATACCCACGCCTCTACATATAAAGGAAATCACAGAACCCCTACTCAATGATGAATCTACAGAAGTCATAGTGCTCTCTGTGGTATCTAATATCCCAATAGCGTGTCCAAATATCGTGGTAATAAAATAGTGTGTGTCTCCCGTGTCAAATAAAATATGCCCCATAGTCCCCTGAATAGAAAACATACCCTTAATCGCGGGTGGATCATATGGGACTGCGACCTGCTAAAGATAGTAAACTCAATCGTACTGAAGTTGTCCCTGCTGAACTGGGACTGTTGGGATAGGCGGCAGTGCTGGCATCTGTGGTGGCGCTGGGAGGGCAGCGGGAAAAATTAATCTCTGGGGATCCTAACGAGCACCCTACTGTTGCTACTGCGAGGCCCTGCCCCTCTCAGGACACTCCTGGTGTTTTTAGCCATGCTTTCCACATATGAAACATTTCCCCATAAATTTTCTCCCTCTCTGACCCTGCTGCCCACGGCCCTGATGGTCATTTCCACCCCTACCCTGGCTATGCTGGCCCTGCTAAAACTGTTACTGGCCTACTGTCCCTACTGGCCATGCCTAAAACCTCCCTGGCCATGTCTGAAATCTCCTGATCTAAATCTCTTAGAATCCCCCTGCTGGGAACTCTAATCACCCTGCATGTGCTGACCTTGAGTTGAGTGTGCCCCGCTGGCACCATTACCCCCTGTCTTGCCCTGTTGACTGGACTCTCCTTCTCGATTACCCTTTGACAAATGAAAGTGGTGGTCCTGGCAATGAAGTAACGATGCATTAACCACATCTGAATAGGTGGCCAACGAGAGTTTACCTAGCAGGTGCTGACGGATCCTCCATGTCAACCCATTCATAAACTTTTGGATCTTCTTCTCTTCAGTTGGGATCTCATCGGGAACTATGTTCAGAAGATTGGTGAAATCGGCCTCATACTCTTCCACTGTCCTCCCTTCCTTCTTAAGGTTCATCAATTTTTGCCTTAATTTTGTCTGAACTGCTGAGGGAAAATATTTACGGTCAAACCGCACCCAAAACTCCTGAATAGAAAGAACATCTCTGTCCTCTGTGGTGGTAATGAACTCCCACCACTGTAATCTTACTCCTGACAGCTTGAATGTGGCCAGTATTTTCCTCTACACATCTGTACACTCATACATTCTCAAGTGGCTTTGAATGTCCTTCTTCCACTGGCTCGACACAACAACGTCGAAGCTTCCTGAAACTCTGGAGGAAGCGTCTTCTTAAAGGCATCACGGACACGTTCCCAAGAAGACGGGAATGCATGAGCCTCGACTGGGTCTACCACCAGTGCCTGAGGTGGTTCCTGCTGTACAACTACTAACGTGACATTTATCGCCTGGGCAATAATGGCGGCAACTTCAGTAGCGTTCATAGAACCCTGAACTGGTGCAGGCTGAGGCTCGGGCTGGGCACCCCTGGGAACTCGCTGTGCACATTGAGGAGGCATCTGAAATGAGAGAGAAGTTTTATCAGTCCACAGTTAATATCTTAAAATTGCTGAAGAACGTAAGATACACAAAAGAGTACTACAATCCTAAAATATAGGGCCCTATATCAAAGGACACTACGTGAAAACATAACAAGTTGTACAGATCCTAAGCACTCTAGAACCTGATGCTCTGATACCACCTGTGACACCCCGGCTAATTAAATACCGAGTAGCTACTCCTTTATCTCATTAATACATAATATCAAGTTGGTTTAGATCAAACATCACTGCCGAAAATATTTTTAAACAATTACTAGCCACATAATATTTAAAAATTGAGTTGCCAAATTTTATTAAATTAAATTAACATGCAACCAGTCAAATTATAAGCTAACTATACCACACCCATATCACAATCACAATAGAATAATAATGGAATAAATAAAATGAGTTTGGAGTAAAACTCCCCTGAATAATCCAAATGCTGAATAAATCCCAATACAAAAGTCTGAATAAATAAATCCAAAACTGAAATGAAACTGAAAGTCTGAGAATGCTATCCCAAAATGGAAAATGGGCGACATGCCCTAACAAATGAGTAACCCTGAATAGAATCAAATGCAGGATGTGGAGGCGTCTAATACCGATATCCTATAACTTCCCCAACGGCTACAGCACGTCAAAGTAATGGAACTCCTATTCTTGGCACCCCTGTGGTTGGGCACTTAAAAAGGTTTTACAAGAAAATATATTTGAAAGCAAACGGGTCATAGCCCGAGGTGAAAACAGTTTAAAAATATAGAAAGTGTTTAATTGCATTAAAATGTTAGTTACGTACTCTCACATGAGTTCCTCACCCCTCAACTAATGTGCACGCTTAATGTATATCCTTAACCCGTCCTAGTTATGCCACTAACTAACTAGTCTGTACCACTTCATGTCTTCACATTACAATATAGGGGTATATTAGTATCATTCTAATATATCCTGCATGTAACTCATCTTTACATTAATCAGATTAATTTATATCAATTACGATATGCATTCTCACATTTTTAATCCCATTAACGTATCTCAATTATTCGTATTCACTAATTAACAATGAGTGAGTTATAAGTACAAGTATATCATCCTCAGCATAAATATAAAAATATGGCACCCCTAGGCTAAGCTGTGATACACGCATACTCTACTATCAAATCCCGGTACATCACGTACATAAGGACTATGTGTTCTGAATCGCTCAGGAACCGTTTTAATAAACAAAATCACACATATTGGAGGCAAACATAGTTCACATACTCATGGGTCACGCACATACCTACGCTCCCATGGTCAGCTAACTTATCAACTCACAAATAATCCATTCACAACCCTATTTCATTAAGGTACAAATTTAAATCCCCCCATAGGCACACAAAGATCAGATGGTCCTATTTCGAAAGTCGACCTCCCGTGATAGCAATTATGGTAGGTATGTCATACACACAATAGTCCATACACTAAGCATTCACACAACATAGGTAATTATATTATTAAAGGTATATTTTCATCCTTATACCATCAGTATCATTTGTATGTCATTATCATTCCAACTTACATATAATATGTTTTGCCAATAAATCTCACGTCGTATCGTTTAAAGTACTTAAACCTATCCCAAAAAGGTGACTAAGTCTCCTACATATCCCACATTGTCAATTAAGTACTCCGGGGTCCATATTTCTGTCTCAAACCCTAACTTATCACTCATACGAACTTAAGTCATGCTCTCGCATTTTATAATGGTAAATTAATCGTCGGACACTCGTAAGTTCAACACTACGTTCCAAACCAATTCTAACATGTTCAGGGCTTCAATTACATACCTACTGGTCTCCCTAGAGTCCTAATGTATTCACATAATCCCCACCTACAACTTTCAATGGCTAGAATCTCTTAAATCCAAAAAGGGGAAAAGTCACAATTTTTGGGGAGGTCCATCGATCGACCTATGAATGTCGATCGATCGATCAAGTAGGTGCAGGTCTCGGGTTTCTTCATTTTCAGTCCCATTTTTGTTCCAATTCTCCATTACATGATGTTAAATCCTAAAGTAAACATACTGGGTAATCATACAACCTAAATACATGATTCTTAATGTTCCAGAATTCTTAAAACATCATCAATTAAACTTTTCTTGGATCAAATCATCCTATTATCACGAAAAATCCAATTTTTCTATTTTCTTCAAGAATCATCATACATCTCCTCATAAATCCGTATTTAACTAAGCATGGCTTATGATTTCGTTAATAGAATACTTCCAGAATCAAACTACATATAAATCCTACCTAGAATTAAGGTTTCATCTCCAAGTTTCATGAGTTTTAATATTTTTCATGGCTAACATCAAATTCTAGACTATCATGGATAAATTACTTGCTGAATTATAATGGATTAAATCACTTGCCTGGAAATTTTATGTTTTGATCCTTTGATGACGATAAGGGTTGGTTCTCCTCCTCTCTCCGATCACAAATCTGGCGATAGTGGTGGTGTGGGGTGGTTATGGCCTTGAAAACTCCCTTGGAACTTCTCCTCTCTTCTCACGTTTCCCACTACTTGATTTTGACAGATAATGGCCCTAATATTGGCTGATGAATAAAGCCTAAATTTTGTGGGTCAATATTCCCTAAAAATAAAAATGACTAAAATACCCTCCCGGGTTGTTGGTTTGGCCTAAAAATGCCCCGGGACCCAAACTAATCCCCCGGCTAGTATTTTCTGAGTATATCGACCCTTCCGGACACGCTGGCGTACTCAAAATGACTATACAGATGATAAAAATATTATTTACTTTTAAATTCATTTAAATTAATTCCTGATGCGACTCACACGCGCGTCCTAACTTAATTTTCGAATTGTCGTATTTATGACTCACGATAATTTTAATAAATTCACTAATCATATATTACCATATTCACTCAGTAATATTCAACATTATTATCAAAATCAAATACCAACTCTCGTCTCGCTAGTATTTAAATCCGAATTAATTTCTAAATAATTATCCGTTTAATTTAATTAATCCCATTAAATAAAATCAATAAAATTACGGGGTATTACACAAATATAATGGTTATAATATAAATTAGTATATATCATAAATTCAACATCTTGTCTTAAAGCTATTATAAAAGGTTAATTTTTTCATAAATAAAATTTGTCTATTATTTCTAAATATTTTTACTATCCAAGAACTACTTTTTCAACTGTTGGTATTTATATAAAAATATTATACAGATTTTTATTTATTTTTAGCTTAAGAACTGTAAGTCATTTATAGATTCAAACCTAAAGTTTTTTCTATAAATAACATGTTGAAAATGTATTTATAACCAAAAATATTTTTTTATTTACCTTAAAAACAATTTCAAAATTTTGAAAACTTTTTTTAACTAAAAACTATTTTTACAAAAATAAAATCTTCAAAAAAACTGTACGTATTTTATATAAACAAAATTGTACATAATTTTGTTTATTTTTAGTTTTAAAATTTTATGTCATTTATGAAGAAAATTTTTAAAATATTTCTATAAATAGAACTTTAAAAATATTTTTATAACCAAAAATATTTTTTAGCTATATAAAAAACAATTTTGAAATTTTAAAAACTTTTTTCTGAAAATAAAAACATTATATAAATGTAGTAGTATCAATAGTATTGTGTAATGTGATTTGAGTGAAAAAGGATGAAAAACGATTAATTTAATCTGGATTGTGTTGGATGGAGAGATTAATTAATGGATTCTAGGATGGATCATCTTTTTAGTTTTAAAGAGATTTTTTATTTATTCATTTTTTTAAGTCAATTTTTTTTTAATTATTTTTTTTGTTTCAAAGAACACAATGTTCATCTTAATACTATCGTATTAAAGGTACTTGCATACAACCCGTGTGATGCACGGGCGATGTACAATAAATAAATACAATAATAATTATAGAAATTAATATTTATTATAAATTCGGTATCTTATCTTAAAGTCATTATAAAAATTTAATTCTTTTATAAATAAATTTTTTTGATTATTTTAAATGTTTTATTATATAAAAACTATTTTTTATAAATAGAAACTTCAAAATAACTGTACGTACTTTTTAATAAAATAATTATACATATTTTTTTATTTTCAGTTTAAAAAACTGTACCAAAAACGTTTTTAAACCTTTTTTTAACTTAAAAACTATTTTGTCTAAAAATGACTTCAAAAAACTGTACGTATTTTATATAAAAAATAAAAAATATTATTTTTTGTTTTTAGTTTAAATTTTTTTATGTCATTTATAGATAAAAACTTGAAGTTTTATCTATAAATACCACGTTAAAAATAATTTTATACCAAAAACTTTTTTCATTTATATAAAAACAATTTTGAAATTTTGAAAACTTGGAAGAGATTTTTGATTTATCGATTTTTTTTGTTTCAAAGAACACAATGTCTAATTCTTTTGAAGATACTAAAATTGAACATTAAAAAATGAGAACCAGATAGAATAAAAGAAGAATTTCTCATCTCACAGCTTAAAAAATCCTTAATTCTAAATAACTTAAAATAAGATATACTGAAAATGGGGGATTCTCACTGATAGTGTTTTAGTGAGATAAAACTGGACTGAAAATGAGTTATAATTCTATTTATAGAATAGATAACATCCTTTGAGGAGATGTTTTTCAAATTCCCCCGTACATATAAAAAGTACCAATGGAATAAGATGATATAATTATCTCACATGAAATTCATATTAATGCATTATAGAAAATTCATTACATATTGAACGAAAAAAATCCACCATTGTTATAAGCAACGATTTAAGAAGAAATCCACAAATAACATATATTTGTCAATCAAATCAACTAAGAACTCTTTAAAGTAATCCGGGTCTGAGGGTACCCAATACCATAACGCTTATTTGGAAACACCACAAACACTATGCTAGCAATCATAGCAATAACCGATGGCAACATCATAAGCAACATCTTTTCGGTTGACTCTATCAACTGGTAAAAATACTCCACTGTATTAGAGTCTAACAGTGCCAAAACACAAAACACAACCAGCATGACAAAATTCGGTGAAGGTTTTGTCTTTCATGCTGGTGGAGCTTGATGATGAGTTAATGGATTTGATCTTTTTTTAGGATACGTGTAGGAAAGGGTTGACTAATTGAGTATTGATTTTGTGTTGTGTAGTGGGCATTGCAACTGATTGTTTCTCTCAATAAATAAGCAGATTGGGTTTTATCTCATATCTGTTATTTTACTTTGTAGTTTCTACTGGTGGGGTTATTGTTGCAGAAGATCTTGTTGTCTCACAGTGGAGATTAGTGGAGGTCAATGAACAATTCATGCAATTAATTTATAGGGGCTCCAAGAATAGTGAATGGGATACGAAAGTGCATAAAGAGGAAAGGTAATGGACAAAGTCTTGAGGAAGTTGTTGGAAAATGAATGAGTCCTTTGAATTTCAAAGGTTGATGGACATTGGGTTTATTATGTATGCTGAATTTAAAATAGATGGTAAAACTCTATTAAATGCTATGAAAACCTCTAATACTATTGTATTAGAGGTATAATATAGATAATATATATTTGTTTTATGCGAGGGCGCATCTTCTAACTTAGGCATACTCTAAGGCCCCAATTAAGAAAGGCCCCAAATAATTAACTATGATGCATGTATTATAGTCAGGTTTTTAAAGAAATAAATTCGGGTTAAACAAGTGTGGGATTGAAACTTTATTGCAATTTTTTCAAAGAAGTAAATTCGGGTTAAAGAAATGAGAATTTAAAGCTTTGTGTGAATATGAGTGTTGATACCAAATTTATTCTGCTGATATGGACCTATTATTTAAAGACGCGTGTCATCCTAGGTGGCAACTGTAAATGTTTATACCAAGCTACTCAATCCCCCGAGGAACTACTATACTCCAAATAACTCAAGATCACCGAGCAACTAAAAAGCCACGAGGAGCCCAGGGGACCCGAGCAGCTCAAGCGTGTCGAGCTACTTAGGCGGTCCGAGCTACTAAGTCGGTTCGAGCAACTCAAATACTTGTGGCATACACATCAAGGAAGACCGAAAAATAACTGCCCATTAAATGTACAATTATTATCGTACAGATGTATATGCCTACTAGACAGCTATGCACTATTCTTTCACATATACAGCCTCAAGGCTATAAATACATTGTAATCTCCCCATTAGAGGGGCAGGCTGAATCCCTTGGTAAAATCATTTATCGAGAATTCCAGGTAAAATCATCAGTAATACAAAAACAGCGGATATAGGCCATTCTCTTAAGGCTAAACCACTTTAAAAATCTATTGTCTTATTTATTTACTCATTTTTATCTGTGATTAAAATAATTAGGTCAAATCTAATTTTTTACATCAACAGATTGGCGCCGTCTGTGGGAAACGACTGTAATTGGCATTTTTCACCAAAATAACTCATTATCAATGGCTGATAATCCGGAATCCAGTAATCGAAACATTGGGATTCCCCCAAATCCTTCTGCTCCCCCAAGTTTTTCAGATTTGGCTGGTATTATGGCCAATTTAGCCCAAGGGCAAATGTCCATTCAAGAAACCATGCGTCAACTCATACAAACCGTTCAAGGTAGAGTGCCAGCCCAATCAGGACAACGAAGTGTTCAAAGAAATATCCGTTTGTACTCTTCGCAAACTAGCGACTCATATTGTACTGATAGATCTAATGATCCTTCTTATCAGCCCGGACGGACTTCCTCGGTATGGGCTACAGACACTCAATAAAACATCACTCTATCTCCAGAGAGGACAAGTGCTCTTGAAAGGTTGAGTAGGGTCTATCCTTTTGATCGTCTGGGTCCTAGGAGTAATAGAAGTCCCCCTAGGATTGTGTTGAGGAATTCTCAACGACCATTTGATATGAAGGAAGCTCCGCCCAATCACGACCAGCTGCTCATCATGAAAGGTCCCAAGAGGCTAATTCAACACTATCAGTTGCTCGAACCAATAGGATCGAAGAGGGAAATGGTGCATGGAAAGGCTCAATTCAAAGGTTGGAGGATAGATTAGGGGATATAGCTAAAACCAAGAATCCTCTACAAAGGACCTTTGTCCGAGGAACACCATTCATACAAGAGATTGTGAATTTTCCCACACCGTCGAAATTCAAAGCCCCAGTAGTAACACCAAAATATGATGGAAAAACTGATCTTGTTCTCCATATAAAACAATACCAAGCAGTTGCTGATATCTATGTTGTTCCATACGAGATACGATGCCGGGCATTTTCAGGAACCCTTACTGGATCTGCTCAGATGTGGTACAATAACCTTCCTTGGGCAAAAATTGCGATTTTCTTTCAGCTAGCAGAGCTCTTCATTAAAAAATTTTGTTTTGGATCTAAGCCAGTCAAACGAGTAGCACACTTGCTAAGTGTTAGACAGAGGGCAGGTGAGAGCACCAGGGATTATATTACTCGTTTTAATAACGAGAAACTGGAAGTAATTGATTACGAGGAGAAAATTTCAATTACTGCTTTGATGAGTGGATTGTTGCCTAATAAATTGTACTATACTTTAGCCAAAGATCCACCCAGGACCATAGCGGAACTGATGGAAAAAGCAACAAAAATCATGAATGCCGAGGAAGCCATGGCTGCGAAGAAGAACGCGGACACTAAGGAGATCAAGGTGGAATTTGGTAAAACTGAAAAGAAGGAACAAATGAATAATAGTGGTGGCAGGCAATCAAAGGGTAATCAAGCATTGGAACAGATGAAAAAATACGAAAATTATACTACCTTGATGGTGGATATAAATCACATTCTGGAAGAGATAAAGAACAACGAGGAACTAGCTTGGCCAGTAAAAATGAAGGCAGATCCTGATAAGAGAGACAAGTCCAAATATTGAGAATTCCATAAAGATCTGGGTCACACAACCAAGTGTTGTATAGCTCTTCAAAATGAAATTGAAGCACTCATTAGACGAGAAAAATTGCCCAAGTATGTTGATCGTCAAAACGGTGGTCGAACCAATGAACGAGGAAGGCAAAGGTCTAAATCTCCTCTCCGAGCAAAAGATGATAAGAAAAGGGATCATGAAGATGATCCAGAAGATGACCCCGATCTCCCCAAAAGATCGAGACAACCAGAACGTGAGGTATTTTTAATTCGTTTTGGATCATTTGATTGCAATGTCATTACAGGTGGAGATGCAGGAGGTGGAGACCTTACTGCAAAGAGTAAATCTTACCTCAGTGAGGATTAAGCTTGTTCGTACATTCAAAGAATAAATCTAGGTGAAGATGATCGCCCGAGGAATGTGAACAAAGATAAACTGGTCATTGGTTTCTCTAAGAATGACCTCACAGGTGTGTTATATCCTCATGATGACCCATTGGTGATCAAAATGAGGATGAGGGAAGTAGTGATTTCACGAGTATTGGTGGATAATGGCAGCTCGGTAGATATTATGTTCTACCCTTGTTTTGATAGTTTGAACCTAAAACTATTCCAGTTAGAGCCATATCATAGGCCCCTCCTCAGTTTTACTGGCGAGAAAGTTTTTCCACTTGGGACGATCTAGTTGGATATGTTCATCGGTACATGGTCTGCTTGTCGAACAGAAAGAGTGCGCTTTTTTGTGATGGATAAAAATATCCAGTTAGCTTACAATATCATCATGGGAAGAGTAGGTTTGAATAAGTTCGAAGCAGTACCATCTACTGTACATCAATGTTTAAAATTCCCAACCAACTTTGGAGTAAGAGTGGTGAAGGGTGACCAAAAAGTGGCTCGGGAATGCTACTATTCATCTGCTGAGCAGGAAGAGCGTGGAGAATCCAGGAATAAGACTACTATTTATCAGGTAGATGAGATAAAAGATGCGAAGATTGAGACTTTAGACCCAAGAGATGAGTCTCAGCTCGTTAAGGGTCAAGTCATGAAGGCTACTGAAAATATCATTCTGGACGAGGAACACCCGGAACGAACAACTCAAATCGATGTGTCGTTGGATGCCCCATTAAAATAGGAATTGATAGCTTTCCTGAGAAGTAGGAAACAAACTTTTGCATGGATCCACGAAGACATGACAGGGATAGACCCAACTTTTCTATGTCATGAGCTTAATGTGAACAAGGAAATCAAGCCAGTGAAGCAAAGAAGAAGAGTGTTCAGCCCTGAAAAAAACCAAGTTATACAAGAAGAGGCCGAGAAGCTTCAGAAAGCCTGTTTTATTGAGGATGTCAAATATCCTGATTGGCTAGCTAATGTGGTGATGGTAAAGAAGAAAAACAACAAGTGGAGGATGTGTGTGGACTTTACTGATCTTAATAAAGCTTGTCCAAAAGATCATTTGCCTTTGCCCCGAATCGATAAATTGGTGGATGCTACCTCGGGACACGAATTTTTGAGTTTTATGGACACTTATTCTGGTTACAATCAGATTAAAATGAAGCCTGAAGATAGGGAGAGTACCTCTTTTATCACCCCAAGGGGAACTTATTGTTATAATGTTATGCCTTTTGGACTTGAAAATGCAGGCGCAACGTATCAGCGGTTGATGAACAGGGTGTTTGCAGAACAAATCAGTCACAATATGGAGGTTTATGTTGATGATATACTGACAAAGAGCAAGAAAGTTGTTGATCATCTAACTGATCTAGGCCGGACCTTTGATCAACTAGATAAATATCAAATGAAATTGAACCCTACCAAATGCACATTCGGAGTACGAGAAGGCATGTTTCTCGGGTATATTGTCAACCAACGAGGTATTGAAGCGAATCCTAAAAAGATCAAGGCTCTATTGGGGCTACGATCTCCAACGACAAAAAAGGAAGTGCAAAGTCTCACAAGGCGAGTTGCAGCACTTAATAGATTTGTGTCACGAGCAACTGATAGATGTCTGTCATTCTTCAAAACACTCCGAAAAATGTTTAAATGGAATAATGAATACGAGAAGGCCTTTAAATAGTTGAAGAAATACCTGGGAGCACCTCCATTATTATCCAGACCGGTGATGGGAGAAAGACTATACTTGTATCTAGCAGTTTCGAAAAACGCAGTGAGCTCGGCGTTAATAAGAATAGAGGATGGAGTACAAAAACCAGTCTACTACACTATCAAGGCCTTCCGAGGAGCAGAGATCAGATATCCAAGACTGGAAAAGTTGACACTAGCGTTGATCGAAGCGAGTAGAAGAAAGAGGCCATATTTCCAAGCTCATACCATAGTCGTGTATACTGATATGCCATTAAGGCAAGCTCTTCATAAACCAGAAAAATCAGGGAGATTGATGTACTGGGCAGTAGAACTTGGTGAATATGACATATTTTATGAGCCTAGATTGTCGCTTAAAGGGCAGGCAGTGGCAGATTTTATCATAGAGTTCACCTATCCTAACACCTCTAAAGAGCAGAAATTAAATACCGATCAGCCTGTGCATGTTACAAGATCATCAAATTTAAATCCCGACCAACTTAAGTTGGTTGACGAGCAACAGAAGATGGTCAACGAGTAACAAGAAGTGCTAGGGGAGGATATAAAGAAGCAACAAATATTCCACCGAGGAATTTTGTTCGATTAAAAATTTGATGATCAGTTACCCATATGGAATTTGTATGTAGATGGCTCTTCGTGCAATGCAGGTAGTGGAGCAGGGATTGTTTTGAAAATTCCAGATGAGGTCGATATGGAGTATGATCTACGCTTTCAATTTAAAGCTTCTAATAATGAGGCCGAATATGAAGCAATGATTGCAGGTTTAAATCTAGCCAGTACGATGAAGGCAGAGCAGGTTGTTGTATTCAGCGATTCGCAGTTGATCGTAAATCAAATTCTTGGAGTATATGCAGCAAAGGGAGAATTGATGATCAAGTACCATGAAAAAGCAATGGAATTGGTATCGATTTTTATTGTTGTTCAGTTGGTCAGAGTACCAAGACTAGAGAATGTAAGAGCAGACGCACTAGCCCGATTAGCATCAGCCACACGCACCGAGCTACGAAGAACAATCCCAATAGAGATTCTAGTTGGTCGGAGCATAGACGAAGATCTGATCATGAACTTCATTGCTCTTGATTTGGGACCATCATGGATGGATCCCATCAGGGCCTATATTGAAGATGGAACCCTTCCAATTGATAAACTCGCAGCTATGAAATTGAAGTTCAAAGCTGCTCGTTATGTACTAACCAATCATATTTTATATAGACGAGGAGTTATAGTAGCGCTACAAAGATGTGTTCATCCCACTGAAGTGAAAGACTTGATCGAAGAAGTTCATGAGGTGTCTTTTGGAGCCCATGTAGCTAGTCTAACGCTCTTATAAAGGATAACCACGCAAGGATACTACTAGCCGACGATGAGGGCTGACTGCGCAGCTTATGCTAAAAAATGTGACAAATGCCAATGCTTCTCGTCCATCCGAAGAACTCCTCAGACATTGTTAACACCCATAACCTCCCCTTGGCCATTCGCTATATGGGGAATAAACTTGGTCGGACCACTACCAACAACTAAAGGAAGATTTAAATATTTAGTGGTCGCAGTGGATTATTTTAGTAAATGGGTGGAAACTGAACCCCTCATTGATATGACATACAACAAAGTCTATCAATTTATTTGGAAGAATATAATTTGCAGATATGGCCTCCCACATGCGTTCATTACTGGCCATGGAACCCAGTTTGACAACGAAGAATTCACTGCATATTGTCAACAGTCGAATGTATTGAAGGTCCATTATGCACCAGGTCATCCCCAAAGCAATGGACAAACTGAGGTAACAAGCAGAACGTTGCTAAATGGTTTAAAAAAATGACTGTATGATGCAAAGGCAAATTGGATTAACGAGCTATAGTCTGTGCTTTGGGCATAAGGCACCACACCACGAACAGCAACTGGAGAGTCCCCATACATGCTGACATTTGGGAGTGAAGCTGTCATACATGTTGAATTAGGTCTACCTACACATAGGGTACTTCATTTCAATTCTCCTATTAGTGATTTGATGAGAATATTAGATCTATATATGCTAGTAGAAGTCAGAGAAGAAGAAACTATAAGAAATGTCGCGTATCAACAACGAACAGCTTCGTTCTACAATAAAAGAGTCAAGAAATGTGATTTGAAGGAAGGTGATTATGTGTTGAAGAAAGTCATCCAAAAGCATAATAAACTAGAAGCCAACTGGCACGGACCCTACAGAGTGACAGAAGTTGTTCGTCCAGGGACATACAGGATTGAAACCTTGGAAGGAGAAGAATTCAAGAATGCATGGAATGCAGAGTATCTTCGAAAGTATTATCAGTAGTTGAAATTTCTATGTAATACAATTTCTTCAATATGAATAAAGTGAGGTTTTCTCATTTTCTTTGTTCGTTAAATTTTTTTCGAAATATTAGTGCTACACACTATACAAGTCAATGACCACCAACTCTGGTTGGTTGGCAAATCAATTACCACCAACTCTAAGTTGGTCGGGAAGCAAATACCACCAACTCCGATTGGTCGGCAAATCAATTACCATCAACTCTAAGTTAGTCGGGAAACAATTACCACCAACTCTGGTTGGTCGACAAATCAATTACCACCAACTCTAAGTTGGTCAGGAAACAATTACCACCAACTCCGGTTGGTCGACAAATTAATTACCACCAACTCTAAGTTGGTCGGGAAATAATTACCACCAACTCCGGTTGGTCGGTAAATCAATTACCACCAACTCTGGTTGGTCGGTAAATCAATTACCACCAACTCCGATTGGTCGGCAAATCAATTACCACCAACTACACACTATACAAGTCAATGACCACCAACTCCGGTTGGTCGGCAAAATCAATTACCACCAACTCTAAGTTGGTCGAGAATCAATTACCACCAACTCTAAGTTGGTCGGGAAGCAAATACCACCAACTCCGGTTGATCGGCAAATCAATTACCACCAACTCTAAGTTGGTCGGGAAATAATTACCACCAACTCCGGTTGGTCGACAAATTAATTACCACCAACTCTAAGTTGGTCGGGAAATAATTACCACCAACTTCGATTGGTCAGCAAATCAATTACCACCAACTCCGGTTGGTCGGAAAATCAATTACCACCAACTCTAAGTTGGTAGGGAAACAATTACCATCAACTCTGGTTGGTCGGCAAATCAATTACCACCAACTCCGATTGGTCGGCAAATCAATTACCACCAACTCTAAGTTGGTCGGGAAGCAAATGACCACCAACTCCGGTTGGTCGGTAATTTACAATAACACAGGAAATTTTTGTAGATATACATACGTATTCGTCATTAAATAAAATAGATATTTCATAAAATATTTCCAAACCAATAACAATTAAAAATTGCAAAGAAAACTAAAAATCTCTTCATTAAAACCAGAACAAATTACATATGATAAATTGCAGATTACATGAATGAAGTTCATTACATAAACAAACCCTATTCTATAGGTTTCTTTCCCTCTGCCTTTGACACAAGGTCTACCCCAGCTAGAGGATCATCAAGACCATAAGGAGAATTTATGAAGTTCAGATCTTGCAACATTCTGACGTTCATTATAGAAGGACGATCAAGCAGATGTTCCGGTCGAGATATTTCAAAGTTTGAATGGAGACTATAGTCATCAAGATACTTGGATATTAGAACACGGGGAATGGCCCGGGCTGGAATCCGACTAAGGTCAAGCTTGAAAGGAGGCACAGGTAGATCAAGAACTCCAGGAGTGTAGTAATCCCATAAAAAATGACCCCTCTCTAATTTTAGAACACAAAGAGAATTCAGCCAGCCCTGTTTGTACCCTTCGTTGTTCGACTGTTCTAAACGAGCATCAAGATGGCAGAGTGCTTCATTGTAACCAGCCATCAAAAACTCTCTGGGCTGTTTATGGAACTGGTAAGTTAACCTTTCTAGTTGCTCGTGGAGATTCTTCACCAGGATGTCCTTATTTTCCAAGGCAGAGCTTTGTGTGGAAAGTTGCTCGCTGAGGTTCAGATTCTTCTTAGACAGCTCTGCTAAAGCCTGGTTCTTTGCCGTCAATTGAACTGCCTGATTTTCCAAAGCTGCTTGAGTTCTTGCATCTTCAATAGAGATCCGACCAGCCCTTTCTCATCCCCGAGAAGAAGATCTTGCTCATCCGCGAGTAGAGGTAGAAGGTCCAACTCCTTTCAAAGTTTCTATTTCATCTCGCAAGTTGGCATTATCTACTTCCAAAAAAGAGAAACCTTCATCATTGATAGGGACCAAAGCACCCGAGGAGGAGGATGCAGATTTTAATCGGGATATCTCCTCTTACAAAACATTATTTTCCTCCTCCAATAGTTTAGCAATTTTCCTATGCTACTCAACCTTAAGCTTTAGAGTGCTCTCTTTCTTCTCATAGGCAGCAATGAATTTATCATACCATTTTTCAGCATTTAACTGTTGATATTTCTTCTCGTAACCTTGGTGCAAAAGCAGGGAGGACTTTTTGTACTGCTGTTCGAGTTCCTCTATAGTTCCTTGAAGATCCTCAATTATCTCATAATAAGCTACATTATTGGCAACAGCTCGATCGAGCAAGCACTTCAGATATTGGTAGGCTTCGACTGCTCATTCAGAAGTATCTGGACTAAGGATGTCAATTATTTGAGCTTCATTCAGATCTACAAGACCTTCTTTGAAGTAGTCATTGCATTTTTTCATCAATTATGTGTCATGAGCCGATAATAGCTCCATCCTGGCCATAAACTAGCAAAGAAAGGCCATAAACAGGATCAATAATGATAAAGACAAGGCAAGAAGAAGAGAGTCAATTTGAACAACCAAAAGTTTGAATTTTTATTCATCAAAAAATAAATACAAAGCCCTAAGTTACATTCAAAAGAAATAACAAAATTAAAACCCGAGCAACTTCACACCTTCTCCTTGTGTTTTACAACTTCCTTGGAAAGCTGGGATGAGGAGGTTGGTTGCTCGAAAGATAGTGGCAGTTGCTCGACTAAAGTACTGGTGGGATGAAGTTGCTCGTAGAAAGTCTGAACAACTGAAGTAGGAGGAACTTGGTCTCCAATCATCATGGAAGATTCCTCTGAGGCAGCTTCATCCTCTTCTTCTTTCCAAGAGAGGGAGGAGGGCCATGAGTGTGTTGCTGGAATAATTTTGAATTCTCAGCAATCTTCATCTCTTTCAAGGCAGTAACCCATCCATCCCTAAAGTACTTGAGGTTGGCATACTCCATTTGCGAGGTCATGGCAGTCAGGCCCTTATTCCAGCCTTTATCCCAATAAGCACTGAATGATTTCTTAACAGCCTTTTTCCTCTTTTCTTTCTCCGAGGAGGTCCTTTCCCTAAGGAGCTCCTCGACAGCTTTCAACTTCCCTTCCACCTCCACTTTCTGACGTTCAACATCCTGAAGTCTAACAACTTCCTCTCCAGACACTTTGAGCTTAGCTTCCAGCTCCTTGTTGCTCTGCTCAAAGACCTTGTTACTCTACTCGGAATCTTTTAATTTTTGCTCCAACCCTTTTGAGGCCTCCACAGCCCGATCTCTCTCCTGCTCGATGGACTTGAGTTGCTTCTCCCAAGTCACTCTATATTCTTTATACTTTTGATGAGAGTCCTTTAAGGACTGAGTTAGACCAATAAAAGCTTCCTCTACACCTCCCGAGGGACTTGAAGCTTTAATAGCCTCAACCTTCTTCAGAATGCTGTTAAAACATGTTACCAACTAAAGAAAGAAAGAATTTTGAGTCAATACAGGGACATATCAATGAAAAGTGAAAACTTAGACTAGTAATACTTACTGAGGCAATATGTTGAGCTGCCAAGGTAGTGACCCTCTCCCGAGGAAGAGTGTCTTCAATACCTTGGATTTCTGGGATAATCCAAGACTTTACAGAGCCCATGGCAGAGGTCGGAGGAACAAAAGTGGGAATACCACTTTCAGCATTTAAAGCCTGAGAGACAGGTCTAACAGGTCTCTCAGACGAACTTTTTTTTGACTTCTTTGGAGGAGCAGGAAAATCTTCAACCAAAGAAGAAGTCTTGGTTGGTGATATGACAATAACCTCACTAGGAGGAGAGATAACCACAGCCTTTCTCGGAGAAATTGGCGGCTTTTCAGCAACTTTCTTGGCAGCAACTGGAGGGGGTGCATCAAGGTTTCTAGTTCCTTCCACTGGAACATCCTGCTTATTTTTCTTTGCCTCCACATTGGCAGAGTTTGATTTGTCAAAGAAAGCTGGAGCTCTTCTTCTCTTCATTATGTTACTAATTGGAATATTTGACTCTGAAGAAGAACCTTCTACACTAGTATCAGCAGCTGGTACTTGGTCGATGTTAACCACCACTGGACAAGCAGTAAAGGATGAAGTATAACTCTTGTACTGCAACAAATAGGAGGTTGATCCAATATGTTCGTCAGCAACAGTTTGGTGTAAACTCTAGATAAGTTTCAAATGCTTTAAATTAACCTCTGTCTCCTTTGGAAACTTTCTTTTGCTGTCAATTACAAATAATAAAAATTAAGTGTTAGTGATAGATTTTATCAAACATCAAGAAAATGAGATTTCAAAAAAGAATAATAACCTATTACATTGCCATAAGGGGGACACCTGGGACCCTGATATACATCATCTCCATTTAATGGAGCATGTTGCCAATTTTTTATAACAACCCCATGTTCAAATTAATCCCTATTGGCATCTGGAAGATTGACAACTAAAGCCCTATTCAAAAACCTAGTTTTTAAATAAAAAGTACTATCGCTGACAACCCATCTATAACAAAACATAATTTCTAGAATTCCTAAACGGGTTCCATGAATTTGATTTAACCTATGGACTCCATTAACTATTCTCCAGGTATTCTGTGCTATTTTTGCAGGAACGACGTCAAAATATTGACAAAACTCCAAACATAATGGATTTGGAGGAAAAGAAAAGCCACATTCAGCCATAAAGAGACTTGGGAACCAGTGTCCCTCAGCCAAAGAGAAATAGTCAGAAGGTTCAGAAAGTTCCTCCAAAATGACCCATGAAGGAATTCAAAATTCAGAACGAAATTCGTCAAGAGATTCAACAAGGTAAACCATGATGAACAAAGTAAATAAAAGAAAAGGAAGAAAATCTTACAGGAAAGGAGTGAATCAGTTGACAACGAACGATGGAAAAAAACGAACGCACAAGATGGAGAAGAAATGAATAATTCAAAGATACAGATTTGAAAAAGTAAAAGATGATAGGATTTTCTGCAGCGCTTAAATACCTTACCTTGGGAATGGGTAAAAATAATGATTACAAAGAAAGACGTTTGCGTTACTGACGCCTAAAAGGAGAAAAAGAGCATGAAAACCGAAGCAGTTAGAAAAATTCAAAATATTCATGAAGTCTGATTCTATGAATTCAAAGAAGAAATAAATACAAGGAAAACACTCCTAAAATTCAGGATGACTATTTAATCCCGCCATATTTCGAGAAGAATGTTCCACACTCCTCCTCAATCTCGAACTATGAAACATTGGGGGCTTCTGTTGATACCAAATTTATTCTGCTGATATGGATCTATTATTTAAAGACGCGTGTCATCCTAGGTGGAAACTGTAAATGTTTATACCGAGCTACTCAATCCCCCGAGGAACTACTATACTCCAAATAACTCAAGATCACCGAGCAACTAAAAAGCCACGAGGAGCCCAGGGGCCCCAAGCAGCTCAAGCGTGTCGAGTTACTTAGGCGGTCCGAGCTACTAAGTCGGTTCGAGCAACTCAAATACTTGTGGTGTACGCATCAAGGAAGACCGAAAAATAACTGCGCATTAAATGTACAATTATTATCATACATATGTATACGCTTACTAGACAGCTATGCACTATTCTTTCACATATACAACCTCAAGGCTATAAATACATTGTAATCGCCCCATTAGAGGGACAGGTTGAATCTCTTGGTAAAATCATTTATCGAGAATTCCAGGCAAAACCATCAGCAATACAAAAACAGTGGATGTAGGCCATTCTCTTAAGGCTGAACCACTTTAAAAATCTATTGTCTTATTTCTTTACTCATTTTTATCTGTGATTAAAATAATTAGGTCAAATCTAATTTTTTACATCAACAATGAGTTCAAGATTTATATTGGATGTGTTGATATATCTAATATATAAATATAAAGTATATATATATATATATATATATATATATATATATATATATATATATATATATATGGTGTTTCTAATTGTAGTTTTGGCACATGGCTTAAACTCTCACATTTAATTAATTCTCTCATTAGCGACCCCAAGCCTTAGATCTCGAGCTCTTTGTTTCTCTTAGAAATCTAATATATATATTTTAAAATGGTGTCTCTAATTATAGCTTTGCCATGTGACTTAAACTCTTTCATTTAATTAATTACCTCATTAGAGTCATCATGCCTCGGATCTCGAGCTCTTTATTTCTCTTGGAAATAACAGTTGTCTTTTGAAGTCCCCTCTCCCCCATAATTCTCAATTTATTCCATGTCGCATTTCTATCTTTCTGTATTCCCCTTTATCTGTTCATCTCATGGCCCCTCTGATTTCTCAGATTTGTTTTCTTTTATAATTTGTTTTACCCATGCTTAAACAAAATTGCCGACTGGAGTAATAACTTAAACCTCCTCATATGTACCTAGTTAAATTCATATCATCACCCATAAGATAGTCCTCAAGAAGCATGGTATTTACCCTTCCATTTCATCTTCATGTTTTTAAATTTTTCAATCTTATTCTTTTAACGGTCATGCTACTTCATTTTTTGATTTTGATTTATTTGCTAACAATGAATTTGTGCATTTTCATGGTTTCCCTATTTTTAGGTGCGTGTATGTTTTATTTTGTGCTATAAAGCTGACCAATTTCTTTTATGTTTTCATTGTTTTTATTTAGTGGTTTTTCCATATATTGTATAAAAATGATTTGAGTGAAAATATACTGCTTAAATTATTTTTGTGCAGCGATTCTATGATCCTAGTGGAGTGAAAGTCAAAGATTTCATTAGTTAATTACGCCATCCATTGATAATCATTATCCTATTCTGTGTATATTTCCCCCCTTAAGCTTGTTTTGCCTATATATTTGTGGGCTTCATGTTTGATGCGATGCCTAATAGAAAATTTCAGTTGGACTTTGAGGTTTTATGATTAATTTTACTAATCTGGTATTATGTCTAGTAAGATATGGTGACTATGTTTGTTATGCACTTTTCCATATTTGTATCATTGGGTAAAAGTGCATAACAGACATATTTGTAAAAGTGCACTTTTCCATATTTGTATCATTAATTTTACTAATTTGGACTATGTTTGATGTAGACTTAGCTGCTACGGACATGATGTAGACTTAGGTGGATATGTTAGTTTGTTAGAATTGGCCACTTATGAGTGATCCTTTCCAATAATCATCATCTTGTGATAGGTGCATTAAGAGTTGGCCACTTGATTTAGACCCACTTTAATCGTAAAGTCATTAGTTTCTACACATATAGTTCTTACTCTAGTCTTTGTGTTATTATACATATCTTCAGTAACTTTAATATAACACATAGGGATGATTTTCCTCCTTAAAGCCCACCAAATTATTTTATAAATAAATTTATATTATTTTATAACATCGTATGTCACAGACAATGCAAGTGATATGAACCGTAGAAAGCCAAAGAAAATTGCATTTTGCATCCAATGTCTTGCATCATAATAGGAGTTTGTAAAAGATTTGGAGCTTATTGCTTTTTCTTTTACCTCTCATTCTTACTACATTCGTTATTCTTTATTTGAGGATCCGGATCCTACTCTTCCAACAAATATATCTACTTCATTTTCAATGATGTTAAGGTGTACAAATAAGAGGCTACCACTATCCAATTATTTTTTATTGTTTGCATTATTCATACTTTATTACGTATCTCATTTTCCTCATGGATTAAATAATTACACTTCGTTCTATTTTTGTTGAAAAAGGGCCACCCTTACTATCGATATTTATGAAATATTATTACTTTTAAGTCTTTGCATAATGTTGTGGCCATCCCGAGTTGGGAGTCTGTCGGGGTATCTGAAGGTGGATCCCTTCTTCATTCCCCTCTTTTCTGGCATGTTTGCTGGATTGCATCCTTTATCGTTGTCATGACCCCGACCCAAATATTAGTAGTAGGGAACGAGCGTCTCGACATGCCACCAGGGCAACATATATTCTGACTTAAATTGTTTCCTTAAATAAGTGCAACGGAAATACAATCACATGGTTATGAATAGTAAAATACTGAAAGTAAAGGAATTACGTCATTAGAGATTTCTAAAGGAAACTTCATTTATATTAAAAGTAACGACTAATTACAACTTAAGACAAATTTAAAAACTTATTACAAGAGAGCCATACATGCTCTAAAAGATAAAACAAACATAATAAGAAAAAGAGCTCTAAAGGATAAATCTTTAATATAGTCCTTTTACGTTCCCTCCACGAGCCTACTTATTTCCTGAAAAATCGTTATTTATACAACATCAGCAAAAAGTCGAGTGAGATTTAATATCCAGACATTCCATGATTTTCAGAAAATTGATACGTATTCAATTTAGAACAAAAGGCATATATATATAGAGAGAGAGAGGGATAGAAATTTGCAGTAATATATATAAAGTAACTGACAATATATATTTTCAGAATAAACAGTTTAGAACAGAACAGATAGGTGAATGAGCAATATGTCAATAATTCAATTTTAAATTTTAATGGCCATGTACACTTTAATACCCAGATAGACAGATAGTGTCACCAAATGTTTCCACCCGGTAACAACACAGACAGAAAATCATGATATCTGAAACAATGCCTTATTTAGGGCACACTAACGATAAACCATCTGGGAAGGTACCACCCAAATATTTCCAACCGGTAGTGAAGGCCAACATAGTAAGAGAGTTTTCATAGGCCGAATCAATAATTTCATAATTCAAATCATATGTATATATCGAGAGATATACACATATAACAAATGACATAATCATCGGTATCAGATGTATTTTGAGAATAAAATCATTTCACAAAATATATGTAGTTTGCATAATATCATATAATCAAAACACGCAAGGAATGTCATAGAGTAATCATATAGAACAGAAGTCCAAAGTTACGGATACAGAGTCTTGGATTGCTCGTTAATCTTAAAACGAAACTTCTTCTTAAACTTCCTCACACTTTCTCTCACTATTTATTTTTTATATTTGGAATGAATTTTGTGTAAGAACTGATCCTAATGCTTCTATTTATAGTTTCTTAAATTTATTTGGGTGATGACACGTGTCTCGATGAGTAAGCATTCATTTTAGTGAGTCGACGTTAGTGTGTCGCGTAACGTAGCTATCTTACAGTCTTAATTCACCGAACGATGATGTGTATTGTATTTCTCTAATTGAATGACATGTGTTTTGTCCTTTCCTTTAAAGGCAACACGTGTATGGTGGATGTGTCAAAACCAAGCACGAGGTGTAAAGTTATTAAGGGTATAAGGGTCATTTTACACATGAAGGGTATTTTAGTAATTTTACACCACGTTTTCAATATTTCTTAGAGGTCCTTGAAAATATTTTATATAAAATGTTCCTTTTTATAGTTTCATTTTAGTCCATGAACCTTTCTTTATTTAAAATCAAGTCCCTAAAGTTTCATAAAATTTTATTTTCTACCCAAAAATTTATCATTTAGTTTAGGATATGATATTAGGCTTTGATTTGATCCATTTTTCTAAAGAAAAATGTCATTTCAATTGTTTAAGTCGGCCTAAATATCCTCCCCTTCCAACCAATCAAAACATAACACATGGTGTGCTAATAAGACAAAATACAACTTATACGATGGACAGATTTTCCCTTATTTCGTAATTTCGGTATAACTTCTTGCTCGGACCTTCATTTAACACACCGTTTATTGAATTACAAACGTAATTAATATATATACAACTATCTAGTTTTTACCTCAAGTCAGTTGTTATATTATAATGGTCAAAACTAGTCTCAAACATGAACATTCCTACCAAAAACTTCAAATTTCTATATTTGTAACTAATATAATATTTCATAATTTATGAAGATAGGTTTAGACTAAAAATAATAAATAAACATTATGTAAAATAATAACACATTATCCATATCACATATGTAATAATACAACATTTAAAACAAACTATATACAAACATATAAAAGTGGGATCATTACAATCGAGGTGCTTGGGCGTCATCGATGTGGGGTGATACGTAGAGATAGAGTCGCTAGCCTATTTTTCACAAAACGGGGAAAAAAATGTTGCCTCCTCGGGAGAATGATATCAAGGACAATATTGAAGCTTGCGAAACAAAGTAGTTCAAGGATCCGGGGACTAAGTTACAGAATGGGAAGGTGTTAGGCACCCATCCCGCCCTTTTGATCTCTTATGGGCATGTGTTAATTTTCTCCTAGAGAACTCCGTGATGTGTGTGCTTATGTGAATAACATAAATGGAGGATGGAATCGCTCGACTCGCATTATGGATAAAGGTGGAGCGAGGTCATCCTTAGGAGTGTTCACAAAATAACAATTAAAAATATAAGTGTTTACCGATTCACAAGCCATTATGGAAGAACGATTGCGTATATCGGACAAGACACAAGCAAGTAAACATGTAATATATATATATATATGATGAGAATAAAATAACAATTATATGTGGGATGACTAGAGTCGAGGGATTTACCCAAGATGCCAATGTAGTCCGGGGGCATCAAAGTTCAAGTAGTTCGAAAAAATTATTGGGAACTTTATTTATGTGTCCATAAATTCAACTGGGAACTTTATTTATGTGTGTATGTAGAAAAAATGTATTTTAATATGAGAAAGTGTGATGAGAAATCCCTAATTGGAATTTATAATTGAACCATTTTTTTCTTATTTTAGGTTTTTCTATGAAAATAAAGTATGTGCAAATACTAATAATAAAAGTTTAGAATTAAGTTGTGTGATGTAATGAAGTAAAGTACTAAAGCGAAAGTGAAGTAACTAATGAAAAATTAAGAGATTTTAAAGATAAAGAGGAAGGAATGGACCTCCTTATGAAGACTTTGAAATACCCCGTATTTTTATGGCTTTTAAAATTTGGGGATTTATTAAATTTAAATTGAGATATTAATTTAATATTAATCCGAAAATTTATTTAAATAGTTACTAGCGTGATGAGAGGTAGTAATTATTGGGAATTTTTCGAATACTACTAAAAGAGTAAAGTAATATGTAAGACTGATTTTATAAAAATTGTCACAAGTGAATAAAATGGCAATTATGAAAATTTAAGTCGGGACGCACCTATGTCGTGTCAGGACTAAATTATTATTAATAAAAATGAATAAATTATAAGTCACCCGTATGGTCATTTCGAGTGAGATAATGTGTCCGGAAGGGTCGAGATAGTCAAAATAATGTACCCGGGGGTATAGTTTGGGTCTCGGGCCGCTTTTAAGCCCAATTGGCATCCCAGGAGGGTATTTTAGACGTTTTACATTTTTGGGTAATTAAACCCACGTGTTTCCTAAGGATATATCAGCCTTTAGGAGTTGTCTTCTAGGGTTAACAAACACAAAATCAAATAACGGCCATAAGAGAAGGAGTTGGAGAGATTTCCAAGCAACTCAAGGCCAAGGACTCACCCGTTTACACCGCCACCACCACCAAAGCGTAGATCGCGCGACGAGGAACGTAACTATACCTCTTTCGTCCACAAATCAAAAAATTTGAATTCCAGGCAAGTATATATCTTGATTTATTTTTAGTTAATGTTTCAATCATGTTAGTCTAGGATTGTTTAGGACATGTTTCATGAAAGAAATTATCTTTTGGGAGATTTCAAATCATATGTTGTAGAGGAAGTAGATTATTCTGGACATTTAAATCACATGTAGAGGATAAGCCACGAATATGTATGGGTTTAGGAGCAACAAATATGGGAAAGAATTAAAAGAATGGAAACTAAAAGAAAATTAGGGTTCTTGTAGTTTATGTGAAGTTTACCCCATTAAATCATGATACTTAGAAAATCATGTAGTTAGGTATATGGTACTTGTAGTATTATTAATTGGGAGTTTGTGAATCGTTAATGGAGATTTGGTTGAGGTTGTAGAGTTAAACCCGTAACTGGAAAAGAGCAGGTTTCGTCATAACTGCTTGATTGATCGATCGATCAAGAACATCGATCGATCGATCGACCCCTCCTGGAAAACTACACATTTTTCTTCTGTTGGTTTAATCCGGTTAAAATGTGTAGAAACCCTTAATTTCTATTGTTGGAACATAATGGGATATAGAGAAGACCAGTAGGGTCTAGGTAGAGCCCGTTGAGTGAAATTTAATGTAGGATGAGATTACGGGTTAACGAGGGGTTATTCATATGTAGAAGAAATCATGCATGCGTTTAATAAAAGATCGAGACCGTAAGGGAGTTAGACCAGAAGGTAAGTGAGAGTACCCACTGAAATTATACTTAGGGTGATAGAATACTTCGAGATATGAGAAGTAAGTATGGAGTAACTTATATACGAGAATAAAAAGTGACGAGTCCATTATGTGAAATAATCAAGTGAAATGTGCTAAGGACGGATAATTATAATTATGGGTCGTGGGCGCACCTAATTTAGAAATGTGACTATATATATATATATATATATATATATATATATATATATATATGACTGTATGATTGTGCATATATTATATACCTGTGTAAAAATCATACCCGAGCTACTTGCTATCACAAGGGTTTCCACGTCGGGACAGTCTTATCTCAATTGGGCCTTTATGGGGGATAACGACTCGTACCCTAGAAGATAGTATCCTTGATACAGGCTATTTGAGTGATAGTAAAATGGTCCTAAGAGACGTGAGGGTATGTGCTGACCTCTTAGTGACTTGGAACTATACTTCGCCTCCAATTGTATGTGTTTTGTGTTAATACAGTTCGAGAGTGATTCCGAGCTAGTATTTCCCTTAGTACGAGTGATACGGAGACTTGATAGCAGAGTATGCCAGCACCATAGATTTTATGTGGGGTGCAGATAGTATATATATTATATGAGTGACTTATATATATATATATATATATATATATATATATATACACACACACACACTTAAGTATGGGAACTTTATACTGTGCATAAAAGTAGTTAAGTAATGAATAAATACTCCAACTTTACTATAAGTGTTTGAGAATTTTGTGACATCATTGGATTATTTTAAATAACATAAGATATATGAGAGAGCTTAATTTTTAGAAATTACATATCTTAGCCATAGTATTCATCGGAGTGAAATCTTATGGGAAAGTTAAGCTAGAATAAACTTCAGAGATTACTAGTACGGTAGGCGTGCACACTAGAGGAGAGGTGAGAATTTCTCAAGAGAGTGACCCTTACTAATATGGTTGTTACATTAGCCGGTAAGCATTTTAAATACTTGCTAAACTATTTTTAAATTATTTTACACTCGGGCTCTGACCCATTTCCTGTTATTTCTCTTCTCTTGTATATATTACAGGTGCCCAACCACAGGGGCGATGCTTAGATTCCATGGAACGGACGCGCTGCAGCTTAGGTGGGAGTTGCAGGCTATTGCTTAGATGACCTCGTTGATTGACTCCACTCTTATTATAGTTCTGATTAGTTATGTGTCGCCCATTTCCTTATTCAGTTGGCTTGTCAGAGATTTTTATTCATTTATTTTTCAGTATTTTGTACTCTTGGGAATGTAATTCGTGTCAGGATGATTTCATTTCTTTTTGTTAGACTTGATATTTATTTATCTGAATGGTTAAATTCTTGTGTGTTACTTGCCATTTTTAACATTTATACGATTCGTAAATTGTTAATTATTGAAAAGGTTTTTCTTAATGGAATTAAATAAAACATAAATAAGGTTTAATTTGTTTTGACACTTAGCTTAATTATGTAGGGTGTTTAAATTGGAAACTTGATTTTACGACAGTGATGGAAAGAATGAACCAACCGTTCACCTTAATTTTAATCTAATAAAGGACTGATCACCTGGTATTTAATTAGGCGTGGTGTCACTGGTGGTATCAGAGCATCCGGTTCTAGTGTCCTTTAGGATCTGTACGGCTTATTTCGCTTTCAGCTTACCATCCTTGATATAGAGCCCTATTTTTAGGACTTTTGTATTCTTGTATTTACGCTTATGTCTTCATCTATTCGAGATTTGATAATAACTGTAGACTAATAAACTTCCTTCTCATTTCAGATCCCTTCGAGACGCGCACCCCGAGATAGGAATACCCAGGCTGAGCAGCCAGCAGCTCCGGCTCAGGGAATGATGAACACAACTGAGATAGCCGCTATTATTGCTCAGGCGGTGAATGTCGCATTAGCGGTAGTGCAGCAGGCTCCACCCCAGATTCAGGCAGTGGCGTCAGTACCAGCACAGCTTCCATCTGCATGGGAGAGGGTTAGGGATGCCTTTCAGAAGGCACATCCCCCGAAGTTCTCTGGTAGTTCAGATATAGTAGTCGCCAGCCAATTGAAGAAAGATATCTAGAGGCATCTGTGAATGTATGAGTGCACTGACGTGAAGATACAGTTTTTGTCTTCCTTCAAGCTAGTGGGGGACGCTTTGCAGTGGTGGGATTCCACCACCACCTTGGAGGAGAGGGACAACAACACGATTCAGTCATTCTGGGTGTGGTTTGACTGCAAGTACTTCCCATCCACCCTGCAGACTGAGATGAGGAAAAAATTACTGAATCTGAAGTAGGAGAATATGACTGTTACTGAGTACGAGGAGGAGTTTACTAGGCTTCTCACTATAGTGCCAGATGTGGCACCCACAGAGGGGAAGAAGATACTACTGTTGGTAGATGGATTGGCCTGGAGGATCCATCAGCACCTCATAGGCAATCTATCATTGAGTACCTACACTGATGTACTCAACGTTGCTTTGTTACACTGTCAGGATCATCGCTTCCATCTGCAGGGGAGAAAACGAGTAGGGGAGTCCAGCCAGCAGGGCAGGACAGAGGCAGTAGTACTGGTAGGGAACCAGCAGCCCAGGGGCACACCCGTCACAATGAGCAGAGTTCTCATCAGGGGGACCCTGCTAAGAGGTTCCGATCAGGTGACTCCAGATAGGGACTAGGGGGATTCAGGCAGGGCTATCAGGGCCAGTCTAATCAGCATGGACAACACGGGCCAATACCTTCAGCAGCAGGGCCATCAGGGTCAACAGTGTTTCCAGCAGGGCCAGTGGCGGGGTGGTAACGGCTCACAAGGCCATAGTCAGCAGGGGTAGAGGAGAGGTAATTTCAGGGGCAGATGTTTTGGATGTGGCAAAAATGGACATAGGTGCCAGGATTGCCCATAGGGAGATAGGGCCCCACAGCAGTAGGGTGCCCGTAATGAGTCAGAGAGGTCACTCTTTCCAGTCGCCTTCCCAGTGCTAGCTCAAGTGCCAGCCTTACCCGCCATCCCAGCAGCTCCAGTCCAGTAGGGGAAATTACAGTACGAACGTGTCTATAACATCCACTAGGCAGCAAAACCTCAGGCACCACTCACGATTGAGGGTACATTTCCTATCCATGTCACTATGGGTCGAGTTTTATTTGATACTGGGGCGTCGCACTATTTTATAGCTACTCATTTTGCAAAGTCCTTAGGATTATTAGACACAGTAGAGAGCACTGTGACATGCGTAGACTCACCACTAGGGAATGGGTCTTTGATTTTCTTTATATTTGGGGGTGTGGGAGTAGAGATTAGTAGCTTTATTTTACCAGCAGGCATGCTAGTCTTAGAGATGCATGAGCACGATGTTATTATTATCATGGATTAGCTCACTGCATACAGAGCCATGATATATCATTTCGGTGGGAGTATCATCTTTGCCATTCTGTGGCAGGAGATGTTTTTGGTGGCGATGCCTCACCCAGAGGGAGGCTCTTCCACCCATTTGTACTACATAGAGGAGGATACCTCTAAGGAGGTCGTGATTCCCTTAGATTCGATCCCAGTCATTCGTGAGTATTTCGATGTATTTCAGGAGATATCGAGTCTACCCCCCAGTTGAGAGATAGATTTATTCATAGACTTGATGCCGGGTACTTGACCGATAGCACGTGCATCGTACCGTATGGCTCCAGCAGAAATGAGGGACTTACAAGATCAGATAGAGCAGCTGTTAGGTCAGGGCTTCATTCGTAGGAGCACCTCACCTTGTGGAACTCTAGTGTTGTTTGTGAAAAAGAGAGATGGTTCACTCAGGTTATGCGTAGATTACCGGGAACTGAACAAGATCACGATACGGAACAAATATTCGTTTCCCTGAATCGATGACCTGTTCGACCAGCTAAGGGGAGAAACCTTCTTTTTAAAGATAGATTTGAGATCGGGATACCATCATCTACGGATTAGGGAGCAGGATGTGTCAAAGACTGCTTTCTTAACGAGATACGGGCCCTGTGAGTTCAGATTCATGCCGTTTGGGCTAACAAATACTCCAGCCGTATTCATGGACTTGATAAACCGAGTGTTCAGAGAGTTCTTCGATCAGTCTGTCATCATTTTTGTAGATGACATCCTGATATATTCACACACTGAGAAGGAGCATGTCGAGCACTTGAGGCTGGTTCTTCAGACTCTACGAGAGCATCAGTTGTATCTAAGTATGAGAAGTGCGGATTTTGGTTATGGGAGGTATAGTTTTTGGGGCATATTGTGTCAAAATTAGGAATATCGGTTGACCCGAGCAAAGTTTCGGCGCTGAGGGAGTGGGGACAGCCCACGACACCGACGGAAGTGCGCATTTTCTTGGGATTAGCCGGGTATTACAGGAGATTCATCCAAGTCTTTTTTAAGATAGCGGGTCCATTGACGAATCTGACTCGCAAGGGAATTCCGTATATTTGGGATGATGCTTGTCAATTGGCTTTTGATGAGCTGAAAGATAAGTTGACTTCGGCACCAGTTCTTGCTTTGCCCAAGTCGGGAGTAGAGTATCTGGTGTACACTCACTCTTATTTACGGGGAATCGAAGGAGTACTTCAGCAGGAGGAAAAGGCTATAGCTTTTGCCTCCCGTAAGCTAAAGCCTCACGAAAGGAATTACCCCACCCACGACCTAGAGCTAGCAACGGTCGGTTTTGCATTGAGTATTTAGAGACATTACTTGTTGGGGAGAAGTTTCGTTTGTTCACAGACCACAAGTCACTGAAGTACTTGTTCACTCAGCGAGAGATGAATATACATCAGCGCAGATAGTTGGAGTTTGTGAAAGACTACCAATTCGAGATACAGTACCACTCAGGAAAGGCTAATGTGGTTGCTGATGTGTTAAGCCGTAGACCGGTGGGCGATGTAACTAACGTCTAAAAAGCGAAGTGGAAAGAGTTGGGCCTCCAGGACGCGGCAGCTCGTTCTTTTGTATATGTCATGATAGTCACACCAGATATTATTACGAGTGTGATACAGGCACAGTCAGCGGATTTATTTTATCAGGAACACATTGTATGGATTTTAGCTGTGGGTGCTGAGTCATATTCAGTAAGTTCTGATGGAGGTTTGGGATTTAATGGGAGATTGGTGGTCCCAGAAGGAGAAGACTTACGTCATGCAGTGATAACACAGTCCCACGGGTCCAGATTTATGATACATCCCGGAGGGGATAAGATGCACCAGGATATGAGGCGGCAGTACTGGTGGAGTGGGATGAAGAAAGACATTACCGAGTTCGGTTCCAAGTGTTCTACTTGCCAGATGGTAAATGTAGACCACCAGAAACCGTCGGGATTACTTCAATCGTTGGAGATAACTACGTGGAAGTGGGAGAGTATTTCCATGGACTTCATTACTGGGTTGCCTACATTACAGCGGGGTGATGACTCCATATGGGTTATTTTGGATCGGTTGACCAAGGTAGCTCATTTCTTGCATGTACGAATAGACTATACCACAGGCCAGTATGCACAGTTGTTCATTGCCGAGTTTGTTAGGCTACATGGGGTACCCCTGGATATCGTTTCTGATAGAGACAAGATTGGGAGAGCTTTCAGGAGGCCATGGGTATAGAGTTGAGATTGAGTTCAGCATATCACCTGCAGACGGATGGACAAACAGAACGTACCAATCAAATGTTGGAGGATATGCTATGCATGTGTGTCCTTGATTTTAGAGGATGTTGGGAGCCGTATCTCCCACTGGTGTAGTTTTCTTACAATAACTCCTATCAGTTCACGAACGCCATGGATCCATTTGAGGCATTGTATGGCAGGCCTTGTCGTTCTCCTGCTTGTTGGCTAGAGGTGGGGGATAAAAAATTTCTCGGACCTGAGGTGATTCAGGAAACTTCAGTTAGGATTGAGCTCATCAGGAGTCGCATTCGGGTAGCCCAGGACAGGCAGAAAAGCTACGCCGATGCAAAATGGTTTTTCTGAGAGTTTAACGTGGGGGACCAAGTATTACTGCATGTGTCTCCTATGAGAGGAGTGATGAGGTTCAGGAAGAAAGGGAAGTTGGCTCCGAGGTATGTGGGACCATTTCCCATTATCGAGCGGATTGGGCTGGTGGCATACAAATTGGGGTTATCAGAGCATTTGCACCGCATTCACGATGAGTTCCATATATCGTCATTGAGACGATATCTTTGGGATGACATGGCCCATACTCATATCACAATAGAGGAGATTTATTTATAGCCCGACAGCTCTTACAAGGAGAGATCAGTGGCTATCCTAGACCATAGTGAGAGGAAATTGAGGTCGAAGGTAGTCCCACTTGTACGAGTCCAGTGTGAGAATCATAATGTGGAGGAATCCACTTGGGAGCACGAGGCAGATATGCGCGAGAGATACCCAGATTTATTCTTATCAGATATGCCTTATATTTTTCCAAATTTCGAGACAAAATTTCGTTATTAGGGGGGAACTATGTAATACCCCATATTTTTATGGCTTTAAAAAATTGGGGATTTATTAAATTTAAATTGAGATATTAATTCGGAAATTTATTTAAATAGTTACTAGCCTGATGAGAGGTAGTAATTATTGGGAACTTGTCGAATATTACTAAAAGAGTAAAGTAATATATAAGACTGATTTTATAAAAATTGTCACAAGTGAATAAAATGGCAATTATAGAAATTTAAGTCGGGACGCGCCTGTATTGTGTCAGGATTAAATTATTATTATTAAAAGTGAATAAATTATAAGTCACCCATATGGTCATTTCGAGTGCACCAATATGTTCGGAAGGGTCAAGATAGTCAAAATAATGTACCCGATGGTATAGTTTGGGTCTCGGGGTGTTTTTAAGCCCAATTGGCATCCCGAGAGGGTATTTTAGACATTTTACATTTTTGGGTAATTAAACCCATGAATTTTCTAAGGATATATTAGCCTTTAGGAGTTGTCTTCTAGGGTTAACAAACACAAAATCAAAGAACGGCCATTAGAGAAGGAGTTGGATAGCTTTCCAAGCAACTCAAGGCCAAGGACTCAACCATTTACACCGCCACCACCACCAAAGCATAGATCGCGTGAAGAGGAACACAACTATACCTCTTTCGTCCACAAATCAGAAAACTCGAATTCCAGAAAATTATCTATCTTGATTTATTTTTAGTTAATGTTTCAATCATCTTAGTCTAGGATTGTTTAGGACATGTTTTATGAAAGAAATTATATTTTTGTAGATTTCAAATCATATGTTGTGGAGGAAGTAGACGTATTCTGGACATCTAAATCACATGTAGAGGATAAGCCACGAATTTGTATGGGTTTAGGAGCAAGAAATCTGGGAAAGAATTGAAAGAATGGAAACTAAAAGAAAATTAGGGTTCTTGTAGTTTATGTGAGTTTTACCCCATTAAATCATGATACTTGATGGATTCAGACATGTTTTATGTAGAAAATCATGTAGTTAGGTATATTGTACTTGTAGTATTATTAATTGGGAGTTTGGGAATCATTAATGGAGATTTGGTTGAGGTTGTAGAGGTAAACCCGTAACTGTAAAAGAGTAGGTTTCGTCATAACTGCTTGATCGATCGATCAATCAAGAACATCGATCGATCGACGATCGATCGACCCCTCCTAGAAAATTACATATTTTTCTTTTGTTGGTTTAATCCGGTTAAAATGTGTAGAAACCCTTAATTTCTATTGTTAGAACATAATGGGATATAGAGAAGACCAGTAGGGTCTAGGTAAACCCCGTTGAGTGAAATTTAATGTAGGATGAGATTACGGGTTAACGAGGGGTTATTCATATGTAGAAGAAATCATGCATGCGTTTAATAAAATATCGAGACTGTAAGGGAGTTAGACCAGAACACTACACCAAAACGCTCATTTAGTAACAGACTATTTTTTGTTATTACTACCAGTATTATGCCATTACTATTTATCACGATACATTACCGTTAGTAATCTCACATAAGTGTTACCAATATTAGTTCACTATTTTAAAATTGATTTTTTTCTTAAAAAGAAGCGTTAATTTTCCCTCCACTAAAAGAATTTCTCCGATTACACACACTCTCTCCAATCGAAACCTCTTCCTTTTCCTCTTGTCCAAATCGTCCCCTTCTCCAAATCGATACCTCTTTTCCAAATCGCAACCTCTTCCTCTTCTCCAAATCACGATCTCTTTCTCTTCCTCTTCTCTAAATCGCTACCTAGGTTTTGGAGGAATCATGACCTAGGGTTTGGAAAAATCGTGACTTAGGGTTTTGTACATCTCTCTCTCTCTCTCTCTATATATATATATATATATATATATATATAGATAGATAGATAGATAGATAGATAGATAGATAGATCTGATGTTTATTTATTTGAGTTCAACAACTTGTTTACTGATTCATGTTATATTATATTATTCGTTGATTTTATTGTGATTGTAGATCTTTTATTAGCAAAGGTTTTGGATATGTAAATATGGAGACCTTTGATTTTACATTTGTTTTTATGAATTAAAACATTACACAAAGTATTATTGTGTTGACATAAATTGCTCTCTATTAGGTTTTACTTTATCTAGAATTTACTGATAATGGCCTCAGTACTTTCATTGTTAATACCATTTGTGAGCTTTTGGATGGTTAGGATGGGAACGAAATATCTTTTAATTCAGTGTATCTTCATTTGGTTCGCTTTTTGTGCCAGTAAATGGCTCAAAGTGCTTTAGTTTGTCTATGAGTAGTCTCTGAATTCCATGATCTTATTTACAACTTTTATCTTTTGGTATTAAAAAATAAACCTCTTCTGTATTACATATCAATTTGGGTAGTTCGTTCTGTATTATATATGGATTTGAGTATTTAAGTTCTTTCTGCATGGAATATATGTGTTATACAGTTACCATGCCTCACAATTGAATATTATATAATCATTAACTGAAATTGTTGGATGCAAAAAATTGAAAAAGGTATTAGGCTCCAACTCTGTTTCAATCTCATGCTTATGAATAACAATAATAATTATTTATCACAATTCAAACGGGCTTCTTATATAGAGAATTTACTCTTTTAAGATCGATGGGGGAAAGCTTGTTTGGAATATTGGGAAAAAAATAAAATTTCTTTAAGGCTTCATTTCACTTTTTCCAAAAACTTCGACATAAGACAGCTCAATTTGAACAAAAATCTATAAATCCGCAAACTCAAATCCACAAAGCGCTTAGGAGGAAGTGAAATGGCTAGAGCATCTAGTAGTTAAGTGGAATGTCCCATCATTTGATTGATGATGTATGGATGTCCATGTTTTATTTTATCAAACTACAATCTAATTGGTAAATTCTCTATTTTATGGGAACAAGAGGTACTATTAGATGTTATGAACTGTTGTCTTGAATTACTTATTCAAGTTTTTGTCTATGTTGTCTTTGTTCAAGAGGTGCTATTAGTTTTGTTATTCATTTACTTTGGATAGCATAATCTCTATTGTGTAGGCAATCCTAAACTTTTCATGTTCTACATTTGGATAGATGGGTAGAGCTGGTAGGTTCGGTACCAAAGGGCTTGCGATTACATTAATTTCAACTGGAGGTGAGTGACTCTGACGTTCTTAATCAGGTTGGGAGCTATAGTTTATTTGTTTTATTTTTTCAAATTTATCTAGCTAGGCTTCATCTGCAGCCATTTGTATATGAAGCATGCCACATATGCTTGAAAGGGTCTAAAAAATCCTAGTAACCTCATTAGGAGAATTTTAAATTCCTCTCCAAGTATCCCACATATTTATTTGCATCATACTTTCTTCCAGTCTATTCTAATTGATAAATCAAGATCTTCCTCCACTGTTTTGTCTTCAGGCTGCCCTTGTTGTACTAAAGTCTTGATAATCAACAAGGTTAGTTCTCTATGTACTACTAGTAAGAACAAAAATCAACTAATGCAACAAATTTATATCTAATTTAATCCATTAGTTCCAAATTAACAGCCCTACTTTCCTTTTGGGGATAAATGTACTTTGATTACCAATTACCGAATTCCACAATATTCAAGTAACTTTTAATTTTGTCCTTGAAGTCAATTTTTTTTTTTAATTAGTTTTACTTTCAAATAAAGACTAGTTTGGGAAGGAGAGATTGAGATGTGGGCACAATAATCTTTATGACAGTGTTACAATATTTTGTATCAAAATAGAACTGATCAGTCGCTTAAACTCCAGCTTTGGCAGTGTTACAATAGCTGCAATACTGGTGCAGAGTTGTTTAGTACGAGACTACATATCAAGCTAGAATTACAAAAAAAGGACTCATTATTCATAGTGGAAGAACTTCCCATTAATGTACTTTTCTGTGACCAAATATACAAACTGTCTCAACACAGATCACACACATAAATTCCACACACAAATTCTCGAAGAAAATGCATATCTACAAATAAGTAGATATCTGACATCAAGGATATTATCATTATACGATTAAATTTAGGTTTATGGTGATCTCTAGGATTCATGAATTCATATTGATGTACTTAATGATATTATTATTACATGATACTTGATGACATTGATTTTGTGCCACTTTTTATTGCTAAAGTGAACATGCTAGTTTATATAAGTGTATGTTGTTTTCATTGCAGATTCTATGGGAGAACCAAGGATAAAAAAGATGCAAAATTTAATGAATGATTCAAGCACAGTAAGGGCTTCTTTTCCCTTCGTGTCTATGATACTTGGTCCTTAAAATGATCTCAGCTTATTGCTAAAAATTGTTTACTATTGTATGGAACAATTATTTTTGGGCATCTTATCGAGTTGGATTAATAGTATGCACTTTTTGGTAATCTTAAATTGTAAACGTCCTTGCAGGACCTTAATTTTTTGTTGTCACTTAAATCACTCAATATAAACCTCACTTTGTAAGCTTTTTGTCGAATTCTTGTTCATGAAGTGGATGTTTTATGATTCAAAAGAAATCAAATATATTCTTCTGAAGTTGAAGGACATTCATAGAAGTAAAAGATGTAAAATCAACCTACGCGTATTATTGTTCAACTCCATTGCCGTGTCATTCAAAGGTAACTATATATTTTTTTGAAGCTAGATTCTTGGACTTTGAACTACAGAAACTGTCGGACCTGCAACGGATGGCAGGCATTACAATATACCTTTTGCTTTGGTCCTGATTGATACCACTTGAGGTGATCATCGGCAAGGATATTCCAGTAAATAGGAAGTGGTCTGATCTTCTTTTTCTAGTTCGTACAAGGATTGCCGACCAACATTTAGGATCTGTCGATCTGTGTAGGAGAGATTCTGGTGCTATGACCACGTTGGTCAGGGATGAAATTGTAACTTTTTTGTAGCGGTCGCCGACCAAGTCATGTGCAACTGTTGAATTGAGAGACCTCTGGCGTTGTCGTAGCCACGTCGCCAATCAAAAATAGATGATGATCGGATGATGCTCCGAAGTTGTGCCGACCAAGAAATAATGGTCCGATGATGTCAGTTGTTGAGATATTTTTGCTTTTGTTTTCCACGAAATGGGAATGTGTGCCAAATGTTGGTCAGCTATGTTCGTGGGTTAAGATCTCTAATCAGATGATGCTTTTCTTTGTTGATAATTGAAATTTCTTAGTTGATGATTGAGATCTCTAAAAGAAGTGGGTTCCTCTAATTTTTCTATAAACTTGGAGGAGCGTCTTCATATAACGAATCTCCAATTTGAGAAATAATAAAATTATTTCTCTATTATCTTTTGTATATTTGAGTCCCTTTATAAATCTAAACACTCCCTCTTTTTCAACACCTCCGTTTCCTTTCATTCACCTCTTCTTCTCAAGGCTTAGTCTACGCTGGCGACCATTTTCTTGCCTCCTCTCAGCTCCGTCACTCCTCTACCACTTGATCCATCTTCTATTATTCTTGGAACAACGTATATATAAATGTTTTCGTAGCTAAGGTGATTGATATATAGAGAATAAACTAATCATTATTATTTGATTACTTGTTGTTTATTTAATTAAACCATGCAGCCTCTAGTGGAAAAGAGTTTTCAGCGGAATCTATTAACCCGCTTATTTCTAATTGCAAAGGAATTTACATTATTGGAGGATGTCTCTTGTGGTGATATTTACTTATGAGAGGTTAGTGTATATACAAAGTGTATTTTAATATTTTGAGCCTGTATTTGAGATATTTGGGTCATAAGGGGGATCTTAAATTCCCTTCCTGCTACGTAGGACCATGGTCGACAAAGCTAGATGTGCCTATGCAACTCGGGTTATGGTAAGCTTTTCAACTAGAGATTTATTGGATGCTGGTAAGATTTCAGCAGTTTTCATTTAATATTCAGTTTTGAATTTTAGTTTTGCTTCTCACTGCAAAAGTTTGATGTACATACATACTTATTAGTTATGCTTAGTGTTGGTTCTGTTACATACTTCTAATGGTTAATTTGCGGCTTAATGGAGGTTCTGCTATGTACTTGATTTAATATTTTTTTCTCTATAATTAAGAAAATTTATTGATTCACTTTATAATTTTGTATTGCTACTTGTTTCAGAAGTTTATATAATCCAAAGACTTGTGTAAGCATCTTCTGACTACTTACTTTCATATCATATGATTCTAGTTACTCAGTTATATTTGAAGTACATATATTAATTTTATGATCCATAATTAGACCTTACAATTGTATTTTTACATACTTGTGATGCTTTATTTTGTTTTTGGAATTTCCTTGCTATTTGACAAAACTTGGAGCAGGAAGTTCTCCTCAAGTGGATCTATTTAGACGTGGTTTGGTTAGTGATCTCTTGGATGCACCAGCAACTGTTCCCGCAGAAGCTTCTAATATGTCGACTTATTTGTCGATGCAACTTTTGTATCAGCACCATCCCCTATAGAAGCAGGGGGAGGTTTTGACACTCAGATGAGCTTTTCTTCCTTACATTTCATTCATTCTTTTTTCTTTATTGGGTTGTCTTGTGCATGTGTGTATGTGTTTATTTATCCTTCCATTTATGTTTTTTCCCTCAATGTTCATTAATTATTTTTAGTACTGATCTATTTTTTTCAAAACTGAGTTCGATTGTGTTTTGCTTAAGAAATCTGTGTTAATTTTATGAATTATTGGTGTTATGATTGGTCATGGTCTTGCGATTTCCAATGTCTAATATTTGCTAGTTGTGTGTGATGGTGATAATGTGCATGTGTTGCTAAATGAATATTTAGCACTTTTATTTTGTTGATCTGAAAAACAGTTGCCTAGATGCACTTTTATTTTGTTTTTTTGGAAATTTCACATATAAAGTTTTGGGATATCGGTCTGTAAATTTTCATACTGCGATTTTACTAAAGATTTTACACATAACAAGCAAAAGATAACACAAGATTTTACACATAACACAAGATTTTACACATAACAAGCAAAAGATATTGATGTGAAGCGCAATTGATCTCGTTCGGTAAACTCGAACTCTCCTCATCTATGTTGATTCTAATTCCGTAATTCGTGAGTGTAAACGCCAAGACAAGGTTTACTTTTATTCTCATTTAGTTTTTATGGTTTTGATTCAATTTTTTTGTTCAGATCTTATGCAGCTGCAGCTGTAGCTATGTTATATTCTGTAAGTAGTAGTTTGTATTAGTATCTCTTAGTTCTAGTTCCTATTCATCTATAGGACTCTTTTAAGAGTAGACACCTCAATTATTAGTTTAATGAAAGAGTTTCTTTTATATATTGCAATTTTGAGATCAAGTCTTGTATCGATATTACAATTTTGAGAATCTAACTAATTAATTTATTTTACTAAATTACTTTTATATGACTAAGTGTTGATATTATAACTAATATGATAATTTTATTTTGTTTGATAGAATGTCATTTTTGGATCTTCATCACGTTTCAAGCGTTGCGGGTTGAGGCATTGATGGCGATGATAATAGAACGAAGGTTGATATTCAACAACAACGGACTTCTTTTTTATATTTCATTTGATTTGTTATAATTTAAAAATATCTCATTTGGGGATGATTGTATTAGGATGTTATATTGGATGCTTTTATTGAAATAATGTAACTTTCGGGACGATTGTATTATGATGTTTCATTTGTTTGGTGTAAGTTTCTTTTGTAAATAAAGAGGAGGCTTATATAAATGTAAATTTTGAATATAATTCCCTTGTTTTTGTGGACTATTTTTGTATATGTTCTTAGGATTTAAATATTGTGATAAGAATAATTGAATTTGTTTAAATTCAGGATATTGGATCTTGAATAATATTTTTTTTAAATACGTATTACTATTAGTAACGGAATTTATCGTTACTAATTCTGAATTTTATCATTACTATTAGTAACAGAACTTTACCATTACTAATTCTGTATTTTACCGTTACTATTAGTAACAGAATTTTACCGTTATTAATTCTGAAATTTATCATTACTATTAGTAACAGAACTTTACCGTTACTAATCTTTGTTTTTACCGTTACTATTAGTAACAGAATTTTACCGTTGTCTATTCTGAAATTTACCGTCACTATTAGTAACAGAATTTTTCGTTACTATTTCTGAAATTTACCGTTACTATTAGTAACAGAATTTTCCGTTACTAATTCTGAATTTTACCATTACTATTAGTAACAGAATTTTACCGTTACTAGCTTCGTGCCCCACGCCTTTTTTCTAATGGAAAAATTGTGTTACTAATATTTTTAGTAATGGTAAAATTGTGTTACTAATGGTATGTTTTGGTGTAGTGAGTGTGCGTACTGAAATTATACTTAGGGTGATAGAATACTTCGAGAGTAAGTATGGAGTAACTTATATAAGAGAATAAGAAGTAAGGAGTCCATTATGCGAAATAATCAAGTGAAATGTGCTAAGGACGAATAATTATAATTATGGGTTGTGGGCGCACCTAATTTTAAAATGTGACTGTTTATATTATATATGACTGTATGATTGTGCATATATTATATACCTATATAAAAATCATACCCGAGCTACTTGCTATCATGGGGGGTTTCGCGTCGGGACAATCTTATCTCGATTGGGCCTTTATGAGGGATAACGACTCGTACCCTAGAAGATAGTATCCTTGATAAAGGCTATTTGAGTGATAGTAAAATGGTCCTAAGAGACGTGAGGGTATGTGCTGACCTCTTAGTGACTTGGAACTATACTTCGCCTCCAATTGTATGTGTTTTGTGTTAATACAGTTCGAGAGTGATGCCGAACTAGTATTTACCTTAGTACGAGTGATACGGGGACTTGATAGTAGAGTATGTCAGCACCATAGATTTTATGTGGGGTGCAGATAGTATATATATTATAAGAGTAACTTACATATATAGATATATAGATATATATAAATGTATGTATACTTAAGTATGGGAACTTTCTACTGTGCATAAAAGTAATTAAGTAATGAATAAATACTCCAACCTTACTATAAGTGTTTGAGAATTTTGTGACATCATTAGGTTATTTAAATAACATAAGATATATGTGAGAGCTTAATTTTCAGAAATTAAATATCTTAGCCATAGTATTCATCGGAGTGAAATCTTATGGGAAAGTTAAGCTAGAATAAACTTCAGAGATTACTAGTACGGTAGGCGTGAACACTAGATGAGGGGTGAGAATTTCTCAAGAGAGTGTCGCTTACTAATATGGTTGTTACATTAGCTGGTAAGTATTTTAAATACTTGCTAAACTATTTTTAAACTGTTTTACACTCGGGCTCTGACCCGTTTCCTGTTATTTCTCTTCTCTTGTATATATATGTATATATTACAGGTGCCCAGCCACAGGGGCGTCATGCTTAGATTCCTTGAAACGGACGCGCTGCAGCTTAGGTAGGAGTTGCAGGCCATTGCGTAGACGACCTCGTTGATTGACTCCACTCTTATTATAGTTTTGATTAGTTAGGGCATGTATCGCCCTTTTCCTTATTCAGTTGGATTGTCAGAGATTTTTATTCATTTATTTTTCAGTATTTTCTACTCTTTAGGATGTTATTCGTGTCAGGATGATTTCATTTGTAGTTTTTAGACTTGGTATTTGTTTATCTGAATGGTTAAATTCTTGTGTATTCCTTACCATCTTTAACATTTATATGATTCGTAAACTGTTAATTTTTTAAAAGGTTTTTCTTAGTGGAATTTAATAAAATAGAAATAAGGTTTAATTTGTTTTGACACTTAGCTTAATTATGTAGGGTGTTTAAATTGGAAACTTTATTTTGCGACGGTGATGCTAAGAATGAACCAACCGTTCACCTTAATTTTAATTTAATAAAGGACTGATTACCCGGTATTTAATTAGGCGGGGTGTCACAGACTTGAGGTAGATATTGCTTGTAGATGCGCCGATATTTAAATGAAGTGATGGTGGTTTGAGGAGGTGTGTGGGAATTTACTCAAAAGAATATGAAAGTGATGGAAGGAATGTGTAAGTGGGCTTTTAAGGAAAGAACAGCTCTGAATTCGAGGGAATTCTCTCTGAATCGTTGAAAGGGATGTTCAGGGGTGCCTTTCAAAGTGAGTTTATGTCCTCTATTTATACGTCCAAGGGGGTACCGATAGTCATGGTCCTAGACCTACCTATCAGCATAGAACCCCTAACACACTGCCGATAGGCAGGGTCCAGGGGTTGGCAATTGACAATCTGAGGCGAGTTTTTTGAAAAATAGTCATAAAACGCAAGTCATAAGTCAAAATTGTGCATGGGGAGGAATTTTTGATAGGGTATTTATAGATATTTAATAATCCATTGAGCCACTCCCGGATTCGGGAGTTGACCAAGGTCAAAGGTGGCCCAGAAGCGTCCATTGGTCACTAGACAAGAAATTCTCAGAGGAAAAATGGATCGTTCATCCGAACCATAAGGCCTATTCGTGCACGGGTTGGAATTTTGAAAAGAGCATCCATGGCCCTTCGAAGATTCATTCAATCTCGTTTGATTAGGAGAGTTTACCTTGATCAAATCGGGCCCGAAAGCGCCCAATGACCCTTCGAAGTAAAATGCATCGTTTGTCCGTAGTCTAAGGCTGATTCACACATGGGTTGAATCATTGGAAATGGTATTTAGAGACCTTAAAATATTCATTATGTCCCATTCAATAATAAAGAGTTGACAAGAGTCAAATGGATCCCAGGAGCTCCCGGTGACCTTCGGATCAGTTTTCGGGATAAAACGGATCGTTCGTCCGAATTATAAGTCAGATTCATGCATGGTACGGACCATTAGAAAGGTTATTATGAGCCCTTAAAATATTCATTGAGCTACCATTCAATCGAGGAATATGATTGGGGTCAAAATAGGGCCCGAGAGCACCCGGTGGCCTTCAGATCGGTTTTTGATAATAAAATGAACCATTCGTATGCTTCGTAAGGTTGATTCATGCACGAGGTTAACCATTGGAGATGTTATTCAGATCCCTTATACGATTCATTGAGATTAAGTTAGATAATAAAGTTAATCGAAGTCAAATAGGGATCAGGATCGCCCGGTGGCCTTCAAATCGGTACTTTGGGCATGACCTAAGGTTTGTAGAGGATGAGTGAGTGCTAGGGACATAAAGAGGTACCTAGGAGGGGCTTAGTATGGGGTAACTATAGAGAGACCCTCAATGGGTTATCTTGGAAAAGTGAATGTCGTCGAATGATAGACACCACATTAACATTGGGAAAGAGGTTTTGTTAGGTCAGTTCTGAGGACCTGGAGGATGATATTGATTGATTCAGTGGGTCAGGGTTAATTTTGAGGACCTGGGGAGATGAAGATGACTGATTCAGTGGGTTGGGGTTAGTTTTACGGACCTAAGAAGATGAGGATGACCGATTTAGCGGGTCGAAAATGTATTAAGATTTCTTTCAAGGGGCTAGGGAGACCAATTCGGCGGGGTCAACGTTAATTATAAAGTTGTGCTGGGGATGACCAATTCTGAGGGACGAGGTCCATTCTAAGGACCTAAAGTCATGACGACTGATTCTGGGGGCCGAGGTCATTTCGGGGAACCTAAAGTGATAACGACCGATTCTGCGAGCTGAGGTAAATTCTGAGGATATAAAGTTCTAGCGACCAATTCTGAGGGCCAAGGTCAATTCTAAGGAGGAGGATGTCCGATTCTAAGGGCTGAGGTCAATTCTTAGGACCTAAAGTTGTCACGACCAATTCTGAGGGTCGAGGTCAATTCTGATGACCTTAAGGGATGATGGTCGATTTTGAGTGCTGAGGTCAATTCTGAGGACCTAAAGTTGTAGCTACCGGTTCTGAGGGTCGATGTCAATTTTGATGACATAAATTTTTGATGATCGATTTTGAGGTTAGAGGTTAATTCTGAGGACAAAAAGTTATAGCGATCAATTCTGAGAGTCCAGGTCAATTCTGAGGACCTAAAGTTATGACTACCAATTCTGAGGGTCAAGGTTTGAGGACCTTAACTGGTAGCGACCAATTTTGAGGGCCGAGGTCAATTTTGAGGACCTAAAGTTATAGCGATGAATTTTGAGGACCGAGTTCAATTCTGAGGACCTAAAGTTGTAGTGACCAATTCTGAGGGCCGAGGTCAATTTTGAGGAACCTAAAATTGTAACTCTTGGAGTTAATCTCCTAGGGGATTTTAAATTATCTTAGGAGTGCGGATGTACCTGTGGTATCGTTAGGGATTTTGTTGTTTTGAAACTCCACTTGGGAAGGAATTATATTTGAGATATCCGGTTAGGGAATATGTTGTCTTGAGACTCCACTGGGGGATGTTTAAGCTAGAGAATTGTAGTAGACATAGATGTGAGCACATCGTTCATTCTATTTGTGGAATATGTTGAGGATAGATGTGTAAAATGAATCTGGTTGGGGATTATGCTAGAGATAAGGCTGCAAGATTAATCCAGTTATGGATTTTAAGAGCTTATAAGGGTCTTAGTGCACCAAAAAATGATTTTCTTGAGGAAATCGATGTTCTATATTTTAATGGGATTTAGGGGGATTTTTAGGATTTTCTAGAATTTTTTGGTATTTTTTGTACGAAATTTGGACTGGGGTGCCGATAGGCAATCTTGGGGGTGCCAATCAGCAAGGGCACAAACTCTTAGGCTTTCTTGGGAAAGGAAAAGGTAGTCATCAATCGGCATGGTCCGGGGGCTACCGAACTTTACTTTTGGGTGGATTGTTGAATCTTTGTTGGGGATGTAGATGACCTTCTACCTTTGAAGTTTTCCTTCGGGGCTATAGGCATGCAAGTTTATATAAGGAGGTTGCAGCCGCGTGAGGTGGTCTCTGGGTTGACGGGGCTTACGATGAGGTGACAACCATTTTTGGTTCTTTCCTTTTGAGATTTTTTTCCAGACTATTGTTGTGACTGGAGGAGCTTGGTGTGGACCATATTGTATGCTTGATGCATTGACTTTGTACTTGAAAAGAGACTCAAAAAAAGGCAACAAAAAATGCATCTTTTTTTATTTGATTATCTTGATTTAATGGCTTACTCTACATGCACTATAATTTTCTACTGGGATTTTTTGTAGAAAAAGTGTTTTTTTGGAATTTTTTGAGTATAGGAAAGCCTTAAAGGCTTGATTGTGAAAATATTCCCTTTTAAGGGACTTATTTTGAGAAAATTGTGTTTTTTAAAATATTTGGATAGAGGAAGTCCTTGGAGGCTTGGTTCGTATATGGATGAAGAGATAGAATTCTTGATGTAAAGGGAAGCTTGTCGCCTTTCTAAGGTTATGCTAATTCTGGTGTGTCAGAGCGACTGTACTGGTGATGACTTGGTCGGAGCCATAGACTAAAACTTGCTAGCAATAGTGGTACAATTCTGGTACCTTAAGGACCATGTCTTTCATTTCATCCTGGATGAGGTTTGTCCCACTTATAAGGAGTTTTCGATCATATTGGGGACAACCCCAGCTTGGCAGTGGCTATGCTAATTTCTATTGTTCTCCTCGATTTTTCTTATATGAGTTGCTTCACATTTCTCCCTCGGCGGCTAGACCGTTGGTTATCGGAGCATCTATTTCTCTTCAAAAATTTATGTACTCAATATGCCTGAGGGATTTTAAGGATGCCGACCTTGTTGGGGTTATTTCCTTAGGCCTTACTACAAGGCTATTATTGGTAACATGGGACTTGGCTGCGGATCCCCAGGTTGCTGCTATAATGGCCTAGATGTTTTGCTGCTATAATCATGTGGTGGTGGTACTAGCTGAGACCCTGAACGGCCTGGATGTTTGGAAGGAGGGTCATTCTGACTTTTTGAGGGAAAGGCTCATAATATTATTTATGTGGCTTACGAAGAGGTTTCTCTTGGTGGCCCCTCCTAATTACCCTTTGGCGATTGTGACTAATTTCTTTATTCATCCTTTCTTCAGCTTCGGCCCATTTGTGGAGAGTTGGGCAAACTGGCTTGTATAGCATGGAGCTCGGTGTCTTTGTTAGTCCGTGCCCTAGTGGGGGGGACTTATTACCTATCTTGCAGCTTGGAGATTATCGATATGTACATCTAGTGGGCCTTCGAAAGACTTCTTTCTATTTCTCCTGGAGGCTCCTGCACCAAGTCGGGTGGGAACAGATCGTTCCCCCTCGTATAAAAAATTTCTTTCCGGTGGAGGATTTAACTGAATCACTGAGGACGATGTTGGGATCTTTGTGGCAGGATTGATGGTTGTCTATCCATCCATCACAGTCCATGGTAATGGTGTGGCATGTATTCGAGAACTACCTGAAATGACTATAAAAGCTGGTAGTACAGAAGGTCCTGGCAAAAGAGACAGATCAGAGGTGGTTCATAACTTTCAAAACCATAAAAGAAGGTGTTGTGGTTCTGCCCAGGTTTGTCAGGGCGTACTGCTCCGTAACTCCAATCAGGAGTTGAAAACTTGAGGACCTCCAGGGGATGGTAATAATGATGAAGCAGGGCCATCCGATAGTTAAAGGCAATGTCTTGTGAATCTTTTATGATTTATGTATTTTGTATTTGGAGTTTAGGAATAATTTTGTTTAGTTTGATTAGGTTTTATTTAGGAAAAAATTGGTCAGCAGAGAAGGGTGGTTTATTTAACTCCCTTTGCTGATACTTTATGTAACATCATTGTATTCCCCTCAATCGGAAATAAAAGTTAATTTTGAACATATTTTACTGGGCCTCTTTATGAGTTTTGCATTTGAATAATCTATACCAATCGCTAAGGCATACATAATCCTTTTGTTCATGTAAATAATAAAATGAATTATCGTTCTCGGAGGTTAAAAAAGAATAATATTATGTCAAAAGGAGGGGATCAAACCCACGTATGGCGTATAGGCTGCCTACGTACCTCAGTGGGTTTTAAAAATTCTAATGAGTTTCATTTTGAAAATAAAATGTTTTTGAGAGGATCAGGTCCCACGTAGTTCTGGGTAGGGAGAAATGAAGAATTTTATTAAAATAAAAGGGGGTGAGAAGAGTCGTAGCGCGCCGAGATTTTAGACTAAGGGTAACATTTCTTGAGATGGTCCAAGTTGACTAAACGCGTCATCTCTTCTCCATTGAGGTCTCTGAGCATAGTGGCACCTCTTGAGAGAATCTTCTCACAATATAGGAGCCACTCCAATTTGAGTTTAATATCCCTCTAGGGTCCAGACGGGTTCTATGATCTCTTTAAGGGTGAGGTCTCCTTCCTAGACACCACGATCCTTGACTTTCCTATTAAATGAACACACTATCCGACGATGATATAGAGACCTTTAGCTTTTTTCACCCAAGAGTGATAGTTCGTCCAAGCGGCTCTGGTGCCATTCTTTTTCATCAACTTTTCTCTCGAGCAGGATGCAAAGGGAAGGTATATCTAGCTCGATGGGTAGGATTGCCTCCATGTAGTACACTAGAGAATAAGGGGTAGCCCCAGTAGGCGTTCTGAATTAAGTGCGGTAGCCTCAAATGGCGTAAGCGATCCGTTCGGCCCAATCTCTACAACTCTCTACCAACTTACTGATTATGGTCTTAAGACTTTTAATGGTGGCTTCGATGGCACCATTGGTTTAAGGTCGATAGAGAGACGATTTATGCCTCTAAATCCCGTACTCATCTGATACTAACTCGTGGGGACTCTGTTTTGGAAGATGATGTTCTTTCTGATAAATTTGGACACTTTCTTGGCATTCGGCACCGCGTATGACTCGACTTTGACCCATTTAGTGAAGTAATCAATGGCGACCTAGATGAATTAATGACCATTTGAAGCTTTGGGAGTAACTTTCCCTATGATATCGAAGCGCCCGGTGGATAAGGGCTAAGGAGAGGTCATTTTGTATAGCTCACATGGAGGAAAGTGTGGGAGATTGGCGAACTATTGGCCTTTGACGCATCTTCGGGCATAGGTGGTGCAATCTTGAAACATAGTGGTCCAATAGTATCCTTGACGGATGATATTTTTGTTGTGTTCTAAAAGGCGCGCCTAGGCTTGAGGCTTGAGAGAAACGCATCGCCTACGCCTTATCATGCCGTATTCTTGGTAAAAGGCTTAAGGCGCACTTTTTTTTAAAATAAAGATGCCTTAGTGAAATGATATCGCCATTTAAAGACCTTTTTTTACAAATCGAACCAATATCTCGTCCAAAACAATCAAAATACATTTTATATATTGATTATGGAGCATGAATATGAGAAAGATGGCTACCAATCATACAGATATATTTTCAAAATTTTAAGGTATGTATTATTTTATTATATTATTAGCCTTAGAATAATTAAAATAATAACAAAAGGAAAAACGCCTTTTTATGCCTAGGCTCCTAAGGCTTGAGGCTTGACCTCTACGCCTCGACCACTCCTCGCGCCTTTTAGAACCTTATATTTTTTGCAAACATGTGATCGTTAATGTGGGGCCCTCATTCCCCACCGTGGATCTTCTGTGCCATTTCATCAACATCAGCCGCTGCTATGCAGTGGGTTTTATTGAAGTTTCTCTTGAATAGTTCTTTGTCGTAGATGATATACTGGGCAGCCAATTTGTGAAGGGTCGCACGGTCTTTCTTCTTAGTGTCTTGGGGATACCTACCATGCTTGAGGAGGTTCCAAATGTCATAGTACCATAACTCGAATATATTAGAATCCTCCAAGGGAATGAATTTAATGAGGTAGAATGGGTAGGCTTAGCTTGTTTCTGAATCAAGAAATGAGGCATTGTTATTCCCTCAGGCATGTAGATCATAGAGGCCAGGGTGGCAAGGGAATTAGGCAGGCTATTCTTTTGACAGAGAAAGTAGTGGAAGGTGACATCATTAAACTGAGAGGTCGGTTCTTCTAAGTGGGCATGGAAGGGTAGAAGTTTTTCGTATTTAACTTTCCATTTTTTTTGGATTTAGCCGACAATAAGGGCAGATGAGCCAGATTCCTTTCTGGAGCACGATTTTGAGGCCTGCAATGATTACCTCATACTCGGTCATGTTGTTGGTGCATGGGAAGTATCGATTAATGGAAATTGGGGTGTTAGAGTCATAATGGGAGATTAGTGAAAAACGTCGCTAATGCCGTTTAATACAAGATTAAACTTTATAAGCAACTCCGAGATGTTTGTTGGAGAAACCCTATTCTTTTAAAAATATAAATTATAAACAACGAGATGTGTTTACAAAAAACTTATGTACGAGAGTAATTAAGACTTTGTAATCAGTTTTTAAAACAAGACAGTTTTAAAAAAATCAGCACACTATAGACTGAGATGAGGAGATGAAGATAATCAAACACACAGTTTTTAACGTGGTAAAACCTCTCCCAACAGAGGAAACATCCACGGTGACTTCTAAGTCACAAAAACAAAAATCCACTAATAACAAATAATAGTTACAAACAATCCAACATACATGCACACAAATCAACCTATTCTAAGTTTAGGAATATACCCCACTTGGTGTCCTTCTAACTTCTCATAGATCTGATTGTTGATGATGTTCTTCCAGTTTGATAACTTCCTTTGCTTTAGCTTCCTTATGTCGACTCAATGATCTTTGATCTTATACACAACACTTCCAGTGTAGTAGTGTGTTAAGTGTTTGTGAAGTGATTCCAATTCACATGCATGAACTCACACACACTTAGATTTACAGACAGCCCTATAAAAATTACATATAAAGTCTATATGCTGTGATTTTGTTTTCTTTCTTCTTTACAGAACTAAAAACCTTTTTTGACCTTTAATATAACCCAGATTCCACGGATATCTCGCTTCAAAATCGGTCAAGATCTTAATCAATCTCGGTTTTAAAAATATTTTTGAGATTGAAAATCTCCAAGTGTGAATCCAACTAGGTCAAGGTTAAGTTTTGTAAAAACAGAAGCCATAAAACATTTTCAAAACCAAATCAATAAAGATTTTCTTAAACCAAGTAAGAAATATGCAGATCTAGTGAAAATGTAACATGCAGAATGTAGATCTAAAGTTTCTATGAAAAAGAAATACAGATCTTCACACGAATGTTTAAGTTGTAAACAAGATCAAGGACAAAGAGGTTACAGCTTCAAATGAACAAAACACTCTCTCTCAAACACTCAAGGTTGTGTTTGGGGTTAGGTGTATACGAAGGTTTGATTCAGAAAATGAAGTGTTTAGGGTTAGGGTTTGGTTTTTGGCTAACAATTTTCCTTTTCTCTCTCTTCTCTCTTTTCTTTTCTCTCTTCTCTCTATTTTTTTTCTCTCAGAAATGACGAATGCCCAAAAGTCTTGAAAGTCTGAGAAGTGGGGGGTTTATATAGGGGTGAAGGAAGATTCTGGAACGACGAAGGCAATCAAGGGCTGAGATCAAGTCTTTCAAACATTGACTTGATCCAAGGGTTATGAAATAGCGGTGGTTAAGATGGTTGTTATTGGTTCATAGATATAGCACCAGGATTAACTAAAAACACATGCAGGCCATCGATTAGGAATGATCCAACGTTCAGCAATGCACCAGGCAATCCTCTCACATAAGAAACACAAATTGAAGCATCAGGAGGATGACAAGTGTAGGCGTGTGATTGGTGTTCAAACGCGCGTCAAACTTAATTACAAAGCATCACCCTGAAGTCTCTAGCGCTTTTATATTCTACCCAACCAAACAATTCAATGAAAACTGAAGTTTCCAAAATAGAATATTAACCCCACAAATTTTATAACCACATTTTATTAATGAAAACATTATTTAAAAAAATGTTTAAAAATGTTTAAAAAATTCCCAAAAAATAATTAAAACCACATTTTAATGGGAATTAATCACACAATCAATTTTAAGCAATATATACACATGAATGCACTTCTAATGGTGTGTAGTGTGATTCAATTTATACCTTCATGGATCATTGAAGAGAATTAGAGAGATAAGTTCTGAGGCTTTTTGGATTCTAGGATAGACAACCAATTTTGTCACTATTTCCAAACTAGATGAACACTTATACAGTATAGACTTAAGCAAGTCAAAGGTATAAGGTGCTTCAATCTCCCCCTTTGGAAATATGAGACAAAATCTCCTTTGAGTTAGCTTAAAACTCGTAGGGAACAAAAAAAAAAACCTAGTCCTATACAAAAGATACTATCTACCCATCTCCTCGAAAGTCAAAAATTACATAACTCAACTATTTACAAAATTTTACACTAGAAAAGGTATACAATCAGTAGAAGAGATTCCTGCAAATATGCACACTAAGATCAAGCAGTTTAAATGAAATGTGAACAAAACATTGAACCCGTAAGACTCAAATTTCTCCCCCATTTTGTCTCAAATGGACAAAGGGTAAAAGTTAAGGTCTTAAGAGTTTAATCAGTGCATACCATACCTATAGAATTACGCAAATACAGAAATCTGTTATAGTCTAAAGGTTTAGTGAACATGTTTGCAAGTTGCAGATCAGTAGGCAGGTAATGAATTTCTAATTCCTTAGTTTCAACAAGTTCGCGTATAAAATGATGCCTTATTTTAATATGCTTAGTTCGCGAGTGTTGAATCGGGTTTTTAGATATGTTAATGGCGCTTTGATTGTCACAATACAATTGTAACTGATCTTCTTTGATCCCATAATCGCTTAACATCTGTTTTATCCATAACAATTGAGCACAGCAACTTCCTACTGCTATATATTCGGACTCAGTCGTAGATAAAGATGTGCAATTCTGTTTTTTGCTACTCCAACCAACTAAATTATTGCCGACATAATAACAGGCACCTAATGTACTTTTACTATCATCAGTACAACCGGCCCAATCAGCATCAGTATACCCTATGATGGTGCTACAGGTATCCTTAGTGTACCTAAGTCCAAGATTAAGAGTGCCTTTTATGTACTTTATTATACGTTTTACACTCAATAAATGGCTCTCTTTAGGGTTATTCTGGTAACGAGCACACAGACATACAGCATACATTATGTCTGGTCGTGAGGCAGTTAGATAGAGTAGGCTACCAATCATACTACGATACAGTGTGGAATCAACTGACTTTCCAGTTTCATCTTTACATAATTTAACAGTAGTACTCATAGGCGTTTTGGCAACTTTAGCATTATCTAAACCAAATTTCTTAACAAGATCTAAGGCATACTTGGTTTGAGAGACAAATAGTCCATCATAATTATGTTTCACTTGAAATCCTAAGAAAATTTATAGCTCCCCCATAAGGGACATGTGAAATTCCCTATGCATACTAGCAGAAAAGGATTTAACTTCAGATGTTGAAGTAGACCCGAAAATGATGTCGTCTACATAGACTTGGGCTATAATAATGTTTTTGTCAAAATGTTTGACAAAGAGAGTCTGGTCATTTCCTCCTCTCTTAAAACCCTTATCCAACAAAAAGTTGGAAAGGCGTTCATACCAAGCTCTAGTAGCTTGTTTTAAGCCATACAAAGCCTTTTTTAGACGAAAGACATGGTTAGGGTATTTAGGGTCAATGAACCCTTTGGGTTGTTCTACATGTGTTTCTTAGGACAGAATTCCATTGAGAAAAGCATATTTGACATCCATTTGATAAAGTGTAAATTTTAAGTGACACGCTATGGCGAAAAGAAGTCGAACAGATTCAAGACGAGTGACAGGGGCAAAAGTCTCTCTAAAATCTATTCCTTCTATTTGTGAGTAGCCTTGAGCAACTAGTCTAGCTTTGTTTCTAAGGATTACCCCATTTTCATCTGATTTGTTTTTAAAAATCCAACGTGTCCCAGTAACATTTTTGTTTTGAGGCCGTGGTACAAGATACCAGACATCGTGAATGACAAATTGTAAAAGTTCTTCCTGCATCGCAGAAATCCAGTGTGTGTCATTCAATGCTTCATTAACATTTTTCGGTTCCACAAGGGAGACGAAACATGCATAATTAGCGTAATTTCTTAACTGGGATCTAGTATGAACTGGCTCATTAGGATTACCGACCACGTTGTCAATGGGATGATCTTTAGAGACCCAGCCAGGTACTTCTGGACTCTCACTAGGTAATGAGTCATCTATTTCTGGTGAATCAGTTTTGAAATCATTTTCAGATTCAACCACAATAGGTGATTCAGATATCTTATTTTCGACAATAGTGTCGCTTACAATTACATTTATTAATTCCATAAGGGCGTTAGTACGCAGATTGTATATACGATACGCACGACTGTTTGGGGAGTATCCTAAGAAAATGGCTTTATCACCACGAGTTTCGAATTTAGACAGATGTTCTCTGTCTTTACAGACATAACACTGACTTCCAAAAGTTCTTAGATATTTCAGATTAGGCTTCTTACCGTACCACAACTCATAAGGAGTTTGTTTAGAGTTTTTCCTAAGGTAAACCCTATTTATGACATGACATGCAGTTCTAATAGATTCTACCCCGCAGTATTTAGGTAGAGATTTGGCATGCAACATGACACGTGCCATCTTTTGAAGAGTTCGGTTTTTCCTTTCAGCAATACCATTCTGCTGAGGAGTCTTAGGGGCACTAAATTCATGTTTGTAACCGTTGTAATCACAATATTCAACTATTCCTGTGTCTATGAACTCTCCCCCTCTATCACTACGAATGCGATTGACTTGTGTGTTCTTCTCATTTTCAATTCTTAGTAAAATTTTCAAAAAATTCTGAAACGTGTCAGATTTTTGTTTCAAGAAGGCAACCCAAGTGAATCGTGTGAAATCATCAACCATGACAAGGATATAACTATGTCCACAAAGACTAACAGTTCTAGAGGGACCAATAAGGTCCATATGGATGAGATCTAGAGGTATAGAGGTGAGAATGTCTTTAACCTTTTTATGCGAAGTCTTAACTATTTTTCCTTCCTGGCAATGACCACAGACAACACTTGAAATAGGTTTAATTTTAGGAATTCCTCTAACAATCTCTTGACTCGACAATCTACCAAGGATATCATAACTTAGGTGACCCATACGATTATGCCAGATTTCATTGTCATCCATTCTGACAATGTTACAGGTTTCAGAACTAGTCTTGACAGTATAACAATTGTCAGGTGTTCTAAATCCGGTAATAATGCATTTACCTTTATCATTTAGAATTTTACAATTGTTCTTTGAAAAGGTAACAGTATGGTCAGAGTCACAAAATTGTGATATACTTAGGAGGTTGGCTTTAAGGTCTTTAACTAATAGAACATTTTCGAGAACAGGCATTCCTTCTTCTTTTAGGGTTCCTTTACCTATGATCTAAGATGAAACTCCATCACCAAAAACTACTTTCCCACTATCAAATCTGGTTTTGTTTAAAAGTTTGGTTTCATCTCCTGTCATATGTTTGGAGCATCCTGAATCTAAATACCAACCAGATGAAGTGTGTTCAGCTTTTAAGGCAGTGATAACAATGTTACACATCATTTGGGGTAAAAGATCATCTTTTCTAACCCAAATATCTCTAGTTTTAATTTTGCGCAAGTTTGCCCTCATTTGATAAAATTTTCGTGAAACAGCTTTTTCTCGAAAAACATTTGGAGCAACAAACTAATTATTGTGGAAAATTTGAGCTTTTGGTTTAGGAAAGTTTCTGGGAGCCTTTCTCTTAAATGAACTCTTAGTTTTGGTCTTTCTATTCCTGTAGTTAGAGTTCTTATCAGGTTGTCTTGGAAGGACATAATGGTTACGATTTTGCCTAGAATAGTTAAAGTTCTTGTAGACAGAAGAGTTGTACACAGGGGTGTTTAGACGCTTAGCATAACAACCTTCAAAGGAATGACAATAAATGTCACAGTACGAGAAATATTGATTGCTTGAGGGATGAATTTCCTTAGGAAAATTTCTAAAAATGGGTTTAACAGCATTCTGTTCAGTAGTGCTATTCCTAGGAGGGATGGTTTTAAAGGTAGATTCATCCTTTCTAATCAAAGGGCAGACGTATTTAGTCTTAAGTGTAGTGTCAGCCTTAGAATTACTAGACTCTCCAATGTCTTTATGTTGTTGCTTTTGATCAAATTCCTTTTTAATAAAATGAAAGTCTGGACATGTTTCAATTGGTCTTTTGCCCCCAGACACAAACTTAATAGGTTCAAGATTTGTAGTTTGTGGTTTGTTCTTAGGGCAAAATCCAATACCGGTTCTATCATCAGAATTGGTCTTGGAGTCAACAACAAAGTCAGTAAAACAATTTGAATTGCTTTCAAACTTAGAAAATTTTTTGAAAACAGTAGCTGTCTTTGTTTTTGCTTCCTCCAGTTCTAATAATGTTCCCTTGTATTTCATTTCCAGGGTTTCATTAGTTTTAGTCAACTCTTTTAATTTTTGATCAAAAGTTTCAATTTCAGATTGATGAGTCAGACACTGGTTAGTGTACTCTTCAGCATTCAACTTCACAATAAGACTTAGATCATCTAATTTCTTAGTCAGGTCTCTAAGAGTCTTCTCCAGTCTAGTGCCTTTTTTAAGAGTTTTAGCATATAAAGTATGGATATCAGGGAGGTCATCTGTGTCTGAGTCGCTAAGTGAAGTGTGTGTAGTGACCCCTAACGATTCAGTTTTAGTACTCACGCGCCCATTTACATCGTCGTTATCGAGATCACTTTGACTCACACACACGGAATTAGAACTAGCAACATTTTCAGATAATAAAGCATATAGGCCAGTCAAAGCAGTATTCACACAAGCAGAATTAGGAGCATCATTATCACACACAGGTATATCATCATTGTAAATGATCTTAGCATAAAATGACATTCAAGGGTCAAGTACATTTGATGACTCAAGTTCCTCTTCATCAGAGTCACTTGAATCATTCCAAGTTTTACAGACATTGGCTCTATTGTGTGTGTTGGCTTTATCCAGATTAACTCTGCAATCGTGAGCAACGTGACCTAGTTTCCCACATCTAAAACATTCAATCTTTTTAAGGTCTCTAGTGGGTCTGGAATTATTGTCCTTAGGATGTTTGTCAAGAGCTCTCTCATGAGGTTTGGGATTAGACGGAGTAGGATAATTAGGATTGCCTTGTTTAGTTGCCTGTTTGTTTCGAAATTTGACAATTTTCTTAAATTGTTTAGACATTAAGGCAATCTGATTATCTAGTTTGTCTATATCACACTCCTCATCAGAGTCAGAGTTGGTCAAATTAGTCTCAAGTTTAGATATCTTAGAGGCAAAACTCAAGTTAGAGTTGGGCTGTTTTCTTTGTGAATGATTTAATTGTTTCTTAAAGTCTAATTCCATTTCCACAGTCCTAAGTTTGCTACTGAGTAACTCAGGGGTAAGGTTTTGATCACTCATTTCCTCAATAGCATACCTCTTGCTGTCAAACTTTTGTGGTAATGATCTTAGAATTTTAGAGACAATTTCATTCCTATCATAAGTTATACCATTAGCATGCAACTTAGTAACTATATCAGTTAAGTTCATGTAAAAGTCATCAAAAGACTCAGAGTCAGACATAATCAAAGAGTTGTACTGCTGGGTAAGCATTTGAGTTTTAGTAGCTTTAACTCTTGAGCCTCCTTCATGGGCAGTGATTAATGTGTCCCAAGCTTCCTTAGAAGTGGCACAAGATGAGATTCTCTTGAACTCATACTCATTAATAGACATAAAAATGGCATTCTTGCCTTTATTGTTATTTCGAGAAATAGTTTTCTCTTCTTGGGTAAATTCACTTAAGATTTTCTTTACCCTCTCATCACTTCCTTCAGTGGCTGGTTTAGTAGGATAAGTGTATCCATTTTCAATAATGTCCCAGACATCATCTCCTAAAGTCCCTTGGATGAAGGCAACCATTCTTACTTTCCAGTAAGCAAAGTTGTTTCCATCAAAGAGCGGAGGTCTGGACAGATTACCAAACCTTTTATTCTTCTCGTCCATAGTTAGGTTTTTCAGAAAACGATTTCAGAAACACAAGATCTTTTTGAAATAAAAGTTAACAGGGCTCTGATACCAATTGAAAAACGTCGCTAATGCCGTTTAATACAAGATTAAACTGTATAAGCAACTCCGAGATGTTTGTTGGAGAAACCCTTCTCTTTTGAAAATAAAAATTATAAACAACAAGATGTGTTTACAAAAAACTTATGTACGAGAGTAATCAAGACTTTGTAATCAGTTTTTAAAACAAGACAGTTTTAAAAAAATCAACACACTATAAACTGAGATGAGGAGATGAAGATAATCAAACACACAGTTTTTAACGTGGTAAAACCTCTCCCAACAGAGGAAACATCCACGGTGACTTCTAAGTCACAAAAACAAAAATCCACTAATAACAAATAATAGTTACAAACAATCCAACATACATGTACACAAATCAACCTATTCTAAGTTTAGGAATATACCCCACTTGGTGTCCTTCTAACTTCGCATAGATCTGATTGTTGATGATGTTCTTCCAGTTTGATAACTTCCTTTGCTTTAGCTTCCTTATGTCGACTCAATGATCTTTGATCTTATACACAACACTTCCAGTGTAGTAGTGTGTTAAGTGTTTGTGAAGTGATTCCTATTCACATGCATGAACTCACACACACTTAGATTTACAGACAGTCCTATAAAAATTACATATAAAGTCTATATGCTGTGATTTTGTTTTCTTTCTTCTTTACAGAACTAAAAACCTTTTTTGACCTTTAATATAACCCAGATTCCACGGATATCTCGCTTCAAAATCGGTCAAGATCTTAATCAATCTGTAGTATAAAATAATATTAACATTAATATTAATATAATATAAGTATAATATTTAGCATAAGTTTATTTATATAACATAATTCGTGTTACAATAATAGTCAAGTGGGTTTAAGTGATGGGTATTAATTTGCTGTTAAAAAAAAGTTAAAAGTTATTTTTGGATCTAACATATGTGAGCTACCCGGTTAGTTTGTTTTCTCCATTTTGTTTGAGACCTCTCCCTTTCCTCTCTCCATCAGCTACTCTATCATCCAGTTCACCCCCAATCTCAACCAAGATCTCCCTTTTCTCTCTCCATCCTCTTTTTTTGACGCTACTGATTAGTTTGTTTTCTCATTTTTCAGTTTTTATGATTTTTTTGGATCTATGGCCTTTTCCTCCCACCGAATCATATAATTTTATTTTATTTTTTTTATATACCAGTCGCTCCATCTTCTTCCCACTAGATCTATGAATTCTTATGACTTTCTCATATATATATATATATATATATATGGAGAGGATCACAAGTGGACCTAAAAACTGAACTTTTTAATGGACCTTAACAAAAAAAAAAACTAACAACCCATTAATTTTTCCGTGCCAGTGGCAACGAACACGCGTGTGACCCGAGAACCCCTTACCCCTACCCCCACCCACCACCCCCCACCCCCACCATGGCAGACAACTAGTTTAAAAAAATAAGTTGTTGGAATGTTTAATCAAGGGTAAGGGCAGCCATGGTGAGGCTGGGGGTGAGGGTGAGGCTGGGGGTGGGTAAAAAGAATATTCGATTGACACGCGTGTTCTTTGCCGCTGGCGCAGACCAATTACACCGTAGGAATTAAAATTAATGGGTTGTTGGGTGTTTCTTTATTAAGGTTCATTAAAAAGTTCGGGTTTTAAGCTCACTTGTGAGCCTCTCCATATATATATATATATATATATATATATATATATATATATATATATATAGGGGGGCGTGGTTGGTTTGGTTGGCTACTCTGATATATATATCAGAGATATACTCTGTTATATATGATGATGCTGGAAATAGCACCACCCTTCAAGGTGTTTGTAAGCTCAATTCAATGTCAAGAATGGCAGGATAAAGGTATATAGAATGTATACACATATAATAGAAGGAGATGAGGAGAAGAGGATTAACACCAGAATATAAGTGGTTCAGCCAATCAGGCCTACGTCCACTGTGCAAGTGTATGATGTGTATCACTGTATGAGGGCTCCAATGACCATGGATACAATCTCTCAAGCTTTCTCTCTCTACTGTGTATTTGAACAGAGTTTTAGTTAGGGTTGCCAATTTCGGATCCTTTACAAGGTAGAGGATGACCTTTATATATAGTCCATAGGGGGTGTAATGTACCCCCCATGCATGCAATGAGCATGTGTGTGTTAATCTAGCCAATATGGAGAAGGCATCTATCACTGTCACATGTAGATAATGATAACGAAATATTCTCCCCACGTGTGGGAAATGATTTGTTGTAACTGATTTGTGTCCACGTGTCCTTATCCATGTCAATAGGTGCTCGGCTATCGTGCTTGGTCATGACCTCGGCCTGGGAGAAGCCGATGTTGATAAGTCTAGTGGCTCATTCAATCCGAGATGAGCCATGAAGGTCTTGGCTTAAGTTCAGCCGAGACAATGGATAGGGGTCGGCCTGGGCCGAGGTTGAGCTGGCATATGCTTGGAGCATTTACTGATATCTTGATGATGTTGACCTTGGTAGGAGGCTTCTTGCGAGCTCGGCCTACATCTGGTCGAGGGTGTCATTCCCAGGTGCACCGGAGTGCTGCTGACCCTTGTGATACGTGAAGTGTCCCTTGGAGAGATTGATGGTAGTGTCGGCATGGGCTGACCCTTCTATGGTCGAGAGTTGCTATCACGGATCCAAGGCTTTTCCAACGTCGGCTACATTCTCGGCCGAGGTTGGTGTCTCTGAGCCGAGGTCACACTTGGGGCATATCAATCACCCCCCATCCCTTAGTTACATGTGAGAGCAGGTGACTATGGGATCTCTAAACCTCTGAGGCCTCTCTCCTATGAGCCAATGTTCATTTGACACTTGTCCAATACTGAAGTGTGGCTTGCTTGGCAAGCATGTGTTGTCAGCCGCCCTTTGGGGCACCCAAGGCAATGATGGGCCTTGGGAAACGTGCCTGCATATTTAAGGGTTTGAACCCTCATTTTTCCCTCATTCCTTAATTCTCTTTCCTAGCACGATTTCACTCCAGCAGTTTCTCTCTCAAGGGCATTTTCTTCACGATTTCGCTTCAGAAGTCGTTGGTGGTGATTTCCTCGCATTTTCTTCGCTTTCCCTTATCATTTCGTCTTCCGGTATCTTCTTCCTCTCATTTATCTTCATTTTCTCTGCTTTTGCTCTTACTTCTGTGTTTTTCGATGAATTTTTGAGTTTTTCGGTGAGACCACCATAGTTTCAGGCGAACTGTTCTTGCTAAGTTTGGGCAGTTTGATCTTTAAATTGTTTTATTTCCTTAGCCAATCTTGTTTGTCATTTGATCTTTAAAGTGTAGTGTCTGCCTCTGATGCTCAGACCCCCCTACCAACTTCTTGAGGAGTTCCCTTCTCTCAGAGATAAGACTTTAGAAAAAATTAGGCAAATAGAGAGAGCACAGGAGGAGGCTCGTAGGTCACAAGAATTCCCTCTTAGACCCATCTTTCCACCACCCCTGAAGGTGATATATCCTGATCCATTAGAGCAATTTAGACAAACAGAGGTCCCTGTCGAACCAGTGCCGATGTCTGAGTTTGAGTCTTCAACCTCAGACCCTATATCTGTGGATTCCTTCCGGGAGGCCATGGACTTCACAACTCGGCAAGATCAGGCCCCTGATCAAGCCGAGGTCTCTAGCCGGGCCTCATCCCATAATAATTCAATCACCTCATCCTCTTCCTCATAGGTTGAGATTGTCGATCCGATTGTGGCTATTCCACCCATACTTGACCCCATTCCTCTGTCGGCCATCACCGGGGCTGAATTCGCTCAGAGGTTCTCGAGTAATCCATCAACGTCTGCTCTGGCCGACGTTGAGCAAGATAATGACAACGATGATGACGCTGAGAGTGATGTCGACGTCTCTGAGGCGGTCGAGATCGAGAGTACTGTTACTGAGGTAGACCTTCTTTGCTTCAGATATCTGTACTCCATTATCCCCTCCATAAAGCTTAGGAGACCTCTGAGGGAAGAGAGGGCCTACAATGGCCGAGATGGTGAGATCTGCTTGTACGAGCAGATGTTCAAGTTAGGGTTTCGTTTGCCCATCCATCCCATTATCAGGTCCATCCTTGCCTTTATCAATTTGGCCCCTTCCCAACTGTCCCCTAATGCTTGGAGGGTCATAATAGGGGCCATAGTCTTGTGGAGGGTTGTCCACCACTCAGACCTTCCAGTTAAGGTCTTTGTTGGTTGTTATGTTCCCTCCTCTGACAAAAATCATCCGAGCTACTATCATTTTGTAGCTCGAAAGCCTGAGAAAAAGATGCTCCAAATAACTCACAGACTTTCAACCACAACTGGAAGCCTCGATACTTTTTTGCTTCTGGGCCATGGGAATTTGGTCCATGTGTTCCCTCGTCCTTGCTAGAGCCGAGGATGCCCCTGAGATGGGGTAAGGTCACAATGTCTGCGAGGTCCGACCCTGCCTAAGCCTGCAAAACCTTCAGAAGGTGAAAGCCCTTCAAGATCAGGGGATACATGGTCTGCTCGTTAAGTTCGAACACTTGATGACCCCCCACTACCTCTCTAAGACAGGTCTAGGTGGAAGTCCCCTTGCCAAGCTTGGTAAGCATTTTTTATTCCAAGTTGAACCTCTGAGTTTATTCATGTCTGATCTTCTAACTCAGACCTTTCAATTTTGTAGAGCGCCTAAAGGATATCTCAAACGAGCTTTGGGAAATGGCTGCACCTAGCTTGACGAGGCTCGCAAAGAAGGCAGGTCTTAATGCTCCTCCTCCAGCTCCCTCTACCCCAAATCCCCAAGCCAGGAAGAAGAGGGCTCCTACTGAACATGCCCCTGAGGATCAGAGGCAGAAGAAAAAGAGCGTTGATTCTTCCATCCCAATCTCTTCAGCAGAAACCTTATCGGCTCGTCTAGAGCAATTGAAGATTACTGACAGCATCATCGACCACAGTCTGCAGGCCCTGGATGCCTTCGGTACTACAATGATCGAGGCCGACAAGCATTTCTTCTGGTCACTGGATACTCCCTTACTGATTGAGTTCGGCATCCACGAATCCATTCGGGTATGACCTCATATTTCTTTGTAATTTCCAAGTGTAACCTCTGGTTTGTCTCCAACTTATTCATGATCACAAAATCTGCAGGGTCTGGAAGCTATGCACCACCTCTCTAACTGGACTTTGAGGTCTTTGCCCCTCATCCAGAAGGGTCAAGAGGCCTAGAAGGTGCAAAGCACTCTGAACGCAGAAATTGACAGCCTGAAATCTGAGTTGGGTGAGTCTGAGAAGAAGGTGAAGGGGCTGGAGAAGGAGATCAATCAGCTTAAGAAGGACCATATTGCGGCTCTGAAGTCCAAGGATAACGTTCTGCAGCAGAAGGTCAACTCGGCTGTGAAGGCAGCCCTCTATGATGCCTCTGAGGGGATAATAGCTGAATACAAAACTTCTTATGAGTTTATGAGATTTGGCTTTGAATACCTCGAGAGAGGTATCAAAGCTACTGCCAAGTGGGCAGCTGCCAAGGAGAAGGAGGCTGGCACTTTGAAAGCCTCTGATTTCTTAGGCCTTGGCTTTGCTGATCCTCAGCTTGCCCAGGCCCTTCAGGGGGTTGAGGAAGAGGTTGTCGCGCCTGCTGAGACTGCAACGTTGGACGGCACAGAGGTTGGAGGGGAAGACCACAATGATGACATTACCGAGGTGACCAATGTCGTCCAGTATGACCAGGCCGAAGACACCATCATTCCCCCCTCAAACCCTTGAATTCAATTATGAAGCTTATTTGTAACCCCTGAACATTTGTAATCTCTGAATGAACATGGTTGACTCATTTTTTGAATCTTTTAACCTATGAATATTTGTAATCCCTGAATATGTAAATTTCTGAGGAGGATCATCTTCTTCATTTACTTTATTGAATGTTTGTCATGTGATATTTTAACTCTTTAAGTCTTGTTACAATAGTTTGTTTAAACTCAATTAGTAGTCTCACCTCAGACCCAATCACCACTGAATGATGTTATAAGGGTCTGAGGTCATATCCTCATAATTAATCTCACCACATTAATGATGTTAAGGGTCTGAGGTCATCCCATTATGGTGTTTTATCTCAGACCTCATCACCACTGAATGGTGTTATGAAGGTCTGAGGTCATCACCTAAGATGTTATCCTCATAATTAATCTCACCAAATTAATGATGTTAAGGGTCTGAGGTCATGCCATTATGGTGTCTGAGCTCAGATCTCATCACCACTGAATGGTGTTATGAAGGTCTGAGGTCATCACTTAAGATGTGATCCTCATAATTAATCTCACCAAATTAATGATGTTAAGGGTCTGAGGTCATCCCATTATGGTGTTTGATCCCAAACCTCGTCACCACTGAATGGTGTTATGAAGGTCTGAGGTCATCACCTAAGATGTGATCCTCATAATTAATCTCACCAAATTAATGATGTTAAGGGTCTGAGGTCATCCCATTATGGTGTTTGAGATCAGACCTCATCACCATTGAATGGTGTTATGAAGGTCTGAGGTCATCACTTAAGATGTTATCCTCATAATTAATCTCACCAAATTAATGATGTTAAGGGTCTGAGGTCATCCCATTATGGTGTTTTATCTCAGACCTCGTCACCACTGAATGGTGTTATGAAGGTCTGAAGTCATCACCTAAGATGTGATCCTCATAATTAATCTCACCAAATTAATGATGTTAAGGGTCTGAGGTCATCCCATTATGGTGTCTGAGCTCAGACCTCGTCACCACTGAATGGTGTTATGAAGGTCTGAGGTCATCACTTAACATGTTATCCTCATAATTAATCTCAACAAATTAATGATGTTAAGGGTCTGAGGTCATCCCATTATGGTGTTTGATCTCAGACCTCGTCACCACTAAATGGTGTTATGAAGGTCTGAGGTCATCACCTAAGATGTTATCCTCATAATTAATCTCACCAAATTAATGATGTTAAGGGTCTGAGGTCATCCCATTATGGTGTCTTATCTCAGACCTCGTCACCACTGAATGGTGTTATGAAGGTCTGAGGTCATCACCTAGGATGTTACCGTCATAATTTCTGGCATAAGTGCACAATATAGAAAGAATCATCATGGGAACTGATCTTTTATTAATAACCTCTTCACAATAAGATGGTACATTTACATAAACTCTTTGCAACATCATATGTAATACTTCTTTAGGCGATCAGCATTCCATGGATTAGCGAAAGGTTCCCCTTCTAGATTTTCTAGCCTGTAAGTGTCGGGCACAGCCTCTTCTGTCACTTTGTAGGGACCGTGCCAGTTTGGATGGAGCTTGTTTGTTTTATGTAAGGTCTTCTTTAGCACTAAGTCTCCCACTGCGATGGGTCTTGACTTCACCCTCTGGTTGTAGAATTTCACTGCCCTCTGTTTGTAGGCTGCTTGCCTGACCTCTGCATCTTCTCTTCTTTCTTCAATTAGATCTAGGCCTAGCCTCCTCTCCTCCCCATTTTTATCAGGGTCATAGGTCTGAACCCTGTGAGTAGGGAGCCCCACCTCTATTGGTATGACGGCCTTGGAGCCATGTGCAAGCATGAAAGGGGTTTCTCATGTAGGTGTCCTTGCCATGGTCCTGTAAGCCCATAACACAGCGTAGACCTCTTCAGTCCATCTTCCCTTCGCATCTTCTAACCTCTTCTTGATTCCATCAATAATTGTACGGTTCGTGACCTCGATCTATCCGTTTTCCTGAGGTCGGCCAGGATATGAGAAGAATTGCTTTATCCCAACTCTTAGGCAGTACTTTTCAAAAGAGGAGTTCTTGAAGTGGGTCCCATTATCCGAGATGAGAGTGTTTGGGAGACCGTATCTACATATGATGTTCCTCTAAATAAATTGGAATGTCTTCTGCTCTGTGATTGTTATCATCGGCTCTGCCTCCACCCACTTTGAGAAGTAGTCAATGGCAACTATCAAGAATCGATAACTATTGGCAGCTCTTAGTAGGGGTCCTACTAAGTTAATCCCCCATACTGCGAATAGCCATGGAGAGGTAATTGACGTCATAGGTTGATGAAGTTGGTGAGGATTAGTGGCGAATCTTTGACACTTATCACACCTCCTCACGTATGCTGCAGCGTCTTTGGACAAGGTTGGCCACCAGTACCCTTATGTGATGATTATTTTGGCCAAGGGTCTTCCCCCTATGTGGCTAGAGCAAGAACCCTCGTGAACTTCCTGTAAGATCTGGGGAAATTCTGTGGGATGCACACATCTGAGGAGAGGTAATAGTAAACCCTTCTTATACAAGACGTCTCCTATCATCGAGAACTTGGCAGCCCTATATCTCAATTTCCTCCTCCCTAGCTTGGACTTAGGTAGCTCTCCCTCTCTGATATATCTGACAATGGGGTCCATCCACGAGTCTCCTAGGTTCAAATTGTGACAAGGGTTACATACCTCTTCTTCCTCGATGGTTGCTTTCTCCAAGATCTCAACCGGAACTGTCCTTCTAACGTATGTCTTCATCGCCGAGGCTAACCTTGCCAAAGCGTCTGCATGGCTATTACTTTGCCAGGGAACTCTCTTTAGTTTTATCTCTTCAAAATATTCTAACATCACTCTCACCCTCTTCAAATACTTGCCATCCTTTTATCTTTGGCCTCATAGACCCCCAATACTTGATTGACGACTAACCTTGAGTCGCTGTAGAGTAGGAGTCGCGTTACACGAAGAGTCTTTGCCAATGAGAGACCCGCTATCATGGCCTCATACTCAGACTCGTTGTTAGAAGCCTGGAAGTTAAATTTCAAAGCGTATTCAATATTGGCACCATCAGGGGCTGAAAGTATCAACCCTGCACCGCTTTCGCTGTCGCAGGAAGAGCCATTAACGAAGAGGCTCCAAATGTCTGTATCCGATGAGAAGACCCCTTCCGACATGATTAGTTATTTGAAAAGGTATCGATGCTCTTCGTTCTCTGCTACTCTACTCCTGGCCCTGTTGGATGCGACCTCTTCCTGATCCCAGAAGACGTTTAGTGCCTTCTCTTCCTGATCCTGAAAGATGTTTGGTGTCGTCTCTTCCTAATCCCGAAAGATACCATAGTTTGTCTTCTCCACACCCTCTAGGTCATTCTCTGCCTCGGCCTTTTCCTATGTGAACTCAGCAACAAAGTCTGCGAGAGCTTACCCTTTGATGGTTGTCCTAGGTTGGTAGGTAAGATCATACTCCCCCAACTCAATGGCCCAGGTCATCAATCTCCCGGACTTCTCAGGTTTATGTAGGACCTGTCTTAGTGGGGAGTCCGTGAGGAAAACCATGGAGTGGGCTTGGAAGTAAGGCTTCATCCTCCTCGAAGCATGTATCAGGGCGTAAGCTAACTTTTCCATGCGAGGGTAATTTTATTCATCCCCTTGAAGGGCCTGACTGTTGAAATACACATGCCTTTAGATCCCAGTGTCTTCCTGTATTATGGCTGCGCTGATGGCTGATTCGGAGACTGCCAGATACACGTACAATTTCTCTCCTGCTACAGGCCAAGATAGCAATAAGGGAGATCCCAAGTAAGACTTGAGCTGGTTAAAAGATTTTTCGCACTCTTAGTCCCACTGGAAGGCCTTTCTCAACACCTTAAAGAATGGAAGGCACTTGTTCGTTGCCCTAGAAACAAATCTGTTAAGTGCAGCCACTATCCCCGTTAGTCTTTGGACATCTTTGATACTCCTCGGTGTCTTCATGTCAAGCAAAGCCTTGATTTTCTCAGGGTTCGCTTCAATCCCTCTCTGGTTGATGATGAATCCTAGGAACTTCCCAGCTCCTACTCCGAAGACACACTTCGCGGGGTTGAGTTTCATTCTATATGAGTCCATAATATCGAAGGTCTTCTCGAGATCTGCTATATGAGTGCAAGCTTTCAAGCTCTTCATTAGCATATCATCTACATAAACTTCCATAGTCTTACCTATTTTCTCTTTGAACATCTTATTCACAAGACGCTGGTATGTTGCCCCTGTATTTTTCAGGCCGAAGGGCATCACTTTGTAGCAGTACGTCCCTTTATCGGTAATGAAGGCTGTCTTCTCTGAGTCTTCAGCATCCATGAAGATCTGATTGTAGCCTGAATACGCATCCATGAAGCTCATGAGCTCATGTCCTGCTGTAGCATCCACCATCTGATCTATCCGAGGTAAGGGATAGCTATATTTTGGACAAGAACTATTTAGGTCAGTGAAATCAACACACATTCTCCACTTCCCATTGGCCTTGGGCACGATGACTGCATTCGATAACCACTCCGGATATCTGACTTCTCTTATTAACTCAGCCTCTTCCAATTTTTTGACCTCTTCCCGGATGATGTCGTACTTCTCCCTGGAGTAGACTCTTCGTCTCTGTTTGATAGGCCTGGCATCTTTGGTCATATTGAGCTTGTGACTCATAACCTCAGGGTTGATGTCGGGAATGTCTGCGTGACTTCATGCGAAGACACTATGCCTCCTCCTGAGGAAGTTATCAGCTCTTCCTTGATTTCTGTCTTTAGGGCTTTGCCGACCTGGATGGTTTTTTCCGGCTCGTCCTCATTGAGGACGATGGATTCTACCTCTTTCGCGGCCTCTCCCTTCTTCAATTTTGTCTCATCTCTTGGGTCAAGCGCATCAATGTTATAAGTGGTGGTTGCCCTTTTATGGGCCTCTCTCTCTTCAGCCGAGTTGAAGTAACATTCTCGCGCTATGGTCTGGTCACCTTGCACTTCCCCTACCCCATAGGGAGTCGGTAGTTTTAGCATCCGATGGACCGTCGACGGCACAGCTTCAAACTCTTTAAGGGTAACTCTTCCTATGATGAGGTTATAGGCCGAGAATACGTTCTCATCCATTACGAAAAAATTTATCTTCCTGGTCAACCTCTTAGGCCACTCATCGCCTATCCGTACGTCCATCTCATACATGCCCAAGGGGTGGACCTTTTCGCCACTGAAGCCTATCAAGGGGTGGTGATAGGGTACCAACCTTGCTCTGTTAAGACCTAGGCTCTTGAAGCAAGGCCAAAACATCACGTCTGCCAAGCTCCCCCCATCTACGAGGATCCTCTGCACCTCGCATCCATGCACCCTTGTTGTTATTACCAAAGGGTCATCATGGGGGTATAAGATACCTTTGAAGTCGAGTCTGGAGAACCCAACTATAAGGGTGTCCATGTCTACCTTCTTCCTCTTCTGCACTGTATCGAAAGACATTAGGTTTATAACTTCTAGCTTGGCCACTGACTTGGCCTCCGCCATGTGAGCCTTTCTGTCAGCTATTTCAGATCCACCTCCTACAAATCCTTCGCATATGGTGTCAACACCAAACGAGATCATACCGACCCTCTTCACCGGGGTGTTATCATCTTTCGGCGGAAGATCCAGATCGTCTTCGTCATCACCTTCTGAATCATTGTCTCTTCTGGATGGGGGATTGTCACGGCATCCGTCATTTCTCCTTTTTTTAGGGTCATCTCTTCCCCCTTTGGGAGCCTTACCGTCAACATACTTCCTCAACTTTCCAGATTTTAACATCTTTTCAATCTCATCCTTCAAGGCGAAGCATCTGTCTGTGACGTGGCCATGGTCCAAGTGGAACTCACACCATAGGTTTTTGTTCCTCTTATGTGGTGGGGCCTTCAGTTTCTCTGGCCATCTCAGAGTCCTGTCATTATTGATTTCATTGAGGATGTGCTCACAGCTCGCAGTCAGAGGAGTATAGTAGGCGAACTTGTCATCACCCGACCTTTTCTTCCCATCTTTCTTTCTTTGGGACTTCCCACTACTACCGCGGTTCTCATCCTCATACTTGGCGGCCATTTCCTCTTCTGAATTTATGACTTTTCCTGCGGTTGTCAGGAGCTCCGCCATAGATCTAAGAGGGTCTTCCGCGAGTTTCCACAACAGCTTCCCTTTCTACAGAGCCCCTATGAGGGCGGTCATGGCTATATTCTCTTCATAATCTTTGACCTCCAGCTTCTCTTTATTTAACCTGGCTATGTAGTCTCTTAGGCTCTCTTCCTTGCCCTGCTTGACATACAGCAGGTGAGTAGTCTTCTTTTGAGGTCTCACCCCAAAGCAGAAGTTTTGGATGAATCGTTCAGCCAAGCCTTTGAAGTTATCAATTGAGTTCTTCAGAAGAGAGGTAAACCAGCTGTGTGTTGCTCCTGTTAAGGTCCCAGAGAAGGCCCTACAGTTCATCTCATCGGGTATCGAGTAGATGTCTGCTGCCGACTGATACATCTCGATGTGATGTACGGGGTTGGTGTTGCCATCATACTTGGGAGACACCACAGGAGGTTTGAATTTAGCGGGAGTTGGGAAGGTCACTATCCTATCCATAAATGGAGAGCCCTCTGAGTAATCCCTTTGTAATGGGTCCCTACTTTTGATGAGGTCTCTTATCTTCTCCTCAAGGCGCTGTATAGAGTCATTCCACGGTCTTCTATCATCGGCTTGGCCAAGGTTGTCCCCATCCGCCTCCAAGGGGTGGACTGAGGGTTCCCCTGCCACATCACAATGTCGGTTGTTGACCTCTTCCTGGTCCCTACCCCTTATTTCACAGTGTCGGCCTTGGTCTGGCCGACTCTGTTTGTTTCCTTTTTGAGAGCCTGCTGCGCTCCTCGATCTCGACAATCTCTGTCTTAGGTCATTCATTGGACCCAACCTCTCAAAGGCTGACCCTCTAATCAGTCGATCAAAAGTTGATCCTCGTTGTTGGGCCTCTTCAACTCTTCGGCCAGAACATCCTCGGCTCTACTGAAGAGGACGAACCGTATTGTCAAAACCTCATATGGCTCCCAATAATCTTCTGGGGCCTTTTCCGCCTCTATATCGTCATACATGTCCTCTGGGCAAGAGATTCCTTGCCTCCCCAGGCGTAAGCGCCTAGGGTCAGCAACGTCCCTTCTCTGCTGGGGTGCAGGCTGGTCCTTTATTGGTGTCTGGGGTGGTCCCCTAGCGTCAGGATGAGGCTGAATATCCTCCGGAGTGATCATATCCGGTGAGACTCCAGGTGGCCTCATCATAGTTTGGTTGAGCTGTGCAAATTGCTCCTGTATAGCTTATTGTGTTGCAGCCAAAGACCTCAAGGTTGCAGCTACCTCCGCCATTTCGGACTGGGTCGGCGCCTGACTGAACTAGGCCCCCCACCTCCGGGTGGGGAAAGAGGCGGCGGTAACTCTGGTGCCATGTGTTGCTTAATGAAGAGCTTAAGTGTCAGGTGAGCTTAATACCTTAAAGGACCTCTTTCAATGGTGAAACAGCTCCACGCGAGGGGTGATGCCTAGTTCACCACCAGAGTCTCCGGTGAGGTTAAGCTGAAGAAGAGGAAGAGATATCTTCTCGTTCCCACAGACAGCACAAAAATGATGATGCTGGAAACAGCACCATCCTTCAAGGTGTTTGTAAGCTCAATTCAATGTCAACAATGGCAGGATAAAGGTATATAGAAGGTATACACATATAATAGAAGGAGATGAGGAGAAGAGGATTAACACCAGAATATAAGTGGTTCAGCCAATCAGGCCTACGTCCACTGTGCAAGTGTATGATGTGTATCACTGTATGAGGGCTCCAATGGCCATGGATACAATCTCTCAATCTTTCTCTCTCTACTGTGTATTTGAACAGAGTTTTAGTTAGGGTTGCTAATTTCGGATCCTTTACAAGGTAGAGGATGACCTCTATATATAGTCCCTAGGGGGTGTAATGTGCCCCCCATGCATGCAATGAGCATGTGTGTGTTAATCTAGCCAATATGGAGAAGGCATCTGTCATTGTCACATGTAGAGAATGATGATGAAATATTCTCCCCACGTGTGGGGAATGATTTATTGTAACTGGTTTGTGTCCACGTGTCCTTATCCATGTCAATAGGTGCTCGGCTATCGTGCTTGGTCATGACCTCGGCCTGGGAGAAGCCGAGGTTGATAAGTCTAGTGGCTCGTTCAATCCGAGATGAGCCATGAAGGTCTCGGCTTAAGTTCAGTCGAGAGAATTGATAGGGGTCAGCCTGGGCCGAGGTTGAGCTGGCATATGCTTGGAGAATTAACTGATATCTTGATGATGTTGACCTTAGTAGGAGGCTTCTTACGAGATCGGCCTACATCTGGCCGAGGGTGCCATTCCCAGGTGTACCGGAGTGCTGCTGACCCTTGTGATACGTGTAGTGTCCCTTGGAGAGATTGGTGGTAGTGTCGGCCTGGGCCGACCCTTCTATGGCCAAGAGTTGCTATCACGGATCCAAGGCTTTTCCAACGTCGGCTACATTCTCGGTCGAGGTTGGTGTCTCTGAGACGAGGTCACACTTAGGGCATATCAATATATACTGAATATATATACCAATTTGGTTGGCTACTCTGTTATCTTGAAAAATAAAAACGGAAAAGGAAATTATCCGAATTCGGGAAATCCCAGAAGATAAAGATACAGATAGTTATAATTATTATTCGGGCATATATGAATACGGATAATGATAGTGCAGGGAGTTTGCAAATACATATATGGATACTATTATATCCGCTTCTTATCCATCCATTTTACACCTCTATCAGCAGGCGTTCAACACTCTCAAGGAAAAAGTAGACTTGTGCACCTGTTCTTGCCTTTCCTAGGAGTGGAGTTGAGTTTTTGGTCTACACCTATGCTTATATACAAAAACTAGATGGGTTATTGATGGAGGAGGATATTTCTATTTCATATGCCTCTCGAATTATAAATCCGCCCGAGGTTCACTACCCGACTCATGACTTGGAGTTGACAGCCATTGCATTTATGTTCCATGTGTGGAGGCATTATATTTGGGTGAGAAGTCTAGACTCTTAAGCGACCACAAGAGTATAAAGTATCTATTTACAAAAAAAATATGAATATGAGACAACGAAGATGGTTTGAGTTCATCAAATATTACTAGTTCACAATCCAATATCACCCGAGAAATGCTAACATGGTGGCAGACGCGTTGAGCCGACGTCCAAGTGGTAGTCTCTCAGCCCTTTAGTGGACGAATGGGGACAATTAGATATGATTGATGATTTGACCAGGTCATTCGTGAGTATGCTTACAATGACTCTAGAGATGGTACCTTTAGTTCGGGGGGAGTCACGAGGTGAGATGTGTAAGGGGAAGGTCATAGAGTTTCTCACTATCGTTGTACCTTTCTTTTCAATGGGGTCCAGTGGTGGGTTTCATTATAAGGGTAGGATGGTGGTACCCTTGGACGAGGAGGTGAGATGGGAAGATATGGAGGAGACACATGGTTTTCATTTTGACGTACACCCAGGTGGGAATAAAATGTACCAAGATATGAAGCGACAATATTGGTGGTCCGATATGAAGAAGGATGTGGACGAGTTCGTATCGAGATTCACTACTTGTCAGATGGTAAAGGTGGAGCATCAAAAGACGTCTGGTATACATCATCCTCTACCCATTCCTAAGTGGAAGTGGGAATTATCTTATTGAATTTCATCACGGGACTACCTTTGACACCTCGACAGCATGATTCTATTTGGGTGATTATTGATCGCCTCACAAAGGTGGCTCACTTTTTGTCCATTCGTATTGATTATTCGACCGAGCAGCTTGCGCATTTATATATGTTCGAGATAGTTTGACTGTATGGGTTCCTATTATCGATCATTCAGATCAGGGCACTACATTTGTGGCAAACTTTTGGGGGAGTTTTCAGTAGGCCATGGGGACTAAGCTGCACCTTAGTAGGACATACCATTTGCAGACGGATGGATATTTCGAAAGGGTCAATCAGGTGTTGGAGGATATCTTTAAGGAATTTGTAATGGACTTCAAGGTCAGTTAGGAAACCCATTTTCCATTGCTGGAGTTTGTATATAACAACAGTTATCAGAATTCCATTTATATGGCCCCTTATGAGGCACTTTATGGAGACTGTGTCGAACACTAAAATATTGGTTAGACCATGGTGAGGGCAGATATTTGGAACCTGAATTCATCTAAGAGATGACCAAAAAGATCAAATTAATCAAGTAGTGGATTAAAGTCACTTAGGATAGGCAGAAGAGCTATGCCCAAAAGAATAGAAAGTCGGTGGAATTCCATGTGGGAGAGCAGGTTTTACTGCGAGTTTTCCCTATGAAAAGGGTAATAGGGCTTGAGAAATGAGGAAATTGGCCCTTCGTTATATTGGGTCGTTCATGATTATGGAAAATATAGGAAAGGTATCATATCGTCTAGCACTTTCGAACCATTTAGATCGGGTACATAATGTGTTTCACGTTTTTCAACTCCGGACATTTCTACAACCCAGGGATGCTTATCAGCATATTGATTTGGGTGAGATCGAGTAAGACTCTTACTGTTCTTATAGTGATAAGCCTAAAGGAATTTTAGATAAACGGATTCAAAAATTGCATTTCAAGGAAATACCGTTAGTACTTTTGAAGTGGAACCGCCACAATGAGGAGGACTCCACTTGGGAGCGTGACGATTTGATGAGACAACAACACCCACATCTATTACAACTCAGCTATAAATTTAAGTTTATGAACTTTGAGGACGGAATTATTTTTGTCACGAGGGAAGAATTTAATACCTCATAATTTAGTGGTATTTATTAATAGTTAAATATTAAATTTAGAGAAATTATAATTGATTATTTAAATAAAAAATGAAATTAGAAAAAAATGTGTGAATAGTAAATGTAAATAGTAAATAAGATAACGTAAATAGTAAATGTAAATAATAAATGTGGATAGTAAATAGTAAATGTGAATATTAAATATATAAATATAGGTTATTTATTCTTTTACTTAAAGATGGAAGTTATTATTCATTTCCTTAAAGAATATAGAGGTGGTTATTCGTTTCCTTAAAAAATGGAGGTGATTAATATTTTCCTTAAAGAAAAAAAGGTGGTTATTCTTTACTTAGAAAAATGAAATTGGTTATTCTTTTCCTTCAAAAAATGAAGGTGTTTATTATTTTAATTAAAAAAATAAAGGTGGTATTTCTTTTACTAGAAAAATAAAAATGGAGTTGGTTATTCTTTTTCCTTAAAAAAATTGAGGTGGTGTTTCATACACACTTGAGAGGATTATTATATCATCCATCAAACTCTATAATCCTGGCAACAAAATTATGTTCTATTAAAATTGTTTTAGGATCACTTTGTGGACTCATTTTTGGTAAAAAAATTGAGCAAGATTTTCAACATATTTTCAAAGAGTATTTCTTCTACAATTCTTCCTCTACAAGTCTCTTATATTTATTTGGTGAAATTTCTTCAATAGGGAAGTTAACATTCGACACCTCTCCTTTTATGCATTTGAATATTAATTTCTACCTCAACCTAATTTTAATTATTAAAATCAATTAGAGATAATTAGGGCTTATAAATTTCTTCGCCATAACATTATAATTAAATTGACGAAGTAACCATTAAATTAGAAGAAGTTTGTAGTCTAATTTCGTGATCTAAATAATTTTATTAAACTCTAATAAAATAAATATATCAATAATATGTGTTATTAGTAGTTTGTCTTTAGATTAACTGATTTAAACTTTCGTTGTGGTAGAAATTCATTTTACAAAATTCATGTACAAGTAAAAACTGATGCTAGGAAGATTGTTCATTTGTTACTAAAACTTAACATCTCCTAAAGCATAAATTATTTTTAGATGATTCCAAGTTCATATGAAACTCTATTTATATACCTTTACAATAATGTAAGGTAAACCACCTAAGTTTTTCCCAATTAGTATATATTTATCTACAAGTTAACATAAAAATATAGACTATTGTTGGATAGTCTGACCTGCTGTACTAAAATACCAATATCTCCTATAGTATAAATGATTTTTAGGTGATTCCAAGTTTATATAAAATTAAACTCGCATAAATTTCCAACTATGTATGGTACGGTACTTAATTAGTTCCCAATTAGTACAGATTTACTTGCAAAATTGATATAAAAACGTAAACTATTTTTTGGATAGTCTGACCCTACTTACTAAAATACCAATATCTCCTAGAGTATAAATGATTGTTAGGTGATTGTTTCGTGATCTAAATAATTTCATTAAACTCTAATAAAATAAATATATCAATAATATGTTTTATTAGTAGTTTGTCTTTAGAATTAACTGATTTAAACTTTCGTTGTGGGAGAAATTCATTTTACAAAATTCATGTACAAGTAAAAACTGATGCTAGGAAGATTGTTCATTTGTTACTAAAACTTGACATCTCCTAAAGTATAAATTATTTTTAGGTGATTTCAAGTTCATATGAAACTCGATTTATATACCTTTACAACAATGTAAGGCAAACCACCTAATTTTTTCCCAATTAGTATATATTTATCTACAAGATGACATAAAAATATAGACTATTTTTGGATAGTCTGACCTGTTGTACCAATATCTCCTATAGTATAAATGATTTTTAGGTGATTCCAAGTCTATATAAAATGAAACTCACGTAACTTTACAACCATGTATGGTACAACACTTAATTAGTTCCCAATTAGTACAGATTTATTTGCAAAATTGATATAAAAATGTGAACTATTTTCTAGACAGTCTGATCCTAATATACTAAAATACAATATGTCTCCTAGAGTATAAATAATTATTATGTGATTACAAATTTATCTAAAACTAGACTCGCGTGTCTTTCCAACCATTAATGGTACAAACCTAATTCATTCTCAATTAGTATAGATTGATCAGTAAAGTTGACATAAAACAAAGTCGATTTTCTGGATAGTCTGACTCTATTATACTAAAATACCAATTTCTTGCCAGCCATCAATACGATTAAGACAATTCGAGTTTATGAAAGACTCATAATATATATATATATATATATATATATAGAGAGAGAGAGAGAGAGAGAGACTCATGTGCACACTAAATTTGCACATTATTTTTTTAAAATAGTAAAAAAAATTGAGTTGATTTTTTTTGTGTGATATTTAAATAATTCAACGGACCCACATAAAAAAATCAGCTCAAAAAAACTTTTTTTACTATTTTTAAAAAATCGGTCAAACTTTTGCTACTTTTAAGTACTTTAAAAGCTGCGAAAGTTTGACTGGTTTTTTAAAAATAATAAAAAAAGTTTTTTTGAGCTGATTTTTTTTTACATGGGTCCGTTGAAATATTTAAATATCACATAAAAAATAAACTTAAAAATATCTTTTTTAATGCTATAAAAAAAATTGGTGTGCGCTAGCACTGTGCAAACTCAGTGTGCACAGGAGCCTGTCTCTCTCTCTCTCTATATATATATATATATATATATATATCCCAAAGATGTGCTCTTAATTCATTGTAGTTGGGTTTGGGTAAAATTTTGAATTTATAATAGAGGTGGTGGCTTAACAAAAATCCGATGTCGATCTTGTTTTGTTAATGAATTGCTTGGTAACATGATTGTTGTGATGAATTTTAAATTTAGAGATATGTGAAAAAAAATAGTTATCATTTGAAATAATTAATTTTCCCTTTAGACTTTAGTGTATGGATTCATGCCTCACATCATTCTCATTCGGAAGAATAAAATATTTTGAGAAGAATCAACAAGATAATAAATTAAAAGGTTAAATACATTAAATTGATCAATGATGCTAGAAGCTAATTAGTTATGATGAAACGAGAGCGCGCACACACACACACACACACACACACACACAGATATATATATATATATATATATATTGTGATTATTGTGCATAACCCTATGCAACGGGCGACTTTTGGTATATCATTATTATGGATATGTTCAGATTAGGGCTCTATTTCGGACGGATCGAAAAATGACCCTTCGGAAAAAATTTCGATTTTTTCGAAAATAAAACATTTGTTCCAATTTCCTATCCAATTTTTTCGAAAAATCAAAATGGAAAAAAAAACGGGAAAAAATTGAAAATTCAAAAAATATAGTAAAAATTTGCAAATTCCAAAATTTCAAAAAAAAATAATATAGGATTTTCGATTACTCGAAATTCTCATTTAAAAGAAATCGAAAAAAAGATTTAACCCAACATGTAAATATATAAGGATTTAACCATTTTTTTCATTTGTGTAGAGGATAGAGGGATATTCTCCTTTTATAAATAACTTTTTTGGGCCTCTCTTCCTCTCCTAGCCGATGTGGGACACATGAGAATGTTTTAAAAAAATGGAAATATTGGAAATCGAAAAATATTTTGAAAAAAATCGGAAATAATTCGGAAAAATCGGATCGGAATAGTTTCAGAAAAATCAAAAATTTAGAATTATTTCCAATTTTTGATCGAATTTTTTTCAAAAAAATCAGAAATCAGAAACCTTATATACGTTCCAAAATCGAAAAATATCGGATCGGATATCAAAAAAATCGAAATGTTCGGAAAAAAAAACACAGCGTTAGTTCAGATGGATAAGGTTGGCTTCATATCGTGGGTCTTGGTAACCCTAAAGGGAAATGGGAGGCCACACATGATTACGATGATTTTATAATTGGTGATGTTCCGGGGTGAATAAGGTGAGGTTAAGTTTATGTTTATGATAGGGATTTATTTATATTATGATTCATTTCATATTCGTGGGATACAAGTACGAACATGGGTTATATTTAAAAATGAAAGATTATATTAATTATATATATCCACGAGGTATGTTATTTGTTGTGAGACTCAACTTAACTATTGTATAATTATTAATTATTTGCATAACTATCATTGGGTGGCGTAGCTATGTTAGCTTATGGTGGTCTGACCATCGATAAAGAACCCCCTTTCAAGTGCTCGTGAATTTTCGTCTTAGATTTCTAACCCATATTGCATCGAGTCATTTCCCAATCACATCATCATTATTTGAGGTTGTAGGTCCCAGTTTATTTATTTTATTTCATGTTATGTTTTGAGAGATTCGAGGATTTTTACTTTAGTTCTAGTATGTACACCTTTACTTATTGATTTGGATTTTTAATTGGTTAGCTTGTGGAAGTTTGTACTTGTCATGTCACTCGGATGTTATGTACTAACAAATTATAGTTTAATTTTATATATAATATATGGTGGTGATATATTTCCTACCACTTATTACCTTGTGGGATTTTCTTACCGTATTCTTATATAACTACCGATATCGTTTGGTTGCACTCAGGCTAAGGATGGTATTTAAATTATTTTGTAAAATGTAGTCTTTTAATAAGCAGACTATATCAACCTAATAATAAAAAATTATAAGGTGTCACAGAGGCCACACAAAAGCTCGCCCACTGGGCTGACCACCTGAGGAAGTGCAATGACATTCTTCTAAATGATAATAACATTCTAAAGAATCTATTGATGGAGAAGAAGAAGGAGGAGGTGACCAACCTCAATAACAAGCTGAAAGAGGAGTTAACTGCTAAGGAAAAGGCCAAAGAGGAGGCCAAGCAAACTCAACTGGATTTCATCTGGGTTGACACTAAGCTAGTCGACCTGAAAAAGGCCTACTGCCGGAAGACTCTTCAAAAACTGATCCTCTAGAGACAAAAGTTTATTTTGGAGAGGAAAGCTAAGGATGGTCTCAACAAATCCTTTTATAAAGGTTTTGAGGTGAAAGTCCAGGAGATTGCCTCGCAGATGGATTATCATGAGTTCCTTGTGTTCAATAATGGATGGTTGGCCAAACTCCAAAGGGGAAAGGAAGTTGAGGGCGACCGAACCTATGACAAAGATCCTCCTTTGGAGAATCCAATGGGTGGAGGATAATAAACCCCCGACATTTCGGTTTCATATGTCCTTATTATTGACATTAATCAAGTTGTTGACAAGTTCATCCAAGCTATTGATGACATTAACCAAATTACCTCCAACCTTAATGCCTAAGTTGAGCGTGTGGCCAATATTGTGGATAATGCACCTCCAGCATGCCAGTGGGAATTGACCCTTGTCCCTTAGTTTAGTTACTTTTAATTTGTACTTTTTTAGACCGGCTGGTCACTTTTATAGGTCGTGTGTTATTTTAATGCTTAGTGGAAAAGGTTTAAATTTCCCTTATTGTCTTTTTTCATTTTCTTTTTACTTATGAAATGCTCAGTTCCTTATTGCCCTGATTATTCCTACGTAAAAATATGGTACATTAACTTATAGATCATAATAATAAATATATCATAATTTAAATTGTTCGTCCAATTATAAGAACTCCCCTTTCAGGGAGGCAACTTGTTTTGAGTGTCCACTATTTGTGGGTAGATGCCATTTAGTGGTCGATCAGCCCCTTTAGGTTATACCACCATTTCCAGGTGGACTTAGTGCCAAACATAGGCGACTAATTTTTTCTAAGTCATTCCAACCAATTATTAGGTGGGTTTTGGGACTATTCTAGGTCGTTCACCCTTTTGGGGTTGTACTGCCATTTTCAGGTAGGTTTAGTGACAAATTATTAGGCGACCGATTTGTTCTAAATCGTACCACTGTTTGAGAGGGTTTGATGCCAAACTTAGGCAACCAACTTGTTCTAAGTTATACCACCCAAATGTTAGGTGGGTTTTATGCCTCTTCTAGGCCGACCAGTCCTCTTGGACTGTAACATCGTATTCAGGTGGGTTTAGTGCTAGACTCTAAGGTGACCAACTTACTCTAAGTTGTACCACTACATGAGTGGATTTGATTTCGAACGTAGGCAATCGAATTATTTTAATTCATACCACCTAGTTCTTAGGTGGGCTTTATGCCTCATCTAGGATAACCATCCTTCTTGGATTATACCACCATTTCCATGCGGGTTTCGATAAGCAGATTACTAAAAAACAATATGCTAAAGAAACTTTTTCATTAATCATAAATCTTCTTATTTAAACATAAAGGGAAAATACTGTTGACTCTTATCTAATGATAAAACTTCCTAAGGTTCATGAAATTCCACGACCTCGGGACTACTGTGACATACAATTCCTCTAGGTGATAAGAGCTACCACCACCCTTTGAAGCTATTATGTAAGGTCCCTACTAATTCGATATTAGCTTTCCATCTGAAGTCTTCTTCTCCTCTAACAAGAGTTTTCAAAGCACCAAATTGCCGACCTGGAATTCCCACAACTTGACCTTCTTTTTATGTTTCCTTTCCAATTCTAGTCGATAAGTTGCCAAGTGTATGATGTCTTGCTCTATTCGCTCTTCATCTAGAACCATTTTGTGAGTAAATCGATCTTCAGTCTCACCATCTTTAAAAAACTCTGATCTAAGAGTTAGGAATCTGATCTTTAGAGGAGTGACCGTCTCAATTCCATAAGCAAGAGTGAAGGGAGTTTCTTTGGCCGACGTTCACAGTGTTGTCCTGTAGGCCCATAGGATGGAAGAGAGTTCATCCACCCATATTTTTCCATCCGATTCTTGATTCCAAGAAGCAGAGATTTGTCAGTGATCTCAGTCTGGCCATTACACTATAAAAACATGATCAATGAATAGTATATTCTGATCATGTACTCTGCACAAAAGTTCTTGAAGATGTCATTGTCAATTTGAGTTTTGTTATCGATGATCAGTGCTCTTGGGATCCAAAATCTTACGATGACATTCCTCCATACAAATTGCATGGCATCTGATTTTCAGATGTGGGTGAGCAGCTCTGCTTCCACCCATTTTGTAAAGTAGTCGGTGACCATTATTAGGTACCTCTAGTGGCCAAGTGCTACTCGTAGGAGTCCTACGATATCCATTCCCCATTGAGCGAAGGGTAATAACTTGTGAGGGGGTTCAAGTCTTCGGTCAGCTACTTGATAATTGGGTTTAATTATTAACATTTGACGCACTTTTAAGTGAATTAGAGGTGTCCTTTTACAATAAATGCCACTGGTCTCCTTGATAAATCGCTCAATAAGAGATTTATTTTCCATCCTTGTGAGCTCCATAACTGCCTTCATGCATCTCGCTGAGGATTTCTTCCACTTGGTCAGGATTGTCGTACTTGAGTAGAGGACCAGTGAATGATCGCCGATAAATTTTTCCTTCGAAATTAAGCAAGAACCCTATCGACTGGATCTTCAACTTATGAGCCTATTTGATATCTCTCGATAGTTCCTTCTTCAAAGAATTAATGATGGGATCCATCTATGCTGGTTCTAACTGAGTCTGCATTATGTTTAAAATTGGCTCTGTCTCATCAATACTGGTCTATTTATGTAAACTTCAATTGTTCTCTTTAGGTCAATGTCAATGGTAGATGCCAAAGTAGCTATTCCATATATATGACTATTATTGTTCCTTGGTAGTTTCTCCATGGATAACCTATAATGTTGGAGGATATTATGTAGCACCCCGTGTTTTTAATAGTTAATTAAATTAATTAATTGGGAAATTCAAGAAAAAATAAAATTTTGGATTTAATTATTCTTAGTAATTTAATATGTTGGTTTTTATATATAAAAATAAGGTTTTAAGTGGAATTTAAATCGGGATTAAAATTTGGAAATTATAACTTTTTGTACAAAAATCGGGGGAGGATCCGAGTTAAGGAGGATAAAAATAATATTTGTAGAAATCCCAACGTCTGATCGAGCTAAATTTTTCACAGAAGCTCCATATCGCTGTCCACTACAACATATTAAAATATCAAGCCATTCTGATGGTTTGATCGTCCTTAATAATATTTCAAGTCTTTGTATTTGATTAGGACTCAAATTATTTTTGGTATATAAATAAATTGACGGGTTTAGGACTTTTTAAAAACACTTTATTCTAAATTCTAAGAGAAGCAACCTCCTCTTTTACATCTTCTTCCTACCTCAAAACCTTAACTCCATTGGAGAGCTATTTTCAATCCAAGTTTTGAAGCTTTAAACCGGGTATTCTCAAGATTCTTCAAGAATGTCTCTTTGCTAATTTTTTGAGAGGAATCCAACCGCGGAGTCATAATTTCGTCATCTTAATCTCAGGCATGAATACTCTATTCTCTTCCTTTGGTATTATGCGTCTTAAGTGTCGCCCAAACCCTTAATCGTATTTTTTTTATAAAATCAATTAGTAACTTAATTAGAGAAAGTGGACACTTAATTTGGGACTTTTTTTATGAAATATTTTATTATGATTTAATCTTTGAAACCCCTTGGGTGCGTATGTTAGATTATTGGGTTTTCATGGTTTGGGGGATGTAGGTTTGCATGTAGAAATTATGGGATTAGATTTATGTTATATTGGGACGCATACACATTTAAAAAAATTAGATGATTTATAAAAGAGAACGATTATATTATATTGAATATCATCGCAAGTTAAATAAATTAACATTATTGAATATAATGAATTATGTTGAAAATAACGACGGTGCTACTATTTGAATTAAATTAAATTGGGCCTTTTATGATTATATTGTCATGTTGTCTTTATGATTTATGATATTTTGTGGATTATTATTGTTCACTCTTTCCATCGCGGGGACGAGGGAATTTTGGGTAGTATATTGCTCACCTTGTTTATAGGATGCATACTAGGTATGGAACTAGTGAGTAGACTTTGATTATTATTTATGCTTGCTAGGTATGGGACTAGTTTGTGTAGATTCGTGCGGATTTTATATTTCGGCCTGGCCAGATTTTTATACTTTATCGACATTACGCAAGCCTAAGCATGAGACTAGGACGTGTTTAATGTTAGAAATCCATCATATATATATAGTAGGACGTATGTGTACTTTTGGGGCCCTTAAGTATGGGACTAAGGGGTATTTTGGGGATCTCACATCGATAAATAAGGGTGGGGAATTTGAGATGATAAATGAATGAGAATTAATGCCTAAGATAATAACGGGTATTAAAATCTAGGCGACCTAATGTGTGGGTACCGATAGTTTAAACGGGTTAGTTTGCATTTATGTCGTGTCATGTGTGGAACCTTGTCATATTGCGAGATCGATGGTTTAAACGGATCAGCTGGCTATTGATAAGGGGAAGTGTGACACTTTGGTGGATTACCTCCCGAGGCGGGAGGACCGCTATAATAAAACTGAGAAACATAATGATCTTGGGTTAATTCAATTAAATTAACATAGTGGGACTTAGATATTTAAAATTATACTGGTGTGGATTATTGAATTAGAATTCTGAGGGTAGTTAGTGATTTATATTAATCGCGTTTAATTATCTCGTTTAATTAAAATATTATATTATGATATTTATCTCGTATAATGTTACTGTCTGGATTCAAGGATCCTATTTGAGGAGAGTGGTGTGTATTCATGCTCGGGGCTCTAACCTCGTACGTTGACAAACCTTTTTTTAGGATAAGTTTTGGAGAAGCTACATAGGACCATTTGGAGATTATCGTTTGGAGGTGCAGCTGGAGTTTATTTATTTTACTACTTTAATTAGTTTAGGCTTTCCTTTCAGTCGTATGTCATTATGAGACTCTATTTGGATTTTATTGGGCCATGCGGTTCCAAAGTTGTTGAAGATTCACTTGGAGTATTTACATTTGGCTTTTATTCAGATTTTAATTTAATAATTATTGGAGATTGGATTTAATTGGAGTTTAGCATGTGATGAATCTTTTATTGCTCAGTTGGTCATTATCATTTGTGATTGATTAAACTATTTATCTTTTGGATTGATTTTTTAAATGTCTCATATTTGTCACATGCTAAGAATGGTATTTTATTTACTCTCACCCGGTTTAGTTTTGGTGGCGGACGATACTAAAATTAAGCGGGGTGTGACAGATATTTCTTAATTTTCTCATATAAGCGAGCATCCTGGGATCCCTAGATTAACACTCACCGCTGAACTAGGTTATGATCAGGCGAGAGTCATAATATATTTCTATATGAAAGGCTCCTATACTAATCGCCCTTTGGGGACCTTGGATCATATTTTAATATTTGCCCTCATTACTGGAGCCTTTGAACCCCAATCAGATTGCTTGTTCTATAAGGTAACCTTATAGACGACCCTAAATCCGGTGTCAGCTTCATTGGATGCCCCATCAAAGAATAGTTTCCATCTTTTATATCCCTCATTGACGACTAGTGACTCCAGGATTAAATGTGTTTCCTACTCCTTTCCTGGTGGCGATGCTAAGAACTCGACAATGAAGTCATCCAGAATCTTCCCTTTGATGGAAGTTCGTGGATCATACTTGATGTCGAACTGTGATAGCTCTAAGGACCAATTTGTCATTCTTTTGAACAGATCTGCCTTCTTGAGAGCCTCCTTCAACAAATAGGTAGTGAGGACAACTATCATAAAGGATTCGAAATAGAGTAATAGTTTCCTAGCCATTATCACTAGTTCCAAGACCATCTTTTTAATAAGTATATATCTAGTTTTTATCTCAAGAAGAGCATGGATGACATAGTAAACCATACTTTTTCTCTATCTTGCAACAGTACCAATGTTTCATAGGTCGCATGTTATGAGATGGTTAGGTATAGGTAGAGATTTTCCTCGATTATAGGAGTCGACAACAAGGGAGGAGATCCCAAGTACTACTTAGTTCCCTCAAGTCCTCGGTCACACTCCTCTATTCAAACTGTTGAACTTTACTTCTTCAATGCTTAGAAGAAAGGTTTACTTTTATTTAATGATCTGGATATGAATCGATTCACGTCAGCCAGCATGTCGGTGAGAATCTATACCTCCCTCATGGTGGTCAGTTTTCTAATGTCCAGTAGAGCCTTGATCTGATTGGGATTTTCTTATATCCCCATCTGTGTCACTAAATATCTTAGGAACTTATCGAATCTCACTCCGAAAACACATTTGGATCCATTCATCTTCATCTTATATTCTCTGAGGATCTTAAAAGTCTTCGTCAGATCCTTGATGTGGTCAGTTGCCTGCTTGCACTTAACGAGCATGTCATTGAAATAGACCTCCATAATTGAATCGATTTGCTTCTTGAACATCTTAGTCATAAGACATTGGTAGATTTCCCATGCATCCTTCAAACGAAACAACATTACTTTGTAATCGTAAATCCCCAAGGTAGTGATGAATAAGGTTTTCTCCTAATCTGGGTCGAACAGTTGTATCCAATGATATCCAGAGTACGTGTCCATAAAAATCATGCATTTATGTTTGGCTATTGAATCAATGAGCTGATCAATCAGGGGAAATGAAAAACTATCCTTTAAGGTAATACTTGTTGATGTCAATGAAGTCTACACACACCCTCCACTTTCTGCTCTTCTTCTTGGCTACCACGATATTGGAGATTTATCTAGGGAATTGTATTTCTCTAATGGAGTCTACCTGAATGAGGTTTTTAACTTAACTTTCCACAGCTTTGACCTTTTTTAACAATGACTTCCTTGGCTTCTGTTTGATCGATTGGATGGTTGGATCCACGCGCAGTCGATGACAAGCAATGTTCGAATCTATGCACGGGAGGTCGTAGGGTTACCCTGCGAAGACGTCGGTGTTGGTTATGAGGAGGTGGATGATATCATATGCTTCCTCCTTAGATAATTGGTTAGGGATATAACTTTTAAAGTGTGATACTAACTTTGAAAATTGGATACAGTATCCCATCTTTGTGCTTGCTTGAAGCTGCCACTTACAAAAGAAAAATTAAATATAGCAATGTCTCAAAGATTTAAAACTATCCAAAATTGGGTTACACCAAGGATATGAGACGTAAATTTTTAACCAAACATTGCTAAAACTTGAGGGGGGAAATTGGTATTTGAAAATTCAAATAGTCAAAGATTTTCACAACCTTGATAGAACTTTGTATCATTGATGTCAATGGGGAATCTTGGAAAGATGCATCGGCAATAAAGAATCCCAAAAGTTCTTAGAGGACGTCCATTTAAAACACTATGGGACAAACGACATAGAATTATAAAAAATAATTCAATGAGCAGGATAATATTGGTTGTCAATGAGCAAGGATGGATTAATCTTACAAGGAAAGTCCAAACAATGTCAATAGGTCCCAAGACAAAAAGAGGCATAATTTCTGCGATAATCTCCCAATTGGAGAGACATTTATATATACTACTTCACCAATGGAGCCTTCCCCACAGAATGACAATCCTCAAGCACACTACAATGACAAGCATGATGATATATTCTAGTGGAAGGGAAATTGTTTCGCAAAGCCTACAACCAATATCTCATGGCATTTTTAGCCAAAGATGATACCCAATAAGCTATAAAGAGATCTCATGAACTAGAACACATCGGTGAAAATAAGTCGTATGAATAATTATCCAACTTGAGTTATTAGCGGTCAACCATGGAATTCGACTGCTATATGTTCATCAAGAAGTTCAAGCCATGACAACTCAACAGAAAGCTCATACATAGCTCATGCATACCACTCCAAACATTGACAACCCCCATCAATTCCACACATGGGAATTCGATGTGGTGGGAAATATAGTATCCACTCTAAAGGTACGATATCGATTCTCGTCGCAACATCGCCCTAAAAAATGCGACAAAAACTGTGGTTGCTAATTTTATCAGGGAAAATATCATATGTCGATTCGGAATCCCAAGAGTAATTATCACTAATAACAACACTCATTTTAAGAATGAGGAAGTCATAGCCCAAATTGAAAAATATAACATTGAACATCGAATCTCCACCATATCATACCCCAAGGGTAATGGTCAAGTAGAGACCACAAATAAGACTATCATCAACATTCTCACAAAGATTCGTGAAAACTTCCAATGTGCCTCGGTTTCATAAACTCGACTTGGTGTTGTGGGCATATTAAAATTCAAAATGCAAAACCCATTGGATTCTCTCCTTACTCCTTTTTTCTATGAGTTCGATGACATTATTCAAGTTCAATTCATAATTTCCTCACCCCTACTAGATCTATAATGCAACCTCACCACCGAACTGCGAACTAACCAGCTAGAAATGTTAGACAAAAAAGAGAAATAACACAGAAGAATTTCCAAATTTACTCCAAATAACTCGCAAGAGCTTACGATGCTCTATTCAAGACTAGAAAGTTCCAAACATGAGACTAAGTGCTCAAGAAATCACAACACGTCATGCAAGGAAGAGTGATGGGAAAAATTTCTCCAAACTAGGAAGGCCCATTTATCGTAAAAGAAACAACAATCATTGGATTCTATAAAATTTCCAAGCTAAATTTTGAGTATATAATCTCCATCAATTTTAAGTGGTTGAAACATTATTTAGATTAATGGTACTTACAAAACAACAAGCTTTTTATCTTAAAATTAATCAATTTCTGGCCCCCTTTATTTTCCTGTAATCAGTTACACTCAATCATATTTTGTACTACAAGAAACGCTCAAAAGTATTGAAAAACAACATTCCTAATCCCAATCACCTTCTTTCCAAATGTCAATTTAATATTTTTTTATATCTAACATCGATTATGAAAGGCATATCATTATTTGTACAATAATGTGGGGGGATAACACAATACTTTGGGGGGGATCGATATACGCGAAAAAACTTTAGCCACGAAACTTTTATCAATCGTGCAATGAAAAGTACAAAACAAAAACTAGGTTTTAAGTGCTTAAACCTAGGATTACGAATACAATACCTTTGCAAATACGATTGTAATCTGAATATGGAGAAAGGTATTTGGAGAAGATGAGAGGGTTGCCTTCTTTTGGTCCTCCAAAAGCTTGTTTGTATTCTTCGAATGGCTTGGATCTTCTAGTATAAGATCCTCTCAAAGCTAGGTAGATTTGTGGTCACCTTTGGAGATGAAAATCTTTGCTTTTGACCTATCTCTCTCTAAGTCTCTTCACAAAAATATAAATATTATTTTATCTCTCTATCTTTAACCCTTAGTAATGATTATGCAACTTACAATAATATATATATATATATATATATTGTGTGTGTGTGCGTGTGCGTATGTATATATATATATATATATATATATATATATATATATATATATATATATATATATATATATATATATATATATATACGCACACGCACACACACACACACATATATATATATATATATATATATATATATATATATATATATATATGTATAAGTCGTGGTCTTAGGCTAAACTGGACTTCTAGAGAGTTTGGGATTGCTACTTGGGCATATGGACTATACCATGGCAAGACCAAATAATTAAATTGGTTTCCAAATAAGTACTCAAAAATCCCAAATTACATAACCGTATTTTATTTCCTTTCTTTATTTAATCATAATTAACTTCACTAAATAATTATAAGTGCACTCCAATTTAATTATCTTAACATCACTCAAAATAATTAGGCCTTATTTACAAGTTGATATGGTGCATAATATGAATCCCCGGGTTAAGTTTCCAATACTCGCTTGGTCATATCAATTTGTTACTCATTGATTTTAACCAACATATAATCAATTCCTTGATTCTCATACTTAACTTATTTGCTACTCCACCAGATTATAAATAATCCACTGATCATGTTTACTGGTGGAAACAATGCTTATAAGTCTATCAAGAGGGTATTACAATCCAAGATCATTTTTGGACATGGATTCTTCTGAATTACAATCTCATACCTACTTATACAAAGATTTCACAATTGTTGAAGATTGAGATCCGATGAGATTGAATTATTCACACAATAATCAAAGAAATAATTGTGCAAGCATTTCAATCCTCATAATTCTCGAGATTGAGAATCTATGCACCATTTGCAAATGTTGTGAAATTTCCTAAGTTTAATCTAGACAGCACTTAAACTTGAATCTCACGGGTGAACATTTTCAATTTATTCTTGAATATACCGATCATAATCCTTTTGGTACCATCAAACGGGTTCCCTTAGTTTGAGATAAAATACTAAGATTATGGTCACAACTTTACCTGTATGTTATCGATTCCTTATCGAAGATGTGAACTATTCAATTATATTATAACCAAAATTCCAATCTCATGTGATCAGGCCAAACCCAACTCATAAAATTTCTACTAAGCCCAATTGATGAACATGACATACAATATATCTAAACAATAAGTATAAGGCATTCTCATACACGTGATTTTTATTTCAAAATGAACTAGACATAATAATATTAAAATAAATTAATGGCATTACATGATTTTAAGACCCCAACAATATTAACCGCAACACCATATGAGGTACTAATATAAGAATATGATAATGGGTTTAGAATAACATCACATGTATAACAACATGATAATGAGTTAAGAATGGCATCACTTGTACAACAGCATCAGAATAAATTAAGAATAACAACACTTGTACAACGATATGAGAATGAGTTAAGAAGAACAACACTTATATCATTGCATAACAACACTCAGTAAAGAATATAAAACATTAATGTTATAATAAAACACTTGCACAACTTCACTTACGATCGGGAATAACATCACGAGGAAAGGAAATACATAACAACATTCGTACAATATCATTTGAGAAGAAACATATAACGCCGCGCGTGAGAACAATATGTAAATAAGAACCACGTTATTATATAATTGCAATGACAATTGATCAGAACCTGGAATCATTGGGGACATTCCCAAGTTCAAAAATAACAAAGGGGACATTCCCAAGCTTGAAAACTAACATTGAGAACATTGCAAAGTGTGATGCTAACACCTATAACATTCCCAAAACCTTCAACCATAGCAACATGGTCCTAAGTTTGAAGCCACTAGCATCGGTAAACATACAAACCTAAACTACAAAGATACGAAATCGTAAGAATAACACCATTGAAAGTTTCGATCGAAATCATCTTAAACATCGACAAGCTATATATCATAATTGATAAGCGTCAAATCATCGAAACATAGAATATGGATGGAAACGGGGTAGGTTTGATTGAGCCTCATCCCTAGTAGGGTGGATTTGGGGGTTTATAAATGGAGTGGGTTCGGGTCAGGATTAATATTAAAAATTCGATAAGATCCAAGGGGTGGGAGGGTTTAGCACATGTATCTCCCGATCCGTTGAGGGGGATTTTTACTAAAATACTCTTATTTCTACTAACTAAATACAATACTATAGTCCATTTACAAATGAAAATATTAGGATTACTTTTTAACTTTCATTTTCTCCCTTATGTTTCTTTTGCTAAGCAACCTCAAAGAGTCACAATAGTGAGAGGGGGTAAAGATCCATTTGTTGTTCTCATATTTTGATCGCCAACATTACTCGTTATAATGTTTTCATTTAGTTTTTTGGCTTTTTCTCTTTAATAAAACACTCACTCACACACACATACACACACACACGCGGGCATATATATATATATATGTATATATAGAGAGAGAGATAGATAGATAGATAGATAGATAGATAGATAGATAGATAGATAGATAGATAGATAGATAGATAGATAGATAGATAGATAGATAGATAGATAGATAGATAGATAGATAGATAGATAGATAGATAGATAGATAGATAGATAGATAGATAGATAGATAGATAGATAGAGATAGAGAGAGAGAGAGAGAGAGAGAGAGAGAGAGAGAGAGAGAGAGAGAGAGAGAGAGAGAGAGAGAGAGAGAGAAAGAAAGAGAGAAAGAGGGAGGCATGTGTGTATAAATGCATAAGTATCACTTTTTGGATCTACAAACTTTAAACCCCTTCTCTTAATTATTTATTTTCATGTTTATTTGCAATGTTTAAACCCGTGTGTTACCTTTTTTCTTCTTCTTGATGGATATGTAATTTGTAAATCTTTTGGTGTTAAGATATTTGGTAATTTCTATCATGCTATATGTTGTTGTTTGGATAGTAAAATGATAAAACGTTCTTTACTAATGCTAGAGAATTTCCTCTGAATGCTTACAAATATAGAATGGTTATATGCTTGTGAATTACTCTTGAATTTACAGGGTATTTTTTAAATTTTGTTTTTCATAAGAACTAAACAACATCAATTTTGCTAATTTAATGTATATTTTCCAATGTAAAAAATTAAATATTTTAAGGACACAAGTCTCCGATTGAGTCTTAATGTAGTGTTGGCTCAATTCCGGACAAAAACGTTTTAGTCATAGGATAGTGTTCTTGTGTATCCTTCAAGCCTATGACATGTTGAAGTTGAAGACGTTGCGTCCTACTTATCAAAAGAACATCATTATTGGTTTACATGTGCCTCATTTCATGTCATCAACTTAGTTCCAATCTCTCCTAAGGTATGAATGCATTACATATGTATATAGGAGCTTGGAACATTTTTTATTGGATGTAATTTTATTTTAAAATGAAGTTTATTTTCAGAAGGTTAATTTTAGAACTTTTTATAAAGTTTTTGGGCCTAAAATTGAATTATGAACTTTCTGGGATTTCGTTAGATATTGTCGTTCGAACGAGTTTTTCGTTCAAACGAGAATGTCATTCGAACGAGTTTGCCAACGACTTTTCCCTTTTGGCCTCTGGAACTTCGTTAGCGAGACTTCGTTCAAACGAGATTTCAGGGGGGGAAATATTTTGCCAGTTTTTGGTAGTTTTATCCATGTTCCCACTTCTTTTGTCCCACTAACTTTTATCAGAATTAATATGTGCGGGAACCAACTTTGAAAAATCAATTTTTTTATCTTGTATATTCTCTAGAGAGAGTTTTTGAGAGTTTAATTCCTCCATGAAAAGGTTCATGTTTTGAGTGTTTATTTTTCAAGAAAAACATTCTTAAACACTTTTGTTTACACCCATACTAGTTTATTCCAAGTACCACACACACACACACACACACACACACACACACACATATATATATATATATATATATATATTTGCTTGGAGTGTTTGACACCGGGTTTTTCTCTACATCTCAAAGAAGAGAAGTTTGGGTTTACTTATACATCCCATAAAGAAGAAGTTTGTTGTTTTACTGCAGCATACTCACACGGTGAAAGGCATTGTGCGAGGGTTGACGGTTGTCCAAAAGCTTCATTGGTAGATTCCAAGGTTCTGGTGGATTCCGGGATTGTCGACTAAGCAAAGGTTGGTACAATAAGATGCGACAGGGGCTTGAAAGGAGTCGAGTCGAGTTGAGTAAGTCATTTGTCTTGTACTTTTAAAATTACGTACTTAGTGGACTTAAGGCTAGGGACGTTCGAGATTTTTTCCCATTGTGGGTTTTTCCTCGTACATCGCGGCGTAGTAGTTGTGAATTTATTTTATCATGAAAATCACCTAAAACGCATGCTTAGGATTAAAAGATAAAATATGGTTTAATTAAGGACTCTTGTTTAATTTGGTGCATGTTTAATATTTGGGTAATGTTTAACTTAATTTAATTCAAGTCTAAATAATGTAATTTGATAAAATTTGGTTTGGCCTAAATTTCAAAATGAATTAATCATGTTAGGCAAATTTTAGGACTTGGGATTAAATTACTTTGGGTTAAGTGAATTTCAAGTGTGTGTGTGTGTGTGTGTGTGTGTGTGTGTGTGTGTGTGTGTTCATCATAATTCACTTATTTAGGTTTTATTTTAATTTTTCTTTTAGAAATTAAAATTTGTGTTTAATATAATTTTTCATCTTTTTAAGAAATGAAAATAAAATAAGATTTGGAAAATTAAATTGTTATGTTGAACCACCTTTATTCTGCATTTAAAGAAAATTGATTTTTGAAGTGAAAGATTTTAAAATTGGGGGTCCATCATTTCTAACAAGTGGTATCAGAGCATTGATTTAGAAAAATTCACGTTCTTAGATTGGTATCAAAGCGGGAGAGCTAATTTATTGCGTTAAGGTCCTTTTAAATTTTTTTGACTAAAATGGAATTTTCCCCATTTTCAAAATTTCCTGTTTTCGATGGTTCCAACTACGTGTATTGGTAAGCGCGTATGAAATCGAAACTTAGGTATATCGATGAGAGGGTTTGGTTGTCAATTTTTAACGGGTGGTCCCCACCTATATATTTGGTAGAAAATGAGCGTGTTCACAAACCCACAGATAGATGGAGTGAGAATAAATTTAAACTTGCAAATTTTAATTCCCGAGGTTTAAATGTCTTGTTTAGCGCGGTCACACCGAATGAATTCCAACGCATTATGACGTGTGAAATTGCTAAAAAATCTTGGGATATTTTACAACTCACTCACGAAGGAACTAGTGTCGTAAAAGCTTCTAAACTTCAAAACATCACCACTTAATTTGAAACCATCAAAATGAATGGAAAAAAAACATTTGATAAATTTTATGCTAGACTTTCCGATATAGTTAATTCATCTTTTAATTTGGGAGAGAAGACACCCGACGAACGTGTAGTAAAGAAAATTTTAAGGTCCCTACCCGATAAATTTATTCTTAAGATGGCCGTGTTAAATTCTTTACCCATTCTATCCTCTACGAAATTAGAAGAGCTCGTAGGTGATTTACAAACCTATAAACTAGACATGTTTTCCTCCAAAACTGAAAAGAAAATAGATAAGGGTGTTGCTTTGAAATCCCGAAAGGAGAAAAAACAAGTAGTAGAAAGTGAAAGTGATTGTGACTCGGAGGACATGGCTATGTTTGTTAGAAAGTTTAATAAATTTCATAAATTTAACAAAGATAAATTTAAAAATGATTTTAAGAAATTTGAAAATTCTAAGCATGACAAAGCCGAAAAGATCCCTAAAAATTTTAATGAAAATTTAAATAGGGACGAGTCAAATAGGTGTTATGGTTGTGAAGGGTATGGCCATAGGTCTTTTGAGTTCCCCACTAAACTAAGAAGAGAGGGTAAGAAACCAATTTCTTACAATCCAACCCTTAGTGATAGTGATAAGGAAGAGGGATCCAATTCCCCCATTGAGCTCAACTTTGTCGCGTTCATAGCAAGTCATGTGAGCACCGATAATGAATCTTCCCATGAAGATATAAAAATTCATGATTCTTCCAAGGCCTTTATTTATGAAGCTCAAAAGGATGATGGTAGTGACAGTGGAGAAGAAAGAGAGAGTGAAATGAAGAAGAGGCTAATGTGAGTGAACTTCAATTTGCATTTCAAGAACTATATGAAGATTCTATTAAATTAAAAAGAGCAAATTTGAAGTTAGAAGATAGTTTAAGAGAGAGTGTCAAGGTCGTTGATGATAGTGTGTTGGTTAAAGACCTTAGAACACGTGAGAAAGTTCTTCGAGAGAAGCTTAAATATGTAGAAGGCGAGATAGATAGCCTTAGAGGTTTGATGGAATCCTTGAAAAATGAGCTTCTCGAGTTTGAAGAGAGAAATGGTTTGCTTGAATCTAGGATTGTAGAGCTTTAGAAGAAAGTGAGAGACTCAAGTAGAGTCAAATTTTATTTTGCGAGTCGTTCGAAGAAATTAGATAAAATCTTAGGAACGGTCCAAATTAAAAATGACACTTGTGGTTTAGGCGTCGATTCTTGTAATGATTCAACTCATAAAGTCAAAGCCAATATTTTAGGAGAATCCTCTATGAACAATGTTATAGATCATTCCTTAGGTAAGTCTTTTCGTCGAGTCTTTAGGTGATCACATTGTGGTCGAAAAGGTCATCTTAGGAAGTTTTGTTTTGATCTTAAACGAGGTCCTAAAAAATCTCAACGTAAGGTAACCGAGGTAGCCAAGATTCCTATATCCCGAGATCGTCATTCATCATTAGTTTGGGTTAGGAGATCCGACTTAGTAGCTTTACACGATAGGATTTTTTATTCTCTTTTACCTTCACACGATACCTCCCTTGCCAAATCCAAAGGTTGAATGTGTTAGTTGGTTGCATACTTTAGCTTTTATGCTTCATGCTATATTATCATGCTAATTGTATGCTTATTTATCATTTTTAAGTCATTGCTTTATCACATACCTCATGCTAGAATTATGATGTTTATTTGTATTATAGTTCTTTCATTCTAGTTTGTATTAATGAAAAATATTTAAAAAAAATGTTTATCATTTGGGTTTTACCTTTTAGTAATTTATGATTAATGAAAAATACAAATGATTTTGTTTGTCTTTTGAGTAAATATGTTTTATGTTTGGTTAAAAATTTCAAAAACTCAAAAATATTTTTTTTTTTTGTTTTATGTGTATATTAGTTTGACACACTTTATGTGACATATACTTGTGTTTGAATCCCTTCTTTTTCGCTTTCATGTGGCTAGAACTTTTTGTTAAGATTGTCAATCCTTAAAATATTCTTTACCATGCTTACATGGAGTTGTTGGATTTTGTGTTGCTATAATGGATTCTATTTTTATATTCCTCAATTCACACATTCACGAGCTCACTTGAAATTTTAACTTCACATGTATATTTGAGCTTTGTGAGGTGTTCTCCTACCGATCTAGTCATCTACATGCTATGTGACCTAGGAGGACTAGTGCATGTTAAAATTCGTTGCACGTGAGATTTGAGTGATCTATAAAATGTCATATATAAATGTGAACGGGGAAGGTCTCTGAAAGGAAATTTATCCTTTGTGAGTAAGCCACCGTGTGTAATGGACCTAAAAGAAATACGTGGTACAATGGCCTAAAAAGAAAATGGCATTAAAAGAAAAATAATTTTCCAAGGCCTATTTTGTTTAATTGATATAGTCATTCAAAAATATATATGCTTATTTTGAGGGAGTTTGGATGGTATATCAACGGTTTGCACAATATCCATTTATCCTAGTTGTGCTTTCAATGTCATGACTCTATTGATTTGTAGAATCATAAACATGTTAGGCTTGTATGCATTGTGTTTGTTTGTTCAATGAGTTCAATTTTTATTGTCAGATGAGGCTATATCTAAATGTGATAAAATTTTGCAATCAAATGAGAACTCTGTGAACATGTTTTAAGTGATTGGGTTTTAATTCATTGGTATCTTGTTCACACCCCTTCACTTCCGTTCCCATATGACACATTTATACTATAAGAATGTGGAAAACTCATGTTAATTTATTTTGTGTCATTTGTGAGTTTATATCTATATATGTATGCTTGTAAATATTTTATATCTATTGTGTATACATATATATATGATATTATGTTTTATTTTGAGTCTTTGTCATTTTTGCTAGTCCACCTATGCATTAATTCATAATTGGTACCTAACTTGTTATAAAATTTTGTTTGATATCACATTCCTAGTTTTTTATGTTTCAAATTGATATCATTTTTGTTCGCTTCATAGTTAGCATCCATTACTCCTGCTTGGATTAGTTATTGTCTATTTGTTGCCCATATGCTTTCTTGTCTTTAACTCTTAATGCATCGTCGCTCTACTTGTTTTCCCATATGCTTTCATGTCTTTAAAATAGATTCACGTTTGTCTATTCCTGAACAAAAAGGGGGAGAATAATAACAGAGAAATGGTATCTAATCCTATTATAATCATATCTTAGTTTAGGAGATTTAACTTAGGGGGAGAGCGCTATCTTCTTAGGTTGATCATAGTTGATAAAGGAGAATGATAGGGGGAGTATTTAATTTCATTGCATTTAAATCTTTGATATTCCCTATGCGTTTAATGTTTGCTTAAGTGTGCAGGAATTCTATTTAGTGGCAACCTTTCATCAGCAAATCTATTGATCCTTGGGTCTTGAGTCAAGTTTAGGTGTGATGCTTTTGAGTCTAGTAGAGCTTGACGGGCCTTTAAGATTTTATTTTAATTTTTGTCCCGGAATAACCAAAGAGGGAGATTTGTAAGGACACAAGTCTCCGATTGAGTCTTAATGTAGTGTTGACTCAATTCCGGACAAAAATGTTTGAGTCATAGGATAGTGTTCTTGTGTATCCTTTAAGCCTATGACATGTTGAAGTTGAAGATGTTGCGGCCTACTTACCAAGACAACATCATTGCCGATTTACATGTGCCTCGTTTCACATCATCAACTTAGTTCCAATCTCTCCCAAGGTATGAATGCATTACATATATATATATATATATATATATATATATATATATATATATATATATAGAAGCTTGGAACATTTTTTATTGGGTGTAATTTTATTTTAAAATGAAGTTTATTTTCAGAAGGTTAATTTTAGAACTTTTAATAAAGCTTTTGGGCTTAAAATTGAATTATGAACTTTCTGGCATTTCGTTCGATATTGTCGTTCGAACGAGTTTGCCAACGACTTTTCCCTTTTGACCTCTGGAACTTCGTTAGAAGGGTCGTTCGAACGAGACTTCGTTCGAACGAGATTTCAGGGGGGGAAATAGTTTGCCAGTTTTTGGCAGTTTTCTCCATGTTCCCACTTCTTTTGTCCCACTAACTTTTGTCAGAATTAATATGTGCGGGAACCAACTTTGAAAAATCAATTTTTTCATCTTGTATATTCTCTAGAGAGAGTTTTTGAGAGTTTAATTCCTCCATGAAAAGGTTCATCTTTTGAGTGTTTGTTTTTCAAGAAATCATTCTTAAACACTTTTGTTTACACCCATACTAGTTTATTCCAAGTACCACACACACACAAACACACACACACACACACACACACACACACACACACACACATATATATATATATATATATATATATATATATATATATATATTTGCTTGGAGTGTTTGGCACCGGGTTTTTCTCTACATCTCAAAGAAGAGAAGTTTGGGTTTACTTCTACATCCCATAAAGAAGAAGTTCGTTGTTTTGTTACGGCATATTCACACGGTGAAAGGCATTGTGCGAGGGTTGACGATTGTCCAAAAGCTTCATTGGTGGATTCCAAGGTTCTGATGGATTTCGGGATTGTCGATTAAGCAGAGGTTGGTACAAGAAGACACATCAGGGGCTTGAAAAGAGTCGAGCCGAGTTGAGTAAGTCATTTGTATTGTACTTGTAAAATTCCGTACTTAGTGGACTAAGGCTAGGGCCGTCCGAGATTTTTTCCCGTTGTGAGTTTTTACTCGTACATCGCAGCGTAGTGGTTGTGAATTTATTTTATCTTGCAAATCATCTAGAACGCATGCTTAGGATTAAAAGATAAAATATGGTTTAATTCACTACTCTTATTTAATTTGGTGCATGTTTAATATTTGGGTATTGTTTAACTTAATTTAATTCAAGTCTAAATAATGTAATTTGATAAAATTTTGTTTGGCCAAAATTGCAAAATGAATTAATCATGTTAGGAAAATTTTAGGACTTGGGATTAAATTAATTTGGTTTAAGTGAATTTCAAGTGTGTGTGTGTGTGTGTGTTCATCATAATTCACTTATTTAGATTTTATTTTAATTTTGCTTTTAGAAATTAAAATTTGTGTTTAATTTAATTTTTCATCTTTTTAAGAAATGAAAATCAGATAAGAGTTGGAAAATTAAATTGTTATGTTGAACCATCTTTATTTCGCATTTAAAGGAAATTGACTTTTAAAGTGAAAGATTTTAAAATTGGGGGTCCATCATTTCTAACAAGTTGTATCAGAGCATTGATTTAGAAAAACTCACGTTCTCAATACTCAATTAATAATTGGATCGAGTCAAAGTCGAGGCCCCTGTGGGGGTACTTTTTCAGGGTGTAGGTGAGGGTTGGGGAACTATTATCGGGTTAGGGCAGGGTTGGGGCCGAGGGAGCTTAGCGATGTTAGAAAAAGGGAGGGTACCACCTCAGCCCATTGCAATCCCACTACTCCACTCGCATTTATGGTAAAATGGTTTATTTGAGTTTTTAATGTTTACATAAATATTTGGGAATTTTTTTAAATATTTTTAAGGAGTTGAAAAGTTTTTACTTCGAATGATGAATTTTTTCTAAGTGTAGAGGCGAACGAAAAAATGACGTTGACGTCGTTCGAGCGAGATCAGCGAGTCGTTTGAGCAACATTGGCATCTCGTGCGAAGTTGTTTAAGCGACACGTCATCTCGTTTGAGCAACAGATCCATTTCGTTCAACCGACGCGTCGACTCGATTTTTGTATTTATAGCAGTGTTCATCATTCACGTTTTTCACGTCTTTGGCACTCACATTTCTGCAGAACTGCTGTACAAAACAGACTTCATTTTTTCAAGGTTTTCATACCTTTTTTATTCACAAATCATTCCCAAACATATATGTGAATCTTTATAAACCCTATATTAATTGTTCTACTCTCTGGAGTAATCTTTGGAGAAGAAGGTTGTTCTCCATTGCTGACTTGGAGCTCTTGCGGGATCTCTTATCGATGATAACGAATCGATGCCTGCGGGTATTCGTGTGTCACTGTATTTCTCTGTAATTGTAAGTTGTTACGAATTATAGTGAAATAAAATGGTTTTGCCCCAATGGGGGATTTTTCCTCATATTGTGATTGACTGTACATGCGTAGTTTGAATTAATTTTTCTGTCATAATTTATTTGCAAGACTTAGGATTTTGGGGATTAAAAAATTGGAATTTAATTAAACAAGTTAATCATTGATTGCTGACACACTCTCAAATTGGTATCAGATCCTATTACACAATTATATCGTGTAATTTTTTTGCAAAATTTTCTAGGTATCAAATTTGGTCTAAAAATTGATTTTTGAAAAAGCGTAATTTCAATGGAAAACTTGTATAATCGAGTGCCAATTTTTAACGAGTCAATATACGCTTGTTGGAAAGCCCGTATAAAATTTCACTTAAAGGCCATGGACGAACGTGTTTGTATTATGTGTGAAAGAGGGTGGACGCCTCCCACTATCACTGTAGATAACAAAACTACATTAAACATCTGACTACATGGACTGAGGAAAAATTTAAATGGAGCACAGATAACTCATGTGGGCTTAGTCTAATTTGCAAAAACGTCACCCCCAATGAGTTTCGTCGCATCATGACGTGTACCACGTCAAAAGAAGCATGGTATGTTCTTAAACTTACCCATGAAGGCACTAATGCGGTTAAAGAATCAAAATTGCAAAATTTAACTACATAATTTGAGACAATCACCATGCTTGAATCTGAGTGTTTTGAGGAATTCTATGCACGCCTATCTGATATTATAAACACTAGTTTCAATTTAGGTGAACACATTTGTAAGGACATTTTTCTCATGTCCAACATGTTACATTTTTGTATGTCGTACGCCGCTACATTTGGCACGTCTCTACACGATCTCACACGACGGCCTCAATCCAAATTTTGAGAATCAAGCATTCAACATCTCCATTAATGTGTCCCACATCTGCCTCAACGACTTCACGTTCCACGATTTTAGGGACTTAATGCAAGTGGTAAGCAAGAGAAGGCAAAACAGTGAAAGAAGGCGAGATATGAAAGTTCAAGGGAATTTTTGTAATTTTACAGTCATAGTCCAGAGTTTTGGTCAACTGGAAAGTTGAAGTGCTCGACGCCACAAAGATACTGGAAGAAACGGTACCTTAATCCGAGTTACGGTGAAGGAGTTATGACCATTTGAAGATGGAGAAAATCCCTTGAAGAATGCTGTTTTCTTTTAATCCCAAACCAGGGAGGTACCGCAAACCGCATGGGGAACCGGTTCGGGGGGGACCGGTTCGAGGTACACGCACAGAAATAGTCCCAGTTTCTTAAAACTCTTTTGGTTTCCTTATAAAAGCCAACTTCGGGGGAGCTGTTTTGCAAGAATTTGTTAGACGAATTTGAGTGTCCTTTTTCTTTAAGTCTTCATATTATTGAGTTTCCAAACTCATGTTTTGATTCACACAATTGCCAATCCTTTGTGAATCTTTTTGGTACGCCAAGAACAACCTTGTGTTTGTTCAAACCTTTGTTGAGAGATCTTTGCAACCGAGGACTGCGTGTCATTGCTGAGGTAGTCTCTACAAAGTGTTATGGCTGCGTGTCATTGAGGAGTGTTGCGGTTCTTCCTTTGTTGATTGGGTTGTGAGTCCTTGGAGGGTGCTTCCTGTATTCTCTTGCTGAGTTCAAAACTGCGTGTCTTTGTGGGTTGGCTGGACGTTGATCCATTGCAGATTTCTCTATGTAATTGTAAGTTGTGATTTGTATATTCATAGTGAAATAAAAGGATTTACCCGAAAGGGTTTTTTCCCTGAAATCTGTGTCTCGGCATATTTACTGTGTCGCATGTTTTAATTTTTGATGGGTTGATTTAGATGCATGCTTAGGGGGTGTATTTATTTGATTTAAAAGTAGACTCTAATTAAATAAGGGTTAATTGGAAACTTGCGAACTTAATTTAAATCATTATCACACAGTCGCATACGACGTTTTCAAATTGGTATCAGAGCAGGTTATGCTAATTTATCGCGTATTCCTATTTTTCGCAAAAATTTGTGTGATATTGATTTTTTTTTAAATCAGTTTTGTGAAAAATCGCATTTTTTCCAATGGAACCCCCATTTAATGAGGAGCCTATTTTTGAAAAAATTCACGACCATGCTGAAAATTTAAAAAGTTTGAATTTGAAACTTTGCAAAAGAATTAAAGTTTTGGAAAAAGAAAATTCTCTCTTTAAAAATTAAGATTGAATATTTGCAAGAGTTCCAAACTCAAAGTGATATTTGTCGTGAGCACTTTGGTAATTTGTGTATTGATTTTGATTCTTTGAAAATTGCCAAAAAGGAGAGTGGTGATAAAGGTCCTATTTTTAGAAAAGGAATTGGAGGACCTTAAAAATTCGATGGTTTGTGTTTGTGCCAAAGAGGAGAAAAATATTTTAGTCAATGAGTTTGTGGCACGTGAAAAGACTCTTAGGAAAAAGTTTGCTTTAATTGAGGGAGAGAGAGATACGCTTTTAGGAATTATTGAAAACTTGAAAAAGGCATCCCTTAATTTGGAAGAGTCTAATTCTTTGGTTAAGTCAAAAATTTTGAAATTAAAAATGATTTGACAGGCTCAAGTAGGTTTGATAGTGATGGTAATGGCTCATCTTGTTCTCATGCTTCTAATGCTAAAGTCAAAACCATTATTTGTTTTAGACAATCAATCAATTTTCAGGATGTTAAAAAAGGTCAACCCATAGGTGTCGTTTCACCCGTTTACACATGTCCATATTGTGGTCGAAAAGTTCACCTTAGGCGTTTTTGTTTTGACCTTGAAAAATGTCCTAGGAAATTTATGTCTAGTGTTCCCGTGGTTCCCAAATCCCCTACACGACGTTTCACATCTATTTGGGTTAGGAAATCACTTTTGGATACACTAGATTTTAGACAAGTTGATTCTCGTTTGCTTGCACATGATTCTTCTCTTGCATATCATATAGATGATTGTGTTTGCATGTTTGTCATACACTAGTTGAGGTTTCATGTTATATATTTGCTAGTGTGTTGACATGTACCTTTTGTATGTTTTATTTTTTTTGGAAAAATTGTGAAAAATAAAAAAAGATTTTATTTTTGATAAAAAATTTGAAAATCCAAAAAGATTTTTGTATTTTGTTTGCACCGTTTATGGATGGAGGCTTAGGATGACCAAGTCACAACATCATTCCATTATTTTCATGTGACAATTTGATAGTGCTTTGAGACAATAGGTCAATTCATCCTTGTGCTTTATAATGTTTGGAGTCATTAAGATGTAATTAAGTGTTACTTCCTACATGTTTGACTCATGTTTTCCTTTATTGCACACGTGCACGAATTTGTTTGATTATTGTGCTTGTCTTATCACATGTTGGTTAGGTGTTTTCACTTCAATCCTGTCCTTAAAACGAACCAAGCGCGATAAATTTTGATAAGAAAATTGTGTATATAAGAACTGTTTTGTGAGTTTGTGTGCTTTATTTGAAAACGGGAAAGGGCTACGAAGGTTCATTTAGCCTTTGCGAATATTAAGCCACCGTTTGCATTGGACCTAAAAAATTGAGGAATTTTATTATCCGGGGTCCAAATAGGTTTAAAAGAGCCCGAAAAAAAAATTTAAAGGCAATGTTGATGTAAAAAATTAGATCACTCTAATTATTCAATCACAGATAAATAAATGAGACAAAGAATTTTAAAGTGGTTCAGCCTTATAAGAATGGCCTACGTCCACTGTTGCTTTGTTGCTGAGTATTTGGGAATTCTCGATTTGTGGTTCTATCAAGAAATTTCGCTATGGATTCAGGGTCCCTTTACAATGAGGATTGTACAATGTATTTATAGCTCTGAGGTTGTAATGTGAAAGGGTAATACATTAAATGATATACATATGAAAGGGTAATACATTTAATGCCCTTTTTGCGTGTGCGTCTGAATGATGAGCATTTAATGAGTTGTTAAACTGTTGGTATCCTGCTTCGAGGTGTAGCTCGGACCGCCTGAGTTTCTCGGACCGCTTGAGCTTCTCGGTGCTAAAAAGTTCCTCGGAGAGGTCTGTTCCTCGGAGCGTATGAGTTCCTCGGAGTAACATGGTTCCTCGGAGCGTGTGATCATCTCAGAAGTGCTTGTTGTTGTCATGTAGATAGCCACGTGTCTTCATATGATTGGTCCATGTCAGTAGATTAAATTTGGTATCAACAGGCAATAAAAAGAAATTCATGCCAATTATGGGCCATTTAGGTTCTTACACCAATTCTCCAAAGTTTGAGAATTTAGATCACCTCTAAAAAGAAAATATATATGAAGGAGTTTGGTTGGATATTTTATAACGGGTTTGCACGTCCTTGAAAATCTTTGAAAAGCGGTAAATAGTTTTGGACGTTATTAGTGTGGAAATAATTTTACTTTGGCTTGTTGATTTGCATAAGACGATGTCATCTAAATTCAACAAATTTTTACACCTAAGGATACCTTTGATGTCCATTCGTTAGGAGTACACGTATGCATCGTGCACATATGATTGATTGAGTTGATTTACCTATCGAATGTGTTCACACCCATACATTCCGTTTTCATGACTTGGTTGTTTTAGTTTAAATCTATGGTGTGATTTTTGTATCATATTTTTTTCAAATTGGTATCTTATTTTTGTTCGAAAATTTTGAAAAATTCAAAAATAGTTTGTGAAGATTTGTTTGAGCATCTCCTTGCAAGAGCACATTTTCCATTTGATTGATCCCTTGTTTTGAATACCGTGACACCCCGATTTTGCTTGTTTGATTCATTCTTCTTATTTGTCTATTTGGAGACATAAAAAAAGGGGGAGAAAGAATTATCATTTTATGGGGGAGTTTGAATTTTGGGGGAGGTTTGAGATTTGACTTATGCTTTCATCATAAATTGGTATCTATGTTTATCTCATTTCAAACTCAGTACATCACTTGGTATTTGCTTTATCTCATGTGTGTAGGTACTACGTTGATGATCATTGAATTGGACATCCTGATGAGATTTGAAGAACAAACGACGAAGACTTATTCATTTGTATCTTTCCAGTTTTAGGTTCATGGGAGGGTAGATTTGTATAGGCAATTTTGTTATTTGATAATTCGGATTTTTTATGTATGTACAAACATAGACATAGGGGGAGATTTATAAGGACATTTTTCTCATGTCTAACATGTTACATTTTTGTATGTCGTACGCCGCTACATTTGGCATGTCTCTACATGATCTCACACGACGGCCTCAATCCGAATTTTGAGAATCGAGAATTCAACATCTCCATTAATGTGTCCCACATCTGCCTCAACGACTTCACGTTCCACGATTTTAGGGACTTAATGCAAGTGGTAAGCAAGAGAAGTCAAAACAATGAAAGAAGGCGAGATATGAAAGTTCAAGGGCATTTTCGTAATTTTACAGTCATAGTCCTAAGTTTTGGTCAACTGAAAAGTTGAAGTGCTCGACGCCACGAAGATACTGGAAGAAACGGTATGTTAATCCGAGCTACGGTGAAGGAGTTATGACCATTTGAAGATGGAGAAAATTCCTTGAAGAATGTTGTTTTCTTTTAATCCCAAACCAGGGAGGTACCGCAAACCGCATGGGGAACCGGTTCGAGGGAGAACCGGTTCGGGGTACACCAGAACTGGTTCGGGGTACACGCACAGAAACAGTCCCAGTTTCTTAAAACTCTTTTGGTTTCCTTATAAAAGCCAACTTTGGGGGAGATGTTTTGCAAGACTTTGGTAGACGAATTTGAGAGTCCTTTTTCTTCAAGTCTTCGTATTTTTGAGTTTCCAAACTCATGTTTTGATTCACACAATTTCCAATCCTTTGTGAATCTTTTTGGTAACCCAAGAACACAACCTTGTGTTTGTTCAAACCTTTGTGGAGAGATCTTTGCAACCGAGGGTTGCGTGTCATTGCTGAGGGAGTCTCTACAAAGTGTTACGATTGCGTGTCATTAAGGAGTGTTGCGGTTCTTCCTTTGTTGATTGGTATGAGAGTCCTTGGAGGGTGTTGCGTGTATTCTCTTGCTGAGTTCAAGACTGCGTGTTTTTGTGGGTTGGCTGCGCGTTGATACATTGTAGATTTCTCTATGTAATTGTAAGTTGTGATTTGTATATTCATAGTGAAATAAAAGGTTTTACCCGAAAGGATTTTTTTTCCTGAAATCTGTGTCTCAGCATATTTACTGTGTCGCATGCTTTAATTTTTGATGGGTTGATTTAGATGCATGCTTAGGGGGTGTATTTATTTGATTTAAAAGTAGACTCTAATTAAATAAGGGTTAATTGGAAACCTGCGAATTTAATTTAAATCACTATCACACAGTCGCATACGACGTTTTCAAATTGGTATCAGAGCAGGTTACGCTAATTTATCACGTATTCCTATTATCCGCAAAAAATTGTGTGATATTGATTTTTTTTTAAATCAGTTTTGTGAAAAATCGCAATTTTTCCAATGGAATGCCCATTTAATGATGAGCCTATTTTTGAAAAAATTCACGACCATGCTGAAAATTTAAAAAGTTTGAATTTGAAACGCTGCAAAACAATTAAAGTTTTTAAAAAAGAAAATTCTCTCTTTAAAATTAAATTTTTGCAAGAGTTCCAAACTCAAAGTGATATTTGTCGTGAGCACTTTGGTAATTTGTGTATTGATTTTGATTCTTTGAAAATTGCCAAAAAGGAGAGTGATGATGGGGTCCTATTTTTAGAAAAGGAATTGGAGGACCTTAAAAATTCGATGGTTTGTGTTTGTGCCAAAGAGGAGAAAAATATTTTAGTCAATGAGTTTGTGGCACGTGAAAAGACTCTTAGGAAAAAGTTTGCTTTAATTGAGGGAGAGAGAGATACGCTTTTAGGAATTATTGAAAACTTGAAAAAGGCGTCCCTTAATTTGGAAAAGTCTAACTCTTTGGTTGAGTCAAAAATTTTGAAATTAAAAAATGATTTGACAGACTCAAGTAGGTTTGATAGTGATGGTAATGGCTCATCTTGTTCTCATGCTTCTAATGCTAAAGCCAAAACCATGATTTATTTTAGAGGGTCAACCAATTTTCAGGATGTTAGAAAAGGTCAACCCATAGGTGTCGTTCCACCCGTTTACACATGTTCATATTGTGGTCGTAAAGGTCACCTTAGGCGTTTTGTTTTGATATTGGAAAATGTCTTAGAAAATTTATGTCTAGTGTTCCCGTGGTTCCCAAATCCCCTACACGACGTTTCACATCTATTTGGATTAGGAAATCACTTTTGGATACGCTAGATTTTGGATAAAGTTGATTCTCTTTTTCTTGCACATGATTCTTCTTTTGCCATATCATATAGATGATTGTGTTTGCATGTTTGTCATACACTAGTTGAGGTTTCATGTTATATATTTGCTAGTGTGTTGACATGTACTTTTATTTTTTTTGGAAAAATTGTGAAAAATACAAAAAGATTTTATTTTTGATAAAATTTTTGAAAAATCCAAAAAGATTTTTGTATTTTATTTGCACCGTTTACATTGGACCTAAAAAATTGAGGAATTTTATTATCCGGGGTCCAAAGAGGTTTAAAAGAGCCAGAAAAAAATTTAAAGGCAATAAAAAGAAATTCATGCCAATTATGGGCCATTTAGGTTTTTGCACCAATTCTCCAAAGTTTGAGAATTTAGATCACCTCTAAAAAGAAAATATATATGAAGGAGTTTGGTTGGAGATTTTATAAGGGGTTTGCACATCCTTGAAAATATTTGAAAAGCGCTAAATAGTTTTGGACGTTATTGGTGTGGAAATCATTTGATTTTGACTTGTTGATTTGCATAAGACGGTGTCATCTAAATTCAACAAAATTTTACACCTAAGGATACCTTTGATGTTCATTTGTTAGGAGTACACGTATGCATCATGCACATATGATTGATTGAGTTGATTTACCTATCGAATGTGTTCACACCCATACATTCCATTTTCATGACTTGGTTGTTTTAGTTTAAATCTATTGTGTGATTTTTGTATCATATTTTTTTCAAATTGGTATCTTATTTTTGTTCGAAAATTTTGAAAAATTCAAAAATATTTTGTGAAGATTTGTTTGAGCATCTCCTTGCAAGAGCACGTTTGCCATTTGATTGATCCTTTGTTTTGAATACCGTGACACCCCGATTTTGATTGTTTGATTAATTCTTCTTATTTGTCTATTTGGAGACATAATAAAAAGGGGGAGAAAGAATTATCATTTTATGGGGGAGTTTGAATTTTGGGGGAGGTTTGAGATTTGACTTATGCTTTCATTATAAATTGGTATTTATGTTTATCTCATTTCAAAATCGATACGTCACTTGGTATTTGCTTTATCTCATGTGTGTAGGTACTACGTTGATGATCATTGAATTGCACATTTTGATGAGATTTGAAGAACAAACGACGAAGACTTATTCATTTGTATCTTTCCAGTTTTGGGTTCGTGGGAGGGTAGATTTATATAGGTAATTTTGTTATTTGATAATTCGGATTTTTTATGTATGTACAGACATAGACATAGGGGGAGATTTGTAAGGACATTTTTCTCATGACCAACATGTTACATTTTTGTATGTCGTACGCCACTACATTTGGCACGTCTCTACACGATCTCACACAACGGCCTCAATCCAAATTTCGGGAATCAAGCATTCAACATCTCCATTAATGTGTCCCACAAATTCCTCAACGAATTCATATTCCACGATTTTAGGGACTTAATGCAAGTGGTACGCAAGAGAAGTCAAAATAATGAAAGAATGCGAGATATGAAAGTTCAAGGGCATTTTCATAATTTTACATCCATAGTCCGGAGTTTTAGTCAACTAGAAATTTGAAGATACTGGAAAAAAAACGGCACCTTAATCCAAGCTACGGTGAAGGAGTTATGACCATTTGAAGATGGAGAAATTCCTTGAAGAATGCTGTTTTCTTTTAATCCCAAACCATGGAGGTACCGCAAACCGCATGGGGAACCGGTTCGGGGGAGAACCGGTTCGGGGTACACCAGAACCGGTTCGGGGTAGACGCACAGAAACAGTCCCAGTTTCTTAAAACTCTTTTGGTTTCCTTATAAAAGCCAACTTTGGGGGAGATGTTTTGCAAGACTTTGTTAGACGAATTTGAGAGTCCTTTTTCTTCAAGTCTTCATATTTTTGAGTTTCCAAACTCATGTTTTGATTCACACAATTTCCAATCCTTTGTGAATCTTTTCGGTAACCCAAGAACACAACCTTGTGTTTGTTCAAACCTTTGTGGAGAGATCTTTGCAACCGAGGGCTGCGTGTCATTGCTAAGGGAGTCTCTACAAAGTTTTAGGACTGCGTGTCATTGAGGAGTGTTGCGGTTCTTCCTTTGTTGATTGGATTGCGAGTCCTTGGAGGGTGCTGCGTGTATTCTCTTGCTGAGTTCAAGACTGCGTGTCTTTGTGGGTTGGCTGCGCGTTGATCCATTGCAGATTTCTCTATGTAATTGTAAGTTGTGATTTGTATATTCATAGTGAAATAAAAGGTTTTACCCGAAAGGATTTTTTCCCTGAAATATGTGTCTCAGCATATTTACTGTGTCGCATGCTTTAATTTTTGATGGGTTGATTTAGATGCATGCTTAGGGGGTGTATTTATTTGATTTAAAAGTAGACTCTAATTAAATAAGGGTTAATTGGAAACTTGCGAATTTAATTTAAATCATTATCACACAGTCGCATACGACGTTTCAACATTCTTGATGCTAGTGTAGTTAAAAAGATTTTGAGATCACTGCCTAAATGTTTTATCCCAAAAGTCATTGTGTTAAATTCTTTAGGAAATTTGAATAGTCTGAAATTAGAACAATTGGTAGGATACCTCCAGACTTATGAAACTGGCATGTTTCCTAACACGATAAAATCAAAAGATAAAGAGGTAGCACTTAAAGCCCAGGCTAGGAAGAGTGAGGAGTCAGCAAGAAAGAGAGGTGGGTGGTCTAGAAGAAGAGAGGAAGAGTTGTATGATTCGGAGTAATATTTTGACTTAGAAGATTTGGCCTTGTTTGCAAAAAAATTCAAGAAATTTCTCAAATTAAAGAAAAATTGCAATTTCAAAGATAAAAGGAATTTTGAGAAAAATAAGTTTGAAAAGAAAATTGAAAAGGATAAAAAGGACACGCCTAAGAAAAATGAGGAGAGATGTTATGAGTGTGGCGGTATAGGTCATAAGGCATTTGAGTGTCCTACTAGGTTGAGACGTCAAGGAAAAGGCAAAGCTGCTCTTAATGCCTCCCTTAGTGACGACAGTGAGGTCGAGTCGGTGGATTCTGGAGACGAGTCACCGCATGAATGTAACTTCACTGCATTCATATCTAGTCATGTGAGTACTGATAGTGCGCCTCACGACGATGAGGATGCTACTTCATAGGGACACCTCGATAGTGGAAGCGATGTGAGTGAGGGGGAGGATTCTGCAAATGAGAGCGGGAGTGATTTACGACGCACGTACGCTGATTTATATGTTGATTCTTTTATAACTAAAAAGTGTAACAAAGCGTTAGCATTTAGGATAGTTTCCTTAGAGAAAGATTTGGGAGAGACGGGAGAGAGAGAGAGAGAGAGAGAGAGAGAGAGAGAATTTGCATAGAGAGAGAGAGTCAGTTTGGTGAGAGAGAGAAATGTTTAGAGAAAGAGAAATGGGACTTGATCAAGTAAGTGGTTAGTCTTTCGAGTGAGCTCCAGACCTACATGGACACTCTGAAGAAACTTGAAGCCATTGTAGCCAAGCTTACTCATGACCTTGAGAGATCCAGGGAGGTCAAGATAAAGATAGAGGACAGATCTCGAAAGATGTTCCTCGTCCCTGCTTTAGGTTTTGGTGAAAGGCAAGGAATAGATTTTATTGATGCCTCCATATCCTAGATGACACCGGAACCAGTTCGTGAGTTTACTACGAATCCATATGGCCATCACCAAAAACCCCTGAGAAGAGTTCGGCCAAGAAAAGCAAACCAAGGTCAGTCGAAGACTGTGTACTTATGTACCTGCTGCAAAAGACAGGGCCACCTTAGGGAGTTTTTCTATAGTTTGTGTTGGAAATGACGTACATTTTCTCCGCCACGTGCCACTAGCGATTTTCCAGTCTAAGAGAGCAGGTTGAGTTTCTAGTCACCACATCTCAGAGTCTAATGGAAGAGTTCCAACGAATTTCTATGTCGTCGGCGGACGCTTCTAATATCCCGACTAGAGTCAACAATGATAAGGGAAAAAAGAAGGTTACCTCATCTAGGGTGCCTAAACTCGACGCAAAATCCCTAATTGTTCATGTTGCTCTTAAAGCCCATAATACTTCTCACTGGTATTTCGACAGTGGGTGCTCCAGGCACATGACAGGTGATGTCTCATTTTTTACCTACCTAGAGGATCGCATGAAGGTAAAGTCACCTTTGGAGACGGGATCAAGTCTCGCATAGTAGGATGAGGTTCAGTAGAGATACCGGGATTTCTTAAGCTAAAGGATATTTTGTACATCAAATGTTTGAAAGCAAACCTTCTCAGCATTAGCTAGTTGTGTGACGCTGACTTTGCAGTGAAGTTTGACCGAAATGAGTGTAATGTTTATGATCAAGCCGATAAACTTATATTGCAAGGGGTGAGGACTAAAGATAATTTCTATGGGATTGTGCCCAAGTCCTCATTTATCTTCAATAGCGCCACGATCACTCTTATGGATCTAGGCATCAACGTCTAGGTCATGTGGATTTTAGAGATTTGGAAAGAATAGTTAAAAAGGACCTAGTACGTGTCTTGCCATCACTTGGAAAGCCAACTTTCACGATTTATGGACCTTGCCAGTTGGGAAAGCAAGTCCGTAGACCCCACAGGAAGTTGAATTCCATTACCACTTCACGAGTTCTTGAGTTGATACACGTGGATCTTATGAGTCCTACTCGTACTGAGAGTTTGGGTGGTAAGAGGTATATCCTCGTGATGGTAGAAGATTTCTCTCGTTACTCGATTGTAGGTATTATGATAGAGAAATCTGATGCTGTGAAATTTCTCATGACCAAGTGTCGTGTCCTGCAAAATCAATATGGAGTCACTATCAATAGGATCGTAATGATAATGGCACTGAGTTTAAGAAAGCTAAAGTAGATCTTTACTGTGATATCGTTAGGATCAAACATGAATTTTCGACCGTGAAGACTCCTCAGAAAAATGGGATTGTTGAAAGGAAGAATCGGACGATTCAAGAGATGGCTAGATCTATGCTTCTAGGTCGTAGAGTTGCTAGGAGAGTTTGGGCAGAGGCGGTGTCTGTCGTATGCCATACGATGAATAGGGTTTACCTTCTTCCGTAAACGCTTAAGAGGCACTACAAATTGTGGACTAGAAAGAAGCCCAACCTTTCATATTTTCATGTCTTTGGGAGTAAATGTTACATCCTATGGGATAGAGAACAATTAGGAAAGTTTGACTCTCAAAGCAACGAAGGAATATTGTTAGGATATTCATCAACTAGTATAGCATATCGAGTTTTTAACCTGAGTAGCCCTAAGGTTATAGAGTTAATAAATGTCACCGTGCAAGATGACAAAGCGCCGGCGTTTGTTGATTCTAACCTTTTATGTGAAGATGGAGAACTTTCTACTGATGATCCCATTATGCCTCCCACACCCAGAGTGGATCCTATTCCTGACTTAGGGGATACTCCTACTTGGGTTCGCAAGAGTTATGATCATACTAATATTCTAGGAGATCTCACCCTAGGGGTCAAGACTCGTGCTCAGCTAGAGAACATTGTTAGTCATGTTTTCTACACGTCCAAAGTCGAGCCCAAGAATCATAAGGAAGCACTCAAAGATGAACACTGGATATGCGCTATGCATGATGATTTGCTTTAGTTTAGAAAGAATGATGTGTGGGAACTAGTCCCTCGACCTAGAGAGACAAATATGATATGTACCAAGTGGATCTTCAAGAATAAGGTGGATGAGACTAGTATTATTATCCAAAATAAGGCTAGGTTGGTCGCTCAAGGCTACACACGGATAGAGGGTGTATACTTTGATGAGACATTTGCTCCTGTTGCGAGGCTTGAGTCCGTCCACTTACTACTTACCAGCGCATGTCATATGCGCCTCAAGTGATATCAGATGGATGTCAAGAGTGCCTTTTTTAATGGCATTCTACATGAGGAGGTTTACGTGGAACAACCAAACGGGTTTGAAGATCCTAAGCACCATGATCATGTTTACTATCTGAGGAAAGCCTTGTATGGTTTGAAGCAAGCACCCCATGCTTGGTACGAAAGGCTTACATCCTATCTCTTAGCCTGTGGATCTAAGAGAGGGGGAGTTGATATGACGTTGTTCGTCAGAAGAGATAACTGTGATATTTTGGTTACCCAGGTTTATGTGGACGACATAGTCTTTGGATCCATGTGCTCCCAGAATGCTCACAACTTTTAGGAGGAGATGAAGAGTGAGTTTGATATGAGCATGGTAGGTTAGCTTACTTTCTTCCTTGGTCTCCAGGTTCGTCAGCTAGAGGATGGGATGTTCATCTCCCAATCCAAGTATCCTAGATACCTTGTGAAGAGATTTGGTTTAGACTCCACTAAGAACGCACGTACCCCGATGAGTATCTCAACAAAGCTTAGCAAGGACACTTCAGGCAAGGACGTAGAGAAAACCTTGTATCGGAGTATGATAGGTAGTATTCTCTACTTGACTGCTAGCCATCCAGACATCGCCTTTAGTGTTGGAGTCTGTGCGCAATATCAGGCATCCCCGAAAGAGTCGCACTTACTCGCTCTTAAACGTATTATCAAATACGTGAGTGGGACTCTCTCATTTAGCATTTGGTATTCCTTTTATACCGATGACCGTTTATCCGCCTATTCGGATGTCGATTGGGTCGGAGATGCAGATGGATGTAGGAGCACTTCTGGTGGGTGTTTCTTATTTGGTTCTGCTCTTGTCTCTTGGTTGAGCAAGAAGAAAAACTCCATCTCTTTGTCCACTACGGAGGCTGAGTACATAGCCACCGAGAGTTGTTGTATGCAAATTCTGTGGATGAAGAAAATGTTGGAGGATTATGGGATATCACAAGACACTATGACTATTTTTTGTGATAACATGAGCACGATACACATCCCATAATCCAGTCCAGCATTCGCGCACAAAGCACATTAGGATACGCGAGCACTTTATCCGTGAGCTTGTATAAGAGAAGGTAGTATCCTTGAGTTTTGTGTCTACTGACCTCCAATTAGCCGATATTTTCACGAAGCCTTTAGATTCCCTTATATTCGAGAGTCTTAGGAAGTTTGTAGGAATTTGCACAGCTGACTAAAGGGTGGTCACCATGTCTAAAGTAGGATGCATTTTTCATGTTCATATCATATAATTCCTATCTATAGATTGTATCATTTGTATCTTTATTTGTTTTTTATCTTTATTTTTTTTTAAATACAAAAAGATTTTTTTTTTAAGAATTGAAAAATCCAAAAAGATTTTCTTTTTATAAAAAAAATAAAAAAAATACAAAAAGAGTTTTATATTTTTTTACACCGTTTATGGATTAACATTTAAGATAGCCATAGTCACAATTTCATTCCATATTCCACGTGACAGTTTGATAATGATTTGATATGCTACATCATTTCATCCATGTGCTTTTTACATTGTTTGGAGTCATTGAGATGTGATTAGTGATATCTTCTAGATGTTTGGCTCCTTATCTCCTTTACTGCACACGTGCATGGTATTATTTGAGTATTGTACTTGTCTATCACATATTGGCTTGAATATTTTCATTCCAATTATGTCTATACAACGAATCAAATGCGATAAAACTTGACAAAAAAGTAGTGCATGTAAAAACAGTTACAGTGAGTTTGTGTGAATTTGAAAAAATGGGGAAGGGCTGCGAAAGGTACTCATTTATCCTTTGCGACTAATCCACCGTTTAAATCGGACTTAAATAAAAATTTGGCAAAAACAGAAGCCAAGGTGCAAAGAGGTTAAAAAGAACCCAAAAAATTCAAAGGCTATAAAAAAAAAAAGGCAGAAAGTAGGCCAATAGGTTTTAGTTTCATCACCTCAAAAGAAAACTAAAAAGCATTATTATATATTGAGGGAGTTTGGATGGAATATAAAACGGATTTGCGCGTCCTTGAAAGTCATGAAAAAGTGTTACATAGTTTTGGACATTATTGTTGTGAAAATCACTTTGAGCTTTGATTTGTTGATTTGATTGAGTCAATTTCTTATAATTCCACCTAGGGCTGTAAACGGGTCGGGTCTGGATCGGGTCTGGGTATATCCAGATCCGATCCGGGTATATTTTTAATGGATCGGGTCTTACCCGATTACCCAACGGGTCTCGGAAAATGGGTCCAGACCCAGATCCGTTAAGGACCCGGAGACCCGACCCGATTATATATATATATATATATATATAAAAACTGTTTTTATATAAACTGTTTATATATATATATAGTAAAACTGTTTTTATATAAATATATAACTTATATATATACATATATATAAACTATCTTATATATATATATAGTAAAACTGTTTTTATATAAATATATAACTTATATATATATATATATATATATATATATATGAATATATGTATGTAAAACTGTATGTATATATGTATGTAAAACTGTTATATATATATATATAAGTTAGTTATATATATATTTAGTAACTATATGAAAGACTATATATATATATATATATATATATATATATATAATATTATATATAAATATATATTTATTATATTATATAATATACACATTCGGATCGGGTCCTTATCGGATCGGAGTCATGTATATCCAGATCCGGTCCATTAACTAATCGGGTAATCGAATAATCGGGTCTATAAAATTTGCTCAGATCCGTTAATTCAGGTCGGGTCCGGATCGGGTCCGGGTCCGGGTCCAGACCCGGTCCATTGACAGCCCTAATTCCACCATATTTACAGCTAAGGAAAATGTTGAGTTCATTGGTTAGAAATATTCAAAATTCATCATGCACATATCTTATGTTTGTATGTATTGATTTTCCTATCGAATTCGTTCACATCCCTACATTTACGCTATCACCGACTTGGTTATTTTCGTGTTCTTTCATGGTGTGATTCTTGGTTGTATATTTTGTGAGAAAAATTTTGAAAAAATAAAAAAGATAAATTTTATTACCATGTGACATTCTCTATTTGCATTGCTTTGTGTTCTTCATATTTGTCTATTTGGGGACATCATAAAAAGGGGGAGAATAAATTATGGGGGAGAATTTTTGTTTGATTTAATAATGATTTGCTTAGGCTTAATTATTATTATATTTTCGCATATCATTATATTTCAAACTGTTGCGCATCATGGGTATTATTTCTTGTCTCATGTGTGTAGGTACAAATTTGAGGATTATTTTTGCACACCTTGATGATGACAAAGAAAGATTGAAGAGTTAGAGATTTGAAGATGTTAAAGTTTGTTCGAAAACATGTCATTTAGTATTTCCAGTTTTGGGGTTTAATGGGGATGTTAAATTGTATGTCATTTGATTTTCATTTGGGTAGCATAATTCAGATTTTATATGTATGTACCAGCATAGACATAGGGGGAGATTTGTAAGGACATGATTTTATAAATGTCCGAGTTAGAATCTAGGAATTTTCTGTCTGTCCTAGATCACAACAAGTAGGGGTGGCCGTGGGCCGGGCCTGGGCAGGCCCGGTCGGGCTCGGGCCGGGCTTGAAAAATTAAGTGTTATCCCAAGCCCGCTCGGGCCTAGATCGGGCCTTATTATGTAATCCCAAGCCCGCCCAGATTTGAAAGCTCTTTACCCAGGCCCGCCCGATCGGGCCCTATTATGTTAATTAAAAGATTTTTTTTTTAAATTAAATTACCTATTTTTTTATTTAAAGACCATTTTTTTTAATTAAAAATCTGTTTTAAACTCCATATATTACAAAGTCCATTTATAAAGTTTCTCACTTTACATGAAAAGACTTGGTATACGTTTTTATATTTATAGAAGTCCCCCCCCCCACACACAGATATATATATATATATATATATATATATATATATATATATATATATATATATATATATATATATATATATATATATATATATATATATATATATATATATATATATATATTTCGGGCCTCGGGCCGGGTCGGGCCTCATCGGGCTTAAGAACTCATGCTCAAGCCCGCCCGAAAAAAAATCGGGCCTATAAAATTTTGCCAAGCCCGCTTTGCGGGCCTATTTACCTTATCCAAGCCCTATTTTTTTATTGGGCGGGTTGGGCGGGCTTAGCGGGCCTCGGGCCTATGGCCACCCCTAACAACAAGTATGTCTGATACCATTACATTCGACACGTCAACATGATCATCCACGACGGCCTTGATCCGAATCCTCGCATCCATTATCTTCATGCATGCATCATGCTTCATGCAACGTGCTCTCCAACCGTTCCCACTACTCCACTTGTATTTATGGCAAAATGGTTTATTTAGAGTTTTTAATGTTTACATAAATATTTGGGAATTTTTTAAAATAATTTTTAAGGAGTTGAAAAGTTATTATTTCGAATGAAGTATTTTTTCTAGGTGTAGAGGCGAACGAAAAATGACGTTGATGTCGTTTGAGCAAGATCAGCTAGTCGTAAGCGACATTGGCATCTCGTGTGAAGTTGTTCAAGCGACACGTCAGCTCGTTCGAGCAACAGCTCCATTTCGTTTTAGCGATCGCCGCCTCGATTTTTGTATTTATAACAGTGTTCATCATTCACGTTTTTCAAGTCTTTGGCACTCACGTTTCTGCGGAACTACTGCACAAAACAGACTTCATTTTTTTCAGGTTTTCATACCTTTTTTATTCACAAATCATTCTCAAACATATATGTGAATCTTTATAAACCCTAGATTAATTATTCTACTCATCTTGAGTATTCTTGTGGAGAAGAAGGATGTTCTCCATTGTTGACTTGGAGCTCTTGCGGGATCTCTTGCCGACGACAACGAATCGACGTCTGAGGGTATTCGTATGTCACTATATTTCTATGTAATTGTAAGTTGTTACGAATTATAGTGAAATAAAATGGTTTTGCCCCTGTGGGAGATTTTTCCTCATATTGTGATTGACTGTGCATGTGTGGTTTGAATTAATTTATCTGCCACAATTTATTTGCAAGAGTTAGGATTTTGAGGGATGTGCACGGGTCGGTTCAGTTCGGTTCGATTCGGTTTTGGACCGCAATTCAAACCGAACCGATCGGTTCGGTTTTGGACCGCAATTCAAACCGAACCGATCGGTTCGGTTTTGGAAAAAATTAGACCGAAACCGAACCGATAATGAAAAAACCTGTCGGTTTCGGTTCACATCGATTTCGGTTCGGTTCGGTTCGGTTCGGTTTTAACCGATTTTTGATTTTGGTCGGGTTTTTTTAGGTCGGTTTTCGATTTTGGTCGGTTTTGGAGTTTGGTTAATGGGTTTTGGATATAAAAATAAAAGATATTTAAGGGTTTTTTAATATAAATATTGATGTCGGTTCGGTTCGAATCGGTTTTTTCTTTGTCTAAACCGCCAACCGAACCGACATTGTCGGTTTTTTAAATCCGCAAACCGCAAACCGAACCAGGCTAAAAAAAACGCCAGTTTCAGTTCGGTTCGGAGCGGTTCGGTTCGATTTTCGGTTCGATCGGTTTTTTGCACACCCGTAGATTTTGGGGATTAAAAAATTGGAATTTAATTAAACAAGTTAATCATTGATTGCTGGCGCACTCTCAGATTTCCCAAATAATCACTCCCGGTGTAATAGTCAATAGGAACTTTAAAAAGACTTCTCTACGATTTCTAATTCACGGGGACATGAGCATTGAATGTAAGGAAATGAAAGAGATTTTAATTCCAAAATAATTAGCATAGTAATTCCACACCTCTTTAGCAGTAGAGCCATAAATCAACAAGTGGTTCATATATTCTTGGGCTTGAAAACAACATCTACATATAGAGGCTAGTTTTATACCCATGGATTGGATATTGTTATCAATAGGAATGATGTTGTGAAGACTTTTCCATAGCAAGATGGAGATTTTAGATGATCTTATGGACTGCCAAGCAGATTTTGAGGAGAAAATCCCATTAGAAGTTAGATTCCAGAAAAAGGAGCCATCAATTTCTGTAATGAATTCTTCAGTATCATCTTTAATCTTCAACATTCTTTTGTAGCAAAAAGAACCCTGAGATTTTGAACAGTCTTTGTATTTGTTCCAGAAGAATTTAGACCATAAAGTTTGTTGAGATTTAAGTTGCCACAATATCTTCATACTAGCAGAAGAAAAAATATCTGAGAAGGATTTGAAACCGAGGCCTACCTCTTCAATAGGAAGACACATATTGTTCCAACTCAACCAGTGATGCTTCCTACCATATTCTTTTGTGTTGCCCCACAGAAAGTTTCTCAGATGTCTTTGGATGAGATTGATAATTTGAGGAGGAGGTTTAAATATAGCTAAAACATGCATAGGAATAGGTGCTAAGACAGATTGGATTAGGTTCTTTCTACCTGAAAAATATATAAATTTGCATTTCCAACCAGCTATTTTATGTTTGATCTTGTTGACTATATCTTCAAAATAAACATGTTTAGCTCTACCATAAAAAATGGGGCAACCAAGGTATTTTAAAGGAATGGCTTTATGTTTAAGGTTGAGAGTGGCTGCAATGCTAATTCTCCTGGATCTATTAATAGAATCATGAGTTGTGAAGCTGCTCTTATCAAAGTTTATAATTTGGCCAGATGCTTTTTCATACTTCTTAAGAAATTTGAGAAGGCATTGGAGGTTTTTAGATGCCCCATTGCAACAGATGATGGTGTCATCAGCAAAACTTAAATTACTGATGAGAGGGTTGCCATTAGGGTGAGAAAATGGCTTCAAAGAACCATTTATCATCAGCTTTTGAAGACCTTTGTTGAATACTTTAGCTACAAGCACAGATAAACCAGGTGAGAGTGGATCTCCTTGTCTAAGACCTGAATAAAATTTAAAGAAACCTGCATTTTGGCCATTAGTGAGAAGAGAAAACCAATTATTAGATAAACACCTCCAAATTCTATCAATCCAGATTTCAGAGAATCCAAATTTTTTTAGAGTTTTGATTAAGAATAACGTGCACCCTGTCATAAGCTTTGGACATGTCTAGATTGATGACCACATTAGATCCATGAACCTTTCTACCAAGAAGGCCCCATCATTTCTTGACAAATCAATATGTTGTTTTGGATCACTCAACCTTTAATAAAGCCTGTCTGAGAATGTTCAATGATATCTAGGAGGATTTTTGTAAGCCTTGAAGCTAATATCTTGGTAATGATTTTGAAGCAGAAGTTGCACGGGCTTCTAAGCCTGAAATCTGAGCATTTGGATCCATTTTTTATTTTAGGAATAAGAACAATGTTTGTACTTGTCCAACTCTTTGGAAATTCACCTTTAGAGAAGTACTTAACTGCATTTATGATATCTTCCTTAATAATCTCCCAAAACTTTTGGTAAAAAAATACCATGAAAGCCATCTGGACCACCATTACTATCTGCATTAAGAGAAGAGATGGCTTCCCACACCTCATCTTAATTGGGAAATTAATCAAGTAAATGGTTCTGCTGGTCTTGCACCTTCTTGTCTATAACTGACAAAAGATCATCTTCCCCTTCAATAACAGCAGGGCTAAAAAGAGCATTGTAATGATTAATGAAAGCCTCTTGAATTTCAGAGTTAGAACTGATCCAATCTCCAACATCATTTTTAATTCTCTGGATTTTTAAACTAAGTCTTTTGACTTTAACTGAGTCATGAAAGAATTGAGTGTTGGAGTCTCCAGCTTTGAGCCATTTTATTTGCATCTTTTGCTGCCAAAATTGTTCTTAATTTTTCAAGTCATTTAATAAATGAGCCTTAGCTATTGCTAGATTGGTTATGTTTTCCAAATAAGGGGACTGTTCAAAGTTCATTTCTTTAGCCAAGACTTCATCCTCTAATTTTGAAACTTGAACAAAGAGATCTTTGGAAGTGGATTTATTCCAAATCATCAAGTCAGATTTCAATCTTTGGAGCTTTAAAGAAAAAGCTCTAAAGGGATTGCCAGAGATAAGTTGGGACCATGAATCTTTAATAATGGTTTTGATATTTGGATGAGAACACCAGTGGTTTTGGAATTTAAAAAGCTTATGGATAACATCCGAGGAGGGAGTGATAGAGAAAATAAGAGGCGAATGGTCAGAACAGGTTCTATTAAGGTGATTTAGATGAAATTTTGAAAAACAAAAGAACCAATCAGTAGAGGCCAAGCCTCTATCTGGCCTAGCCCATATCTTATCAACATCTCTATTGTTATGCCAAGTGTATTTAGAGCCTGTGAATCCCACTTCAACAAGACCTGCAATAGAAATGAAGTTGTTGAAGTCCTCTACAAACCCCTGATCAATGGCATTTCCTCCAAGTTTTTCCTCACTACAAGTCACCACATTAAAATCTCCCATTATGAGCCAAGGACTACCTTCAGAGTAGATTTTGTGATTCAGAGGAGAATCCCAAAGTAAAGTTCTCTCATGTCTAGTACACTTGGAATAGACTATTAAGAGATATAATGTTTGGGAGAAATGATCGTGCTAAATACATAAAAGTAAAGATTGATCGTCATCAATTACAATTTGGCAAGAAACTCCAAATCTCCATAAAAACCAGATTTTATTGGAAGAGTTTGAAATTCCATCCTCAAAGTTAATTCTTCTTCTAAAGTCTTCTAATTTGCCACTTTTGGTTTTTGATTCCAGTAAACCAATGAAAGGAAGTTGGTAGATTCTGTACAGGTTTTTTATTCTCCTTCTAGAGGGATTATTGGAGAGACCTCTTATATTCCACAGCATAAAATTAATCATTTAGAAAAAGAGGGGAGAGAAGTTTAAGTGACCTTACTAGATGCTCTAGTCAATCTTTTGAACATAGGGTCTATAGGGAGGAAATTATTTTTCTTTGGCATCTGGATGTCTTCATTCTCTGGTTGCACAGGTGCATCTTGTATCTGAGTTTGACTCTGATTGGTTTTGAGACTTTCAAACTTCTTTGAGAGATTTTTGCTGAATTTAATCGAGTCTTCCAACTGAGGAGGAGGAGGTGTTTACTTCTCTACTTCGGACTCAGATATAGCTATACTGTCATGAAGGCTAGAAATTTTCTTGGAATGCTGATCAACTCCTCTAGGTGACAGAATGAGGTTTTCCACTGCTAAAATTTCTTCTTCTTCAATTTCAACATCTTGGATTCTTTCTTTGAATGCTTGACTTTTGGATTTAGGCTTGGGTTTAGAAGGAACACTGTTGGGGAGATTTGGGGATAAAGTTTGAGCAGTAGGGTTTTTTTGGATTTGAGTATTCTGAGGAGAATTCATAATAACGTGTGGTGGGCTAGATATGGTGTTATGGATGGGAAGAGTTTTGGTTAAGGTTGGGTCTGTGGTTATAAGGCTCTGGTCCTGAGATAGGCTAGTTTTGGAATTCTGGAAGGGAATAGATTTTGATGAAGAAGGGTCTTTGATGAGAAGCTTTGAGTCAATTTTAGCAGTAATAAGAATAGGCTCTGAGGATAGATTTGGAATGGATGTTTGGGTACGGTCAGAACTATTAGCAATGTTTACAAAGACGAGAGGCGAGGCGTTTTAGTCGCGGCGAAGCTTACGTTTGAGGCGTAAGCCTCACCGAAAAGAGAAAAAAAAAGGGCAAAATTATATTAAAAAATACTAATAAAACCATAAAAATAAAACAACAAAGAAATATAAAATAAAACTACAAAAAAAAAACATCTTTGAGGACTTTCTCACATAGTTTGACATTTTTTTGTTCCCCCGAGATAACTTTTTAAAAAAAAGTAAACTAATTTTAACATATTGATTATTTTACAATATGACAATAAATTAATCAATGCAAAATCAAATTTGTCTTCATTTACATATTGGTTATTTTATAATATGACAATAAATTAATCAATGCAAAAATAAATTGACAATCTTTTTTTTAATTTCATTCACATATTGGTTATTTTATAAAAAAATTATTTTAAGTTAATATAATAGATAGTATATGTTAAGTGCAATTTTAAAACAAAAAAGGTAAAACAGAAAAAGATTTTCTAGATTAAAAAATATTTTTTTTAAGTTAAGTGCAATTTTAGAAAAATGAAGGAAAAAACAGCAGCTCTTTATTAAGCTTAGTTTATTAAAAAACAATGAATTAAAAAAAAAAGATCATTTATTTATTAAGCTTAGTTTACAAAATAAAACACTTCTTGGTAAAAAAAAAATATATCATTTAAAAATGAATTATTAATCTGATATGTAAAAGAAAGTGTATTTCTTTAATCAGATGGGTATATATATATATTATTAAACTGATATGTAAAAGAAAGCATGTAAATCAAACAGCTTTTGAATAAATATATAATATACAGGACAACCAGGGCAGCTTTTAAATAAAGTCTGTAAGCCAAAACAGTGGTCTTACAGTACTACAAACAGTCCTTCAGACATAAAAAAATAAAAAAGAACTTAAAAATTGTACTAGTCTTCTGGAGAGAGAATTTTTCTCCATATATTAGTACGATCCTTCAAACTTTAGAGATGTTAAAAAGGCAAAAAAGAAAGCTCCTCTTAGGTTTTCCGGCGACCTATCTTCCACACACTCACTCACGGGTGAGAGGCTTACGGTGTTTCTTTAACTTGGGATAAGGGTTTTTAAAAATTAGGCTTACGGTTCAACCCTTTTCAGCAACATAACTTTTTTTTTTACCCTGAATAAAAGAGGCGTACGCCTCTGTGCCTCGCGTCGCTCCGCCTTGAGGCGCACCGCCTCACCCCCTTAAGGCATAAGCCTCTATATCCACCCTGAGGCTCAAGCCTCGAGGCATTTTTTTGCCGCCTCGCCTCGAGGCATACGCCTCAATCGCCTTTTTAAACATTAGTTAGAGTTCTTTTCTCTTATCCATTTTAAAACTTTGTTTGGGATATTAGGCTGGTTAAGAATACACTTAAGTCTGTCATGTCCCAGCTTTGAACATACAGTGCAGTAGGGAGGAATGGTTTCATAAATTATCTATTGCCAAAATCCATCCTCTCCACAGCCTATCCACAGTCTCTGGTTTAGTGTCAAGCAGGTCCAATTCAACACACACCCTAGCTACACTAGGACGATTGCAAGAGGCAGTGGATGCATCAAGTTTGAGAGGATTACCAACCACTTGAGCTATAGAATACAATGAGGCTTTAGAAAAAAATGGATTAGTAGAGATGGAAAGGAAATCCACACAGGTGTTACTGGGCTTTCGATGTCAGGTCTAAAATCCGGACTCCATTTAAAACATCTCATTGGGTATCTCCCAAAGTACCATTGAGATCTCATCCGAATACGTGTGAAATTTTCTTCCACAAAGAGTTTGATTAAGATATGTTTTTTATCTATGAAACCAATTTGAAAATTACCTTTGAGACTCATTGTGTGGAAGGTTTTCCCAATTTCATTTATTGAAGGACGGCCATGCGAGAACTTACCCACTATAGAAAATTTGAATGGCTCTGCAAGTTTCTAAATATCTTCAAGAGAAAATCTAACAGCAGCTGGTTCTCCTTTGTGTGATGAAATAGGAATGAGTGGAATATCATCAGAGTTAGGATCCTTTAAGAACAGTGGCAAATGATTTAAAAAGTTGGTGACGATCAGGAGGTCTTGGTAAGGGAATAGTTTTGTACGTGGCGTTGCCATGCAACCCTATTTAGGGTTTACGGCTAGAGAGAGGGTTTACGACTAGCGCCATTCGATAAGATCTTTTCAATCGTAGCCAACATCTTATTACGAATAATTCCAACAACAATTACGATCCAAAAAAAGGAAGGATGGAATAAGCATTATATGTTGAAAATAAAATACAACAATCTTACCAATATCGATAGTCCCAATAGCCGACAATATTGCATTCACGCCACAATAAAAAAATAAGAGAACATACAAATTATACAAGTAAAAAATTCATCATACAGACATATAGCAAAGGGGAACAACATTTTTTTCCATTTCCAGTAATCCGATTACACATATCCGATGCTCATAATACCCACATTCCAAAACTCCCATTGATAGGGTAAAGGATTACATTTAGAACTTGTACAAAAAATCTCCACCCCTAGTCATTAAACCTATCTAAAAACGCATTGCCAATATCTTCAAAGACATAATCAAAGACGTCCACACCAAACTCAGCCTCTAGCTCCTTCTGGGCAGCCACCTGCACCTGTTGGATAGTTTGTGTTCAGCTTTAACCTTGTCCAATTCTATTTTATTAGTTGCCACATCTTCCATAAGTTTATTCAAACTCTTCTTAAGCGTCCCTTCTTGATCAGTAAGCCACAATACAATAATGATACTCTTAAACCAATCTTGGAATCAAATTGCAGTATGGAACCTGGTAATCCAATCCAAGCAGGCCTCTAGCCAACCCAATTCGAAACCCACGATGGTCATGTATGAAATATAAACACAGCTTCGAGCACACTAGTTCATCCACTGGGGCATGACAACCACCACATTAAATTATACCTTTGGCAAGTTGATGGAGAAAAAAGATCAAATATCAGCCTTGTGGATCACAAAATTAGCAAAGGTATTAGGATGATAGTTCAACACAACAAATATTAGCCACATGGGGTTAACCCAAAACCACGTCTATAAGAAAGGAGTAAAATTTTATCAACTCCTCAGAGAAATTTCGAGCCTCGATTGTTAAATAGCATCTTCAACGGTAAAATGTGAAACCCTTGTACCCTCAGCACCACTAGGAACACAGCCAACATCAGTAGCGACACTGGGGACATTACTAGCATCGACACCAACATCGGGGATATCGCACCCAGTAGTAATCAAAGCACTTACCGATGAAGTTGCCATAACCAACACAGGAACGGAGCAAACACTAGATGAACCTACCACATCAGATGTTATTTCCTGTGCATGTACACCTTCATCAAGTCTCCATCAATAGGAATAATTAATATCAATGTTTGGGGCATCAAAGAACATATAACATTATCACCACCCACACTCACCGCTTGACCACCCCCACCCACAATTGGCAAGGTTACACTCGAAGAAGATACCAAATGAAAAGAAGCAATGCTAACTTCACTTGGATCTTGAGAAGGCGGCACAACAAATACCAGTCCATAGGAACAAAACACGCCATAGCTACGGATACGCATGTGGCCTGAGTCATAACAACTGCTGGAATCGGCATTGCATTGCTTGGGATACCCATCGACACGAGAAAAGGCATTTGAAGAGTCACCAACAGTTACGATTGAGAAGCAACACCAACAAAATCAATGTTGGGGACATTGCCACCAATCAACACGCCATTATTTAACCCCAACACCACCGATAATGCCACTAACACTGATGCAGGCACAGCCCTAACCCTAACAACACAAACAAGAACATATATTTTAACCGCAACACAACATGACCTCAAACACATACATAAATCAAAAGCTATCAAACCAAAGGAATCCCAACACCAAGAGAATGTGAAATCTTACCGGATGTGGAAGTCAAACGAGCAACACTAAGGCTACTAGGAGCAAAGGTTCAATTCATAATAGATATGCGACCCGAAGAGCTCACAATCGGGATATAAGTTGAGGTATCGGGCAGAACTCCACCTCCCACTTGAGACACAATCGGTTCAAACCCTTTGTGGACCAGAGATACAAAGACTAATTCAATCCTCATCATAATCATCAACCTGCACTCAAGAAATTGATAAACACGTAGAAAAGGGTATTTAAGATAGAACAAACAAACAAAATCAATACTCGTTCATTCAACTCCCCTTGTTGCTCTACCGATTCCTCACTTTCACCACCCTCCTCAACACTTGTATCGCTACTTGAAACTGGCACAACTTGTCGAGCAATTTTTTTGCGAGCATCACCGTTGGCCTGATGACCAAGATTCCACCTCTTCTCTGTTGGCTTTCTAACCAGCTTATCCACTTCCTTAGCATGCTCATCACTTTCAAGCATCGCTTCAACTTCAACTATGCTTAACGGATCAATACCCTGAATTTCATCACCAATAGTTGTGGTAGCAGTCGATGATCGTTCGAAAACACTCGAAGCACTACCCTTCGATCCTCCATCTGATGAAATTCTTTGGGTCACAACTTTTGGAAAACCAGTAGCTTCCACAATTCTTGGCCTAACCTCTCTAGCCCTAACACGACTCTTTAGTGGGGGAGGGGCACCACCCAACTGCACAAATACAACATCGGGTTCACTCTTGATCCCCTTTTCCTTAATTATATTAGTCTAATAATAGCCCAGATACTTCTTCGAGCGAGAGGAGGAACAAAGCAATCACAAAGTTTCATCCCCATAACACAATAACTTTTTCAACAAACACCGCTTCACCATAAACAAACTGACGAAAAGACTCAGCTTGTCGCATCCAATACAGATTACACAAAGGAGTAACCCACTTATAGTTCTCTCTCGGTAGAAACACCTTCCTACCTTCAGTACAAGCGTTCTTCATTATCACCCGGTAGGTAAAAGACTCTAGGCTATCTTAATTAACTTACAAGTCGCCCTCCGTCAAAGAGCGACCGATGCTGGGGCAGATATGGTTGCATCCAAACTGACCCATCACTCGTTCGGAATAATACATCACCCCAACCCCCGTTCTGTTGTAAATGGCAAAGGCCCAGACTGCATCACAGTCAAGACATGAACATTAGTCGGAAACAACGGGAACAAAGGCAAAGGTCTAAGTCATGAAAAGATTTGCCCAAAATGCCCCAACATTGGCTCTATAAGGTCGATAACAAAACTTCCTCTCTTCTTCTATGTTAGTTGCCAACACCCCAACAAAACCCTGTGAAACTCTAGATAATCATCACGGAATTCTCACAGGAGACTCCATTGACAGGAGTCTCATACATCGGAGGCTTATGTCCAAAGGTATGAAACCTCTCAAAAATAAATGCCATCAAAATAACAATGGGAACCATATTTACAATATCATACCAAACAAAAGAAAACTCTAGATCAATATGTAACCAATTCAACCAAGCATAAATATTACCAATAACTAAATCTGCCAAGGAAATCTTTTAACCAAGAGACAAGTGAGTAGCCACTAAAAAAATTAATTTGTTTGGACAATCCTGGGGCTTCCTCGGAAAGATGAATTTCGATCAAAATACAATTAACTTGAAAGCCAATTGATCAGGATCATCCAAACTCACATCGGTAGCTACGACCTCAGCAGGTTTTTTCTTCGATCCTTGAATAACTGGAAAAAAATCCTTGAAGCAATATTTAATTCTTTAAGAAAATGTAGGCTTGAACACCTTCGACGTACTCACTGTTTGCAAGGCACTCTTACAGTAGGCACATTCATTGTACTCCCCATTTGCAAGGCACATTCGACATTCTCCCCCGTTTACAGGAGGCACATTGGACGTACTCCCTGTTTGCAAGGCACTCTTACAAAGTGAGAGAAAACTCACCCACCCACAAACCAAGGTATGTGTCCCCCTTGACCATCGAGAGCATAAAGTCTGAATCGCACCAACATTCTTCACAATCTTAAAGTCTCTCATACCCTACTTCACCTCTGGTCAACATCTCTTCGAGACTGATTACGCATCTGTCCTTGAGAAACAATTACATCAATCATATCTCGCCATTTTACCACCCTCCTACACTTGTAGTATAGTTCTTGAATAAAAATAGCTTCTCCTTTCGTTTTTTAAAGAAAAGATCTTATATTATATATATAGTGTTTTGGTCAAGTCCACGTTATTTTTTAACAGTTGATAGACGCCATCCAGCTTTGGCTGATTACCTCTACTTTTCAATTTCTGGGGGTGTTATGTATAAAGGGGGACAAACTCTAAAAAAACAAAGAAAGATGCAAAGCACAAGAAGAGATCAAAAAAGAGGTTTCTTCTTATTTAAAAGAACGATAATTTCTCAAGTGACACCACAGACTTACAATTAGCTATTGGGAAAAGTAGTAAAAACAAACATAATGGCTGGATGCTAAGAGTCAGACATCTGCCACCTTTTTCTCCTCTACAGCCTTTTCCTCTTTGGCATCCCTCACTTTCCCTGCGGGTCCGTTGACAAGAGAAGAGGGGTCATTCTCATTATGATTCAAAGGGCCTGTCTGCCATATTCTTATGGTTCCGTCTTCAGATCCTGATGCATAAGATTCACCTCCCGGTGAGAATCGCAAACAGTGGACAGGACCATGGTGCCCTTTGTTACATCCTACAACAATTGATACAAAATTTATTAGTCCCTTCACATCCCGCACAATCCCAGTGAAACAATTACAAGTTGAGAATCTACACTCAATTCACATGCTGATTTTACAGAAAGGACAAAAATGAAGCCAATTGCAATTTTAAAGTTTATCCAAAGGATTTTTCTTAAAGCAAAAAAAAATTGTTAATGCCCTGATAGTTAACAAGTGCCTGCGCGACATACGTCAACAAGATCCTTGAGGTCCCATTTGATTTTAGGTGAAATCTTTTATACCAGGGTGAAAAATATTTTAGAGTTAAGATTTTGTTCGTATAAAACTGTGGATTAAGTGTATATGTGCTACAATTATGTGGTTTTAAAAGCAATGGTGAACAAAACAACTCCAAATAGTAGAAAATAAACTGAGACATGTGGCCTCCTTCCCAGACCTCCGCTTTCAATTCTTCCTTCCGCAGAACACAAAGTTCAGAACCCTTCGAACATTTTAACTTAAGTCACTTGGGTAAAAATTATTGGGCTATTTTCACTTTAAACCCTAAACCCTAAGTCCCCATGAACTCAGCCACATTCCCTTTAATTATCATAATTTTCACTTGGCTTTGGCACCCAAAAGCGTCATAATTACTCGTGGAGTAAAACAAAAGATTTGTCAAAAAGAAATATATTTTATCCCAAACTGCACATGACGAAGGCTAGAAAGATAAGATTATACCGGAGAGCTGTAAAAAGGTATTCATAATTCTCAACCAAAAAGTTGTTTGTTTTTCAAGAGCAACTATGAGTTCCAGGACACCTACCAATCTCTTCTCCGGTGTCGAAATCGAAAATATGAATCCACATATCTTCTCCTCCAGCAATGAACTTATTACCCAGCTTCGGTTCCAAAGATGCTGATTCCACATTAAAGGGCATGTCGTAGCTCTTAACCAATCCAAAACTGAAAAGGCACCGCAAGAACAAGAATATTACCAGGGGGCAGGGAAAAAAAGCATATGTAAGAGACATGCATACAGATTCCATTCCAGGAGACTTAAGATTGATACTTACTGGTTTGCATCCCAAAACTTAACAGTGGACCCATCAGCAGTTAGTATATAGCGCCCATCCTGACTGACTTCAGTGCTGGTTACAGACGACTTTGTCTCTAGCGTACGGACAATTTGGCCACTTCTCACGTCCCATAACCTGTCCAAGTGGGCATTCACCATTATATATTATTATTCAAATTTACACCACAAGAAGAAATAACCTATAAAAAGCAAAACAATTGGGCATTCAAGATTTGGAATGTAGTTAAATTAGGTATCAAATAATATGTTGTATTTGAATGGTTACAACATCAAATTGAATTGTTAAAAGGGGAAAAAAATGAACCTTTGATTTGTGAAGAGCACACCTAAACAGGTCATCAAGGTGTAAAACAAAATGCTAGAGTAACCTTGTATTTTAAAGGAAGTGACAAGTTGATTGATCATTATAACTTTCAAATTTTTCCATGTCAGCAGGCAGGTAATGGGTGAAGTCAGTACCAATAAAAGAGAGGTGAATCTATCACAAAAATCAACAAGCTTGCAACCCCAACCAATTACAAGTGCAAAATTTTGTTATCAATCAATTGCCTCAAATAACTATTACATGAAAGCTAAACGTAGCGCCGAAACTTTTTTCGCGTTCTAAACAAATATTGCAAGTACACAGATTATTTCTCAGAAACAAGAGAAATTTCTAGCTTAAAATGCAAGGCAGAAAAAGCATCTCAAATTTCCATAATTAGCTCTAGTTTGCTAGATAAGGACAATTAAATAATGAAATTACAAACATCAAATGCGTAAAAAAAGTAATACCACTCATATAGATCATAATATAAAAAGTGCATACCTCACCCCCCCAAAATCAGTGCAAGAGCTTAATATGGTCTGGTCGCTGTGGAGCCATGCAACAGTCCTAACCGAACCAGGAGACTTATCAACTTCTCTTGGAGGAGCATCTGGTCGATTTAAATCATAGATCCGTAATAGTTTTTCAACACCGCCTGTGAGTAGATGTTGTGTATCCTGTATAATTGTCAGAAAAGTTTAATTCAATTTCATCTATCATTCATGACAGAGGAAAACATGAGCATACATGAACAGTTTCCTTATACATAAAATAGTTTGGGGTCTCTCTCATAAGATATGCATGTTGAGTTCTGGAGTTATTGATTGCTATGCCACTGTTTGTGAATTCACCCATAACAGAAAATCAATTTAAATAATTTGAATCTTGAAAGAAAAATATGTTCACATGCATTTAAAGGAATGCAGTATAAACCAACAGGATAGCCTAGCATTTGATATCAGAAAAGAAAGACAAAAATAACTAAGTTTAATGGATTGATCTACCGTGGAAATTGAACCCAAATACTATTGTTGATACTGAGACCCGTTTTCATATCCAAATCCATTAATCTACAGTAACTGCATCTTTCTAATTCATCTGTAAATTAAAATTCCAGATTCAAACATCCAGGTAATATATATTCATAAATTATTTTTTATTATCACTAACGATTAATGATAAGGTCTCTAAGTAATTAAAAAGGCTTTGTTAAGTTGAGTTGAATGTGATTACTTTCTTCGACATCCAAGGTTTTCAAAGTTGGGAGAAGCAAGGGTTTACAGGTACGAACCTCTCTCTCTCTCCGCGTATTTGGAAACCCTATGTCTGATTTTAATTTTTTTTTGTACGAAACGTGTTGGGTTAAGTAACTTTGAAAAGAATATATAAAAATCCCTAAACATGTGTTTATTACAGGCAGGTGAAAAAACGAAATCGAACCCGACAAAACACATCGTGAATCGCACCAATTCACGATTCACAAGTCGAATCAACCAATTCATCCCAATTTCAAAATACTTGTGATTCTACCCACCAATTCGACTTTTTTCTCCTGAATTGGACAAAACTATATGATTCGAATCGCGAATCGTACAATGTCGATAACTAGACAATTATAGAAGTGATAATCTATTAAGCTTACCCAAAAAACAATATTAGAAACCAAAAACCCATAAAAGAAAGAAATAAAGTGATCATACTTTATTAATTTTTAGAACAATTGTGCTTCAAAATTTATATGAGAAAAATCGAGTCTGGTTAAGGTCATATCATAAAGGGTGTTGTTATAACAAACGAAAAAAGTCTTATTGTTGGGCTTGTGGTGTAGAACCAAGAACAGAAATTTAAAAAGCTAACTTAACTATCAATGAAATAATAACTATTTCACTCTGATAAGGAAAATAATGATAATTTTAAGCATCAACTCATATCAAAGGTATCATCAATATTGAAGACACCTCTTATTTATAGGCTAACTACAACCTAATTCTAGTAGTACTAAAATGCCTAACTAAATATGGGATTGAGAAAGAAAAATCTGGATGTTGGGATCAGGGGTTGGTTATATTTATTTAGCTGAAAGTTCAAGACAGAAATGGGCCGACTAAAGAGTTGGGTTTGGACAAAATAATAAAAGCAGTAGGCTGGGAAGGGTTGAAAGGGAATCTTGCCAAGGGAATATAAACGGATTGGGTTAGTTGCTTAAAATGAAGCAGATCTGAGCAGGAGTTGGGTAGGGTAGGGTATGACAAAATTATACACCAAGTTGGAACGGGACTGACTTATGTCTGGCTACAAATTAAATAAAAAGGGCTCACAAGACTGGGCTGAAAGTAAAAAGAATATGGGGATGTATAAGAACTTAAATGATGGTTAGGATCAGATTAAAAGGCTGGCTCGCTCTTAAAAATTAAATAACACTAGAATCGGGTCGATTAGTCCCGTAGTGGGATGGATTTGACCCATAATGTAGCCCCAAAGTCTTATACCGATTCATTCACAAACTGTTCCTCCCTTCTCAGAGGCAGCTCGGCAGTCAAGTGGTGATGGTGACTGGTGACTTAACAACGGAGGAGGTGAGGCTGAAGTTGCGGACAGGCAAGATGGAGATTGATGTTGGCTGCTGGTTGGCATTCCGCCAAATTGGGATTTATAAAGAAATTTTGTATATAGCCTCTCCAAATGGAATTATGAATGTCTAATATATAGAATTCCTATTTTCTTAACTGTGTATCCTTGTGTTCCGTATCAGCTTAGCTGATGTAACAACAAAAAATCTAGTATCCTTTTATAAAGGATCCATCTTTTCTAAAAATTGAGGTTGCTGGTCTTATTATAAAATTGTGATTTTGTAATGCTTACTTCCCAAACTATTCGTATATAACTACAGGTAGTACGCATATTCTTTGTTTCTTTCATCTTTGAATACCTGTGTAATGATCCAAGACCTAATCTTGCGCAAGGGAATGATCCTTATAATCTTGACTGCCTTCCGGTTCCCATAGTTTTTTAATGATATCTGGTGGGGTTGTTTTCCTCTCATTTAACATTTCAAGTAGATCTTCATGTAATTATCTGCAAGTCAGAATCTAGTTTCAAATTTAAAAAACGAAGTAGTTTTCTAAACAGTTCATGGGGAGAGGACCGTGCTTCAGATATAATTAGTCAATTTATTTTAATTAGCATATTGTTTTTCATTAACATTTTTCAATGAGTCGAAGTAATATCTTTTATGGATTATCAAAAGCATTCAAATTAACGATTAATTATAGTTCAGCTTTATGCATTTAATTGGATCAAATTGAAGAATGAGATACGCACTTAATTGGATCATCCCACCAACCGTTTTCACCTAGGGTCCCAGCAAGCCCTAGCTTGAAGAACAAGATAAGAACATGGTCCAAAGTCTAGGCCGAGTCAACTCTGTATCATCCGAGTTGACTCGGTATCGTAGGTGGCCAATCCGATTCCAAGAGGCGAAACAAAAAAAATCAAGAATTGGTACTATGAAGCACCGATTCTTCAAAAATAGCCTCGAGTCCGAATCCGATTATTCTGAGGTGCGGGTGCGGCCCCAATTCACACCCAAGAAGAATCGGTGGGAAAAAAATATTTTTTTTCCCGATTCGTTTTGGATTCGGCAAGGATTCGTTCTTTAATAAAAAACAAGTTGTGTAAAAGTTTTGGGTCTGTTTTCAAAACAAAATAAAAAACTTAAGTTGAGTTATATGGCCATTGAAATGGTGTTAAAGGGTGGGGGGGTATTTTTTGTTCTTGTAAAACTATCTTTTTGTTATGATTCACCTAAGAAGTTGACGATGCATATATGGTGTTTTGATTTGTAAATCCTTCTACAAAACAATTGGTACATGAATCATATGATGTTTTTCTTCCGGTACTTAGTTGATGCTCCTGCTAGTTTACTTTTCAATTATAATTTAACTATTGTTCATATTTAGTTGTTGATTTTATTATGGTGCATGTTTTCTAACTCTAAAAATTGATATATATAATTAAGAATAATAATTTATATATTATATTAATTTATTTTTCTTGCCGCACCCTATTTTTTCAAAAAAATTCGAATCGCCGCACCCGCACTCAATAGCACCCGCATCCGTGCTTCATAGGGTATATATCACATCATATCGCCGATATCTCGGCGATCCCGAGATGTCGCGTAGAGATATCGGATGAGATAAATAAAAAATCGGCCGATATTTGTGCAGAAAAACGAAACAAAGGGACGACCTGAGTTTCCAAACCATAAAACCTCTTCTTCTCTTACCAAACCTTGATCGCCGGAGCTTTTAACCTTGATCGCCGGAGGTTTAGCTTTCTTTGGCCAGAACCCTCTTTATCTTCGGCCTGCACTCCTTTCAAAGTCGGCTAGACTATCTAGTCTTAATTACCCTTTTTTTTTAAACGACTGTTTGTTTTTTAACAAAAGCCACGAGTATTTCACTTATAACAATTGTACTTTTGTACTAATTATTAATATTTGGTTGTAAAAAAAACTTATAAACTTTTTTTTTTATTTTAGCTATATATATTTTGTACAAATAATTAAAATTTTATAGAATGACTCTTTTATAAAATTCTAGCCATGATTCTTTTATAAACTTTTATAAATATTCTTTAAAACCTGTACAAATATATTTTTTAAATAAACTATTTTGTGGGGAAAAAAAGTAAAATGTTTTGTGAAAATTGTTTAAAAAATTGTAAAAAATCTTAACTACTTGTTCTTTTATTTTTAATAAATTGGTACTTTAAAAAAATATCAATTTAATACTTATAAATTTTTGAATTAAGTTAATGAACATTTACATTTATATTTTACGAAAAAGCTGCTTGTTATTTTATAGAATGACTCTTAAACTAGATATTGGTAACAATTGTAAAGAAACATTTGTAAGAAAATAACATTTGTAACATTTATAAAAAAATAACATTTGCATCATCTTTATTTTGTAGAATGACTCCTTAATGGATATTGATTGGGAGCATAAGAAGTGTTCTTGGTGGAAATAACATTTGCATTCTCTATGTAACTTCTTTATCAAGTTTCATGCGTCATTTAATTGTTTTTCTAACTTACTAGTGATTTTTTATGGAAAATGAATATGACAAGTTCGACAAGTGTCACTATAATCAATTAGACAATGCTATGCATATTAAAGGATGATTTTGAACATATTTAATTGGTCCACGTTATTAATTTTATTTTATTTTTAATTTTTATAATTTTTTCTAATTTTGGGGGGCTCTCTAAATAGCGTATCTTTGCGTATCGCCCGATACCGCGACTGAGTTGAAAATCGAGCGTCCGATAAGGAGACCGAGACCGAGACTTTGAACCATGGATAAGAAGCTTGAGGGGTTTCGGGCCGAATGAGTTTCATCCCACTAAGTCTCAACTAATTTTCTTATGGGCCTCTTTAGGTAGTGGGTTTACAAAGCAAAAAGGGCTTGGGTCTGATAAAATTACCCGGAAGGTTTGGATGGACCAATGAGGTTGCCTTGAGCCCAATAGTACTTGAGGCAGAAATTTTACAAATCTGGTCCATTCCTGATGAGTTTGATTACACACCACAAAAGCTTAAGATAATTCAAGTCAGCCCCAAAATTGGAGTACTCCAATCTCCCAAACTTGTTCCCGCAGCCCAAGCACCTCCACTTCCACATTTTGAATGCATGGACTAGCTCCTTTAAGAAGAGAAGTCAGATGTGAGAATACAAGGGCCGAAATGTAATATCTTTCATTTGTGTTCCTTATTTTCTTGCCTCTATATTTTTAATTTTAGTAATCCTTCCGTCCCACATTGATAGTCGTTTGAAAGTCAAAAAATTTAAGAAACATATTTACTTTCCAAATTCATCCTTCTAAAAATGATGAATACCTTACAATCATTGGAATGTTAAATGGATCACTGTTCGCGCATGGGTATTATTCGGATGGGTAAGAGTGTAATCTCACCTACTAATATATACTATATTGATGATCCCCCAACAGATCACTAACACTATAAATTTCCCCAATTAGTAAGCATCTTAAGGGGAATAATCCCCCAACAGAACACTATATTGATGATTAATACATCTTTTGAGAGTTTACGCCTAGAAATTGTTCTTTCTTTTGGTGCTATTGACGTGTCATATCAGAAACAATCCTCAAAGTTTATTTTACCGGACAGGTCTAGGTTTCATCACTCCTGGTAGCATTAAAATCCAAAAATAAAGATCTACTAACTGATGGCTTCACACTTCCCATTATACTCGATATAAGATAAACTGATGGCTTCAAATCCAGTAGCCAATAGATCAAGTACAGATACAGTTAGAATAATTCGGTGATGCAAGACACTAAATTTCACACTTGAAGCTTTTACGAAATACGAGAAAAAATAAGTGTGCAAACTGAAAGTTACATGAGATGGTGATAACTTCTGTTGCACCATCCTTCCTAGATGAGATAGACTGGATATTGGGGTGTGGGACTTGTAATTAAGCTATTCAGAGCATTCATAAAACCATATGCTACTTTCCCTCTTTGGAGGACATGCGAACAAACAAAGACCAACTTAAGTGTGTAAAAAGTTGGTCAATACAACAACAAAATTAATTCAAAACTACCTCTGAAAAGGCGCATGCCCGAACAATGTGCTTGTGTTCAAATGAGTGCAACACTTCCCCAGTCAATGCATCCCATAACTTCCTACAAATAAATGTAAAATTCTTAGAAAACATCAGGGTAATCAAAATGAGACGAGGGTTGGAAATTGAGGGCATGCTTCTAAAGAAGCTTATTACTATAAAGGCGTAATTGTGAAATATCATGCCAGGACCAATAAAGTTACAGAATTTTCCATGGGCACTGAAATGACTTTGTTAAACAATCGTTTGTTTACACTAAAACGTGATGAGGAAAAGCTTGACCACATACGCGGTAAAATCAGCAGATGCAGACGCAGCACGCAGAGCATTAATATCCATGCAACAACTCCAAACAGCGCCTTTATGCCCTTCAAAGGTTCCAATCCAGTCTCCAGTCTCTCCATTTCTCAGCATTGGTGTTGAATCTAAATAACATGAATTCATGATTTTTAGTTACAACTGGTAAAATGAGGGGCAAATAACATAAACTCAAAATTAAAAAGTATAATTTAAACCCAAATAGGTACAACTGTATGAGAAACTCATTTGGGAAATCTTCATACTTGATATATCCATCACCCAAACAATAACTGAGATACAAAGAGGAAACAGTCTCTCCATTTCTCAGCATTGGTGTGGAATCTAAATAACATGAATTCATGATTTTTAGTTACAACTGGTAAAATGAGGGTCAAATAACATAAACTCAAAATTAAAAAGTATAATTTAAACCCAAATAGGTACAACTGTATGAGAAACTCATTTGGGAAATCTTCATGCTAGATACATCCATCACCCAAACAATAACTGAGATACAAAGAGGAAACAACCTCCCCCTCCTCTCTAATTATACCAACTTGAACTAGCAAAAATTGGAGCCATTTCTCATCAATTGTTTGACTAGGTAAAACCATAACCCCATCTATTATACAAGTAGTAAATCACAAGCATGCTTCATTTGATTATTTAAACTATTTAACTTCGACCGAGTAATTGGATCAAACAGAAAGCTTGATATTGCTTTGTATAATGATGGAGTCAGCTGGCTTAGATGCTCAGCCAATGAATGTTTTAATCCTATCTTATAATGCTTGTTACATTTAGAAGAAATACACTGGGAGAACATAGCTAAAAAGTTCAACCATCTGAAATATTTAAATACAAACGAAATCATGAATCGCTCCTACAAAAACTGGTCTCTCCTAGTTCTGGTTCAAAAATAGTAATTGACTTATTGAATCTGCATTGACTTATTGAATCTGCATAGGAAGGCCAAATGTATCTTTAGTTTTTTTAATCCTAAATCATGGTCTTAGTCACACGAACTGTGGGGAAATTATCCGATCAAATCGAAAGAGCAGAAACGTGTCCGGCAACCCTGATAAATGATCACAGCTTGAAGATAAGAACAAAAGAGGATTCGACCAAGGCAATGGAGCCCTACACGATTGATTCTCTTTGTGTTCTCTATAATGTAACCCTCACCCCTGAGAAAAGGGCATGTAATTCATATATTATGAGTTGATCAATAAAAAGAGAGAAGTACCCCGTGGACGTAGGCACATTGCTGAACAACATACATCTTGTGTTGTGTTGTGCGATATTCCTTTAGTGCTCGACTTTATTTGCTTGGAATCAATCCAAATAAGATTTTTCCACCTACAATTGGCATTGTATGTGGGAATGGCTTTCATTTTCTCTACCAATTAGAGCCAACGAGCAGCCATGTCTCTCCCACGCAGCGCACCTCTGTCGTTTAATGGCAAACATCAGGACGAGCAGAACGGGCCTCCAGCGCCTAGAGTCGGGTCTAAGGTCCACCCCAACAAGAGTTGCAACACTCCTAACTCACGTTATTGTCCTTGGGAGGAACAAACCGTTGAAAGCAACTCACAACCGAAGTCCACCAAGATTTCGCGGCTCGTGGAGGCTTATGAACGACGACTACGTCAACAAGAGGAGGCCACACTCCTCCAACAAGAGGAAAACACACGTTTGCAATGACACCTAGAAAGGATGGAGCAAGAGCTCCATGGGGACAAGCACAAACATCACGCCCGAACACCTAGCCCTCAGGCCAGCGAGACTCGCAACCGAGGAAGGAGTTCACATCGTGATGAGGAGCACTCCAAGCACAGGAGTTCACCGGAAAAAAAAAGCAACCAGGGAGGAGGATGTCGCAAGAAAGATCTTCGCGACCTCATCTTCAGAGAGATGGACAAGCACTCCGCGCATCGGGACGGAAAATCCACAAGGAATTGGCCAGGATGGCCCTTATAAGTCAGATGAGGTCTCCGTTCTCAAGAACAATTGAGGAGTCAGAGCCTCTCAAAAAATTCGCCACGCCTAGATTCAAGATCTACAATAGAAAGACTGATCCCATTCATCATGTTCGCTAATACCGCTAGACCATGACCGTCTGGAACAACAACGAAGCTCTCATATGTCATATATTCCCTGTAGTCGGGGGAATATCGCACAAAAGTGATTCGTGAAGCTCCCACACAGGTCGATCAACAACTTCATACAGCTCACAAAAACTTTTACTGTCAGACTCATCACTGACAGCGTTCATTTGAAGAGGATGGACTCACTCCTCACTATGAGGAAGAAGCACATGAAACCTTACGGGAATACGCCTGGAAAATTTACAACGAAATGGAGGACTGCTCCGAGCAGGTTGTTGTGGCCTCATTTAAAATTGGTCTGCCAAGCAACTCTATATTGCACAAATCCCTCACCAAAAAATAGACACTATTTACAATCTTATGTCCAACATAGAGAAATATGAAAAAGTTGAAGATGTGGTTGTTGGCATCACGCACGAAAATGATCAGTCAAAGACTGCTAAAAACGGCGACAAAGAGAATGTCCCAAGAAGGTAGATCCAAAAATAACGACATGGCGGACCCTATCAAGGCCTACTAGGCGATCAACACTTTTCAAAGAACCTATCAACAAGAGCTTAAACAAGATAAAAGATCATCAGTTCCTTAAGTGGCCGATGTAGATGATAGGAGATCCATCCAAGAGGAACATCACCCTAAAATGCGCCTAGCACAAGGAGCATGGGCACAAGACAAAAAACTGTAAGGCTCTCGAGTCTCATCTGGAAGTATGGTTCAAAGTCAAGGCTGATACCGCGACGATACGTCCGAGATGGTATAAGTTACTAAGCATCCATTTCTCTATCTCAACTTTTAACTCACTCAATTGAGCCTCAATTTTACATTCATGTCACGATCAGAGCAATCGCTTTCAATTCGGTACAGGGTATATGATTTTCATTATCGTAAATTGGTTTTTTTTTTGTTAAATCTCTCACTTCTTTTCTTGTAGTATTACTAAAGGGGTTATCTCCAATTTAACCTTCTTTTTGTATTTACTTAATATGTATTAAAATGCATCATTATTAATCTATCTTTAAAGTGTATGATTATTTACATTATATATATCCTTAATTAGTAATAGGCACTATTATAACATTCACCAAGAATATATTACTAAATATATATTGATTTAGACAATGTTATGCATACTAAATAATGATTCAGTATAAACAATTAGACAATGTTGTGCCATATTAAATGATGATTTTGTACTTGTTTAATTGAGCCATATTATTATTCCTATTTTCCTAGACAATTTTTTTTTTTTTTAAATTGAGTTCTCTAAATAGTGTATAATTGTGTATCTCCCGAGACCGAGTCCAATATTAATACCGAGTAAAAAATTGAGCATCCGGGCCATAGACCGATACCACGATTTTAACCATGTCTGGAAGAGTTGGCCCAGGTCGGCCAACTGGACAACTATGTGGAATAGAAAGGGGCAAATCCCACTGTAGAGAATGATCGGAAGCCTGACAATATCCTAGACGATGACGAAATGGGACATGAGTTTGCAATCATCCATGGTGCATCATGATGGAAATGGATTCCTATTTTAGGAATTTTTAGTCATTTTATTTTCTTTTGTATTTTCTTTTATTTTGTTATTGTATTTTTTTTTTCTTTTGCTTTGTTATTTAGAGGTAAGGAGTAGTAATGGCATTTTTGTAATTAATACCTTAGCTTGGAACCTAAGCTATTCCTCCCCTTTAAATACCCACTTGTAAGCCTCATTTGAGGTAGACTTGAATTTTGAATAGAAAAGTGTATCTCTCTCTAAAAGTGTGTTAGATATTTTTAGGAGCCTTTTGACGGGTGGTTTACGTCACATCAAGTCTGAATCAGATCCAATGTTTTTAATCGCGGTCGCGCAAGGTGTCGCGTTTTGGCTCCGGGATCGCATCGCCCAAATCGCGTCGCGCATCGCGCAAGCAATTCGTGCATTTCAGTTTTTTTATTAGAAAAACATATAAAATAACATTTCAAATTGATATTTGTAAAATAATTAACACTTTAATTTGAAAATTATAGAACAAATAACTATTTGGGCTGAAAATTATTAAAAAAAAAACATTTTAAGCTCCACTTTTGTAAACAAGTATCATTTAAACTGAAAATTACAAAAGATTAACATTTTAAACTGAAAATTATAAAATATTAACATTCTAACTGAAATTATAAAGACAAATTACAGTTTAAAATCAAAATTATAAAACAAATAACATTTTAAGCTGAAATTTTATAAATAAGTAGCATTTTAAACTGATAATCTTTTTCATATGCATGCTTCCATCCATAATCTTTTTTGTGTGCCATTTTTTAATCTGAAAAATAAAAAATAGAAAACATTTTACACTGAAATTTATTAAAAAATATACATTTTCTACTGAATTTATTAAAAAAATTACATTATTTGAGATTTGAAAAAAAGTTGCTAAAATATGAATAAAAAAAGTGAGTTATTGAAAAAAAGTTACAAAAAAAGTAAGTTTTTAAAGCTCCCAAACAAAAAAAGTTAACTGAAAAAAAAGTATAGTGAGAAATAAAAAAAAAAGTGTTAACAACCCATAAGTTTAACAGCCCGCAAGTTTTTTGAAGGGTTAAGGGTTGGGTTAAACACCTCTTGCATTTCCCTTTTTTTCAAAATGGCAGCGTTTTTTTTTCCAAAGCTCCAATTGCGCACTTTCGCGCAAAATAGCGCACTTTAGCGTAAAATAGCGCACTTTCGCGCCCAATAGCGCACAATAGCGCACGCAAAAGGAGCATCTTGTTTAGCAGTGCCAATAGCGTGGCGTTTTTCAATCGCAAAAGGCAATAGCGCGCTATTGCGTTCGCAATAGCGCGCTTTTTAAAACATTGATCAGATCCAAGGCAATGTTGTTCGGATGGAATTGAAGAAAATCACTGCGGTGATGGAGGCCTTCCAGATTCACCCTGCCAGAAATCCAGCAAGCAAACACCAACGTCCAGAAGATATCAACTATAACAAACATATAGTCTTTATCAAGGAAGACCTGGTCGGAGTCAAGGCTCCGCATCATGACGTGCTAGTAATCACCCTCAAGATTGCCAATTAGGACATCGATAAGCTACTAATCGACCAAGGAAGCACCTCTGAGGTTATGTACCTATAACTGTTTAATAAGCATAATCTTAAGATGGAAGATCTTAAAGAAGCGGCTATCCCTTTGGTTGGCTTCGTTGAAAAATGACTATGCCGCTAGGGAAGGTTGTACTACCAGTTCGAATTAGGAATATCTCCAAGTTGATCGAGTTCTTAATTGTGGATATTGATTCTCGTTACAATGTCATCCTCGTACGAGGATGGCTCACGCCATGAAGGTTGTTCGTTCCACTTATCACCGGAAACTCAAATGCATCACCGAACGAGGGATAATGGAGAAGGATAATGGAAATAAGGGGAAACCAGATCATTGCTCGGCAATGCTTTGTCGCTGCCAATAGGCCTAAGCAAGAAAATAAGGAGAAGGTGGTCGCTGATGAGGCGACCAAGGACCGGGTTACTCCATCCAAATAGCAACTAAAGTATGGCAAACCGAGGGTGGAAGAAACAAGGGTCACCCCTGCAGACATTCATAGAACTATTACAAGTAATGTTCGATGACTCACACCCAGAGAAGAAATTTCTGATCGGGAACTCACTTACCGATCACAAAAAAGAAGAATTGATCTCTCTGCCCAAAGAGAATCGAGTTGTATTTCCTTGGCGGCCTTACAATATGCCTGGGATTGATCCGGAAGTCATGTGCCATCGACTTCACATGGACCCATGGTTCAAAGTCTCGGTATCGGTCCCGGTATTGGACACACGATTCTCAGCTCGGTCGCGGTATCGGGCGATACGCAAATATAAGCTATTTAGAGAGCGCAAAAAATTCCGAAAAAAATACAGAAAATTTTTAAAAAATAAGATTAACAATGTGGACCAATGAGATACATTCAAACCCATCATTCAATATGCATTGCATTGTAGAATTGGTTACACTGAAGCGCGGCAGAGTTGTCAGATTCAATATTGCATAGTAAACCAATAATAATATTGAAAAACAAAAATGTACATTTTGTTTTAACAACAATGTATATTTTTTTTCCATTTTTACAAAAACGTACAAAAGAAAATATATATATATATATATATATATATATATATATTTTACATTTTTATAAAAACGTACAAAAGAACATTTTTTACAAAAATGTATATTTTTACAAAAACGTACAAAAGGACATTTTTACAAAAATGTACATTTTTTTAACAAAAATATATTTATTTTTTTACAAATATGCACTTTTTTTTACCAATATATATTTTTGTACAAAAATATATATTTTTTTACAAATATGTACATTTTTTTTAACAAAATAACATTTGTATAGAAATGTAAATTTTTTACAAACATAAATGTACATTATATATTTTTTGTAAAAGATTTGTATATTTTTTGTAAAATATAACATTTCTTTGAAATAAGAGTTTTAGTAGAGTCATTGTTAAAAAAGAGTACTACTTTTTAAAAGATTTATATTTTTTTATAGTAGAGTCATTTAAAAAAAAAAAGAGTTTTATGTTTTAAAAAATTAATGTTAATAGTTTTGAAAAAGTAATACCATTCTGTAAATGTTACAATATAAATTCAACAACGAAGAAATATGGTAAAAGATAAAAGTTCTATCAAAAAATAAAACAAAATATGACAATATCGTTTGAATCGGTTGTCTCGGCCGATATCGAGGCGAGGCGTGTCGGAATCGGTTGTCTCGGGCGATATCGCGGCTGTCTCGGACGATTCAGTGTTTTTCTTTAAGCGTCTCTCGGTATCGGATCGGTACCCTCCGATTCCGAGTTGACTCGGCCGATACCGAGTCAACTCGGCCGATACTTTGAACCATGCATGGACCCAATATTCCCACCGATCACACAAAAGGCACGCCAAACAGTCCCAGAAAAGGCAAAAGGTTGTGGAAAAAGAATGGGAAAACTTCTCGAGGCAAGGTCCATTAAGAAAGTTCAATTTCCCAAATAACTCTCTAATCCAGTCGTCATCAAGAAGAGTAAGAAGAGTAACAGAAAGTGGAGAGCCTACATAGACCTCACCGACCTTAACAGAGCTTGTCCTGAAGATAGCTTTCCTTCGTCAAAGATCGACTAGCTAGTCGATGCTACGGCCTGTCATGAAAGGATGAATTTCCTCGATCCATACCTAGGGTATCATCAAATTCCTTTGTTCAGTCCCGACCAAGAGAAAACTTCATTCATTACTACCCTTGGCTTGTACCGTTACACAGTCATGACATTTGGGCGCAAGAACGCAGGGGCGACATATCAATAGTTAGTCACCAAGATGTTCAAGCGTCAACTAGGCGACACCATAGAGGTTTATATAGACGATATACTCATAAAGAGCAAGTATAGAGCCGACCACTTCCAAGACCTGGAGAAGACGCTTACGGTCCTCAGGTATTACATAATGAAACTTAACGCTGCCAAATGTTCCTTTGGAGTACAGTCTGGGAAGTTCCTAGGCTAAATGGTTAGGCAGAGGGGGATCGAAGCAAACCCCGACCAAATTGAAGTGATCAACAACGGTCGCCAAAGACGGTTAAGGACGTTCAGATGTTGATCGGAATGCTGGAAGCACTCAACCGTTTCATCACTAAATCCTCTAAGAAGTGTCGACCATTCTTTCACCTCTTGAAGAAAGAGAAGGGCCCGACTTAGAAAGAAGAATGCTCTAAGGCACTCGAAGAAATCAAGTCTTATTTAAGTCGACTACCTTTCCTTGCGGACCCAAGACCGGGAGATCCAGTTTATCTATATCTCACTGTGTTCGACCACGCTGTTAGCTCGACCTTAATGTCTACAAAGATGAGCTTTAGGCCCCGATCTATTATGTCAGCAAGACATTGTTGTACACTGAGACACGTTGCCTTCCTCAGGAGAAACTAGCCTACTCTCTGATCATTGCTTCATGAAAGTTAAAGCACTACTTTAAAGCTCATTCGATTATAATTATCACCTCATTTCCATTCAAGGCAGTTCTCAGAAAGGCTGACGTCTCCGGATGGATGTCCAAATGGTCGACAGAGCTGGGGAGGTTCGACATCCATTATCAACCAAGGATGCAATCAAGGAACGGGTGTTAGCAGATTTCATCGTTGAGTTCACCGAAGGACGAGAGCCCAACGAAGGGGAACTCGTCGATTAAACAACTAATAAAGAGTTTGACCACCACAACAAGTGAACAATCTATGTAGATGGGGCCTCCAACTCAAAAGCGACGAGGGTAGGAATTATCTTGATTACTCCAGAACGAACCATGATCTATCAGGGGATCAAGACTTGGCTTGGAAGCATCCAATAATGAGGGTGAATATGAAGCCCTCATTGTCAAATTAAATAAGGCATTATTTCTTGGCACAAGTTACCTTGACGTCTTTTACGAGTCAAGGTTGGTATTTAATCAAGAAATAGGTGACTATAACGCCAGAGTGAATGTATGTCAGTATATTTACAGGTTGTCTATAACTTCATCGTCCAATTTAAAAAGGTTCATATATAATAGTTTCTCCGGAGAAACAACCATGTCGATGCTCTGGCCACTTTAGGTTCAACTGTTGAATCCTACGTCAAAAGAACAATTGAGGTGAAATACCTCGCCCAACCAAGCATCGTGAAACCAAAAGTCACCGAATAAATCCTCGTCATTCAAAAAGTTCCAAGTTGGATGGACCCGATCATAGCCTATCTGCAGGAGGATATTTTGTCGGCCGATAAAAAATAGGCGCATCAGATCAGGGTGAAAGTTCCTCGATTTTACCTATCACTTGAAGGCAAACTCTACAGGCGGTCCTTTACGAGTTCATACCTCCAATGTGTGCATCCAAACGATATCGACCAAGTTATGTACGAACTGCATGATGGGATATGGGGAAGTCATGCCGAGGGAAGATCTTAGGCATTCAGAGCCATCAAAGAAGGCTATCAGTAGACTTACATGCAGAAAGACGCAGTCTCCTACGTTAGGAAGTGCAAGAAGTGTTAAGAGTTCTCGCCCATGATTGTCCAACTGAGGTCATTGATTAATTTGTGTCCGTTCACTCAATTAGGACTGCACATTGTGGGTCCCCTACCTACAGCACCAGGAAATCGAAAATATCTCCTGGTTGGCACGAACTATTTCACAAAGTGGATATACGTTGAACCTTTGGCGAACATAAGGGACGCTTATACGATCAAATTTATCTGGAGAAAAATCGTGATCCATTTCGGAGTGCGGAGAACGATTATCACCGACAATGGGATGCAATTTGAGAGTGGACCATTTCAGAACTTCTATAGCAGCCATAGCATCAAGCACCACTACAATTCAGTAGTTTACCCCCAAAAGAATTAGCAAGCTGAGGCTTCCAACAAAACTGTGCTCGATGGGATGAAAAAAAGGCTAGTGAAAGCCAAAGGTGCTTGGGTGGATGAGCTTCCCCATGTCCTCTGAGCGTATCAAACAACACCAGGAGGTCGACCGGAGTAACGCCCTTCGCCTTAGCTTATAGGATAGAAGCCATAATTCCATTGGAAGTTGGTTTGCCGATCATGAAGAGGACTATTGTCGACAAAAGCTCGAGTGAAAAAATCACAAGGACCGAGCTCGATCGGTCTGAAGAGATCAAGCCTTGATCAAACTTGCTTCGTACCCCAACAGCAGTTGGCCAAGCAATACAAAAAAGGTGTTAATCAAAGGAAGTTCCTTATTGGAAATTATGTCCTCTTAAAAGTGATCAGTATTGCGAAGAAGCCATCAGATGGCAAGCAAGGTCCTAACTAGGAAGGACCCTTCAAAATTACCTGAGTTAACCTTCAATGAGCTTACCATTTAGAAACAATAGGGGTAAGGAGATTCCTAGGGCCTAGAATGTGATTGATCTTAGAAAATTTTATATTTAGCTTTGTTCAAGTTCTAAGGTTCTATTGCTCGGATAATTTATAGTTCAATTAATATAATTAGCTTTCTTATTATTCCAAATGGCATGACGACTTTGTTTATTGCAAGATATCATTATAGCAAGATTATCTTTGTTATGAACTTGCTCAAGTTTACCCATCGACAATTTGAATGCCTTAATAAGATTACACTTAATCAAATCTCAAGGACACATGCTCCCGCCACTAACACGAAAACATTAAGAATTGGCCAGGTAAGAAAAACCCTACCGGGGATCCCTAGGCCCTAAGTATCCCGATCATAATCGGCCAAAATCCTGAATGGGTAAATGGCCTGCGACCAGGTGCGTTTTCGCCATAGTTTATCCTAGGTCTAAAATTGTGTGACGACATTTTCTATAAGGTAAGGTAAACAAAAAATACATACTTAGCGTAAAAGAATGGGTAAATGCAAAATATGAAATTAACTTATAATTTCATTCACTATATTCGTCTTACAAAAGGGGCAAATCAGCCAATTTACAAAATGAATATACTCACATGATAAAGATAGCCCTCATCCCTCGCGAGTCACTCGCTCGGTGATCTCAGCTCAGCGATCATCGTCAAGATTAGGCTACAACTCATCGTCAGGGCATTCCACTTGGTACCAATACTAAATCTCATAGTCTTTAAGAACCTTCATAACAATTAAGTCATTAAGCCAACCATGCTTATAGACCACTTCTTTGGCTTCATCCGGATGCAGAGGAGCATTCATCCAGCCCAACTTCATTATTTGACAATTCATGTTTTGCTTGATCGCCTCATTCTTCTAGAAGTCCTCCTCAACCCTGTCGAGCTTCTCCCTAAGGGAATTGTTCTGATTTTGTAGTAGCTCGGCGATATCTCCAACCTCCTTGACTTCAGCCTGAAGGCCTGCCGCCAAACGGGGCTGCTCGCTGTAAGCAGTCGTCATTTTATGAAGTGCTTACCGAACAAAGAAGAACGCTTCGCGGCCAAGGATCAAATCCAGGTCTTCACTTCCTAGAGTCACTAGCACTAGTGCCAAGCTATTGTCAGACTGCAAGAGATCGAAGGGAAAACATTCAAAGATAAGAAGATAATTAAGGCATCTACTAGCAGTCAACAAGTCCGACAAAGAAATGACAGGGCCAAAACAGATCTTTTCATTAAAAGTCAAAAGGATTGGCAAGCCCTTACAACATGAATATCAAAAGATAAGAAAATAAAAGATATAGAGGAACCTAAATTGAACCTAACTAGCTTGGCCTTGTTTCTCTTTCACCTGCTCTTGATTAATCGGCTCTTTATACGGGTATGCGGACTCCTTATCCTGCTTGTCCCCATCCTTCGTCTGGCCACTGCCAGAAGCCCCATCCTCCTCATCCAACTTTGTAGGGGAGTTTGGGTTGTGCTCGCTGAAGAGCTCGGACTCAGAGGGGACCTCGACCTTAGCCATCGGTGAGTCCCAGCCTTTCTTGAAGCTAGACGTGCGAAAGAAGTCCAACTGTTTCTTGGTCTGACCAAAGACGTCTCCAAACCCTTGGTCATAAGCCTTATCTTTGGCCTCCAACGCTACAAACGGGCTCTAAGACTAGAGCCACATCACGACTGGGGCTTTCCCTTGTAGGAGGCATCCACCTTCTTAGTGGGCAGGTTAGCAGCAGCCACAATATGACTAGAGCCAGTCTTGCTCTTCTTCTGGGGTTGTGTTTTGTTGGGGGGATCCCCTACATTAACAGGGTCAGATGGTTCTCCGACCTTTTTCCCTTTCAAAGGTTGAGCTTTTGGGGAGGTGGGGAGGTCGAACTCATTCAACAAAGCAGAATTTTTTTCTCCTCGATGCCATCTCTTCTTCCGAGATAACTGGGATCACAGCAAGGATGGAAGCAATGCCACAGACTCAAAGGAAGCCGAGGTGGTCTCACCCGAAGATCCTTCACTACTTAAAAGGACTGGGATCTCAGGTATTGTGTCCACGGGCCTATCAATGAAGGACAGGGGTTGATGTATTCAAGCAGCAAGGATGCCGATCTCGGATGTTCGCCACCAGCAGATAGAGGCCTCCTCAAGTTCCAAACTTTAACTAGCTCAGCAAAGTTGACGTGAGAGGCGTCAGGCTTTTTTTTCTTGGAATCTTCTGCACAAGACAGAAAAAAGGATGTTAGCAAAATTTCATGTGAAGTTTGGTCGACCAAAACAAAAATACAATCAAAGGCAACAATCGACCTATTTTGTGCCCCCTGAGGCATCTAAAACCCTTACCGGGCTCACCACCCTTAGGAATCGGTAGATGCTCCCACTTCCTTACAATAAATCCGTGACTCCAATAGCCCTTATTTGGAGTCAGTAAGATTTACAGCAAGCGCTCTATCAGCCTCCTCACCTTCAAATAAAAGGTATTAACATTCGTTTTGACCCACGAATAAGAATACCTTATCTAAGGGATCCCTATCTGAGTTTGGTATAATTCATTAATCCGATGGACTCCATTTACGATCCTCCATGTATTCAGGGCGCATTGAGCAAGCACTACTCTAAAGTATTCACAAAATTCTGGAAACAGTTGATTTAGGGAAAAAGTGGGAAAAAGTAATTCTGCCCTCAGAAATGGACTGGGCATGCAACTAATGCCTCCCTCTAAATTATAGCAGTCGTCAAGCTCCTCAACGCATTCTATAATAACCCAATCAGGAATGGAAAATTTTTTTTTTAAGTCCTATGGATTTTTTACTCATCCCGTAGACTATTTTTTTAATTCAAGAAGGACGAAAATATGCAGAAACGGAGAAATGAAGACAATCGCTTTAAGAAACTGCAGCAAAAATAAGAAACGAGAGAAATAGGAAACTTACAGGTGAATAAGGCAAAAGGCTCTGACGTTCTTAAATAATGAAAGTAAGGATGCGAAATGGCGATAGGGGAAGTTTTTGAGTTGTTTGGTTCAACTTCCAAGGCAGTTCATCATTTGAAATGGTACTTTAGGTGACAACTGACAGACGCGCCTCACCTTTTGGTCTCCTCGACGTACAAATTACCAGCGCACCCGTGCAAGACAGGGACAAATTACGAGCGTACCCTCCACCCATAACGGGCATGACAGAGAATCATCACTTTAAAAAATTACAAAAGTTGATACTCTCCAACCTCATTTTCAACAGGCGATCAACATCACTTACAACGATCAAAACCTCTCCACCCCATTCAGGCTGCAAAGCTTTGGGGGAAATTGTGGGGACATTATTCAATCAAATTAAAAGACCACACACATGTCTGACAATCCTGAGAAACGGTCACAGCTTGAAGATAAGAACAAAAGTAGATCCTATCAGCAAGCGAATATCTCGGGCTGCGATCGACTGAACAAGATCGTGCTTGCATCCCAAGGCAATAGAGCGCTACATGATTAATTCTCTTTGTGTTCTAAATAAACGTAACCCTCATCCCTGGAAAAGGGGCATGAAATTCATACTATTGCGAGTTGATCAATAAAAATTGAAAGAAGCACCCGTAAACGTAGGCACATTATCGAACCACATATATCTTGTGTTGTGTGATTTTTCTTTACTGCTCGATTTTATTTGCTTGGAATCAATCTAAGTAAGATTTTATCACCTGCAATATCCTACATATTCTATTTCATATATAATTCCTACATTCTATTATGCACACAAGTCCCTATGGTTCTATTGTAAATTATTGTTTATTTAAACATTTATTTCCTAGCAATAATAAGGTATATCCCATTGAGAATATTCACTAGTTCAAGGCTCAAGAAAACTCCCTAACAATGACCAAACTACATGGATGGAGAGTACCCATTATAAATGAGAATTCCTGTAACGGTTGCTGATAATATTTATTTTATTCATAAACGCTTTTTACTTTTACAAAAAATTTAATTTATTTCCACCATATAGTATAATGGAATTAGAAAAATATTTTAGAGTTCAAGTTATATTTCCATGTTCAGGTTTGGGGGCGCCATAGTGGAGGCTATGAAGCACGAGCACTTGTCGAACACTCTCGCGGACATAACACCCGTATGGCACTACTCCGACACGTGTCTGACAGGTCACGTGGCATGTCGAACTAATTTGGCATTTAAAAAAAGTCGAGCACTTCTTTGGCGTGCTCCCGACGTTTTGTGTCCATTTTTTTTTAAATTTTCTGTATTCGTGTTGTGTCGAACACGACACCCGTGTCCGTGTCCGTGTCTGTGCTTCATAGAAGGAAGTATTTGAGTTCTTTCATAAATTTATATGAATGAAATTTATAACATGTTCCATAAAAGCACATATTTTAAGCTTCAAGATATCATATATCAATATATTGATGCATTGGCCTAAGTTATAATAAGAATGAATGAAAATGAGAGGAGAAAAACATATTTTCTAAACCAGTTGTTTCGTACATTTTCGCCTATTTACATAAGTAGTATAAGAGCCACGTTTGTTCCCGATGTGGGAGCCATTATTGTTGTATGAGTTATGGTAAAGGTCGAAGGAATCCCTGCTGGACTATTCTTTAATCTCTACCTCTGGAGCCAGCGGTCAAGTGGCCTCCCCTACCTTCACGTCGCTGTTTGTTTCACGCCACCAACCGTCAACGACGAGCCGCACAAGGCTTGGTTGTAACCTTAGTCCTCCGCCCACGCACCCTTCTTTGTCAAACTGACCCACGCTTCATACCATCCCCTACCCCATCTTTATCGACATCAACCCCCGCTGAGGCTCACATGAGAAACCGACTGCCAGATCTGTGTAAAACTATAATCAAAACTGGTCCTTCGTTCCCAAGCTCTGGCACTCCTAGCCCTCGCCACACCAAACCCCCGTCGCCGATGTCTGGCGACCCTTAACGGCATCGCATAAAGGTCGCGAGAACCCCAACACACCTCATTACTCCAAACATCCCTCTTCCCACCCCTTGCCCTCTCCAAACCACCTTCCAGTAGCAATAAGCCTTAGTCCTGCCCGCACAACCTATCTAGCGACTTTGTTGGTGAGTGGCCATGCCCCTCAAGAACCCACTAACCTCTTTTCCCGTCCCAATCTTCTAAAATACCTGAATTATAACCCTTCCTCATGCTTCCAAAATCACGCTTTAGCCCAGTCAAGATCTAGTGTTGTTAAAGGTGCACCTAGGCGTGAGGCACAAGTCTAGCACCTAATTACGCAAAGGCGAGGCACATATAGTCGAACACGCCCTTTGGAGCGTGAGGCTCGGGGCGTAAGAAAGGGTCGGGTTCAGCCATTTAGCTCAAAATAAAATAAAGGAAAAAAAACTCTTAACTTCCTCAAATAAGAGAGAAGCCGAAAACCCTAGTCAGCCTGCTATTGCGACTCTAGATTTGCTAGCTTCAGCTCTCATCTCCGGTCGAAGACCCATCTACGGCAACCCAAACTCCGACTAGTTTTTCTATTTCCTCTTTTTTCTCTCTCAAATTATGTGGACTGTGCGCATGCGACTTTGTGCACGTGAACTAACTTTACCTTACTCTTTATAATTTTTTCCTTTTATTTTTGCGATTCTTTTTTTAACCTAATACATGCTTCCCTGATTTAATTTATGGATAAATGACATCTTTTATGCAAGTTTGATAATTTTATGTTATTGATAAATGACATTTGTATTCCAATGCAGTCTACGATAGAAATTCAGGATCAAACCTATTTTTGCCTGCACTTGCATTAATTAATTCTACACTTTTTGCATGTGTGACTTGAATTTGCTTCTATAGCTTATAGACTTATAGTGCCTAGTTTTAGTAACTTCATACGCTATCTTGCAACTTTTTGTGCTACCTATTACAAATAAAATTAACTAAATATGCTCACTTATGATCTTAATAATAGCGCACTTAAGATCTTAAGATCTTAATGTAAAGGGGGCCCAGAGCTTCTTCGTACTAATTGTAATTTATATTAATTATGCATTTATTTTGGTACTAATGGCCATTTATATTACAGGTTACTAAGAAAGGTACTTTGTTCCAATCACTGGGTCGAGTTAGCAGGCCTCGGAGGGCTAGGTGCCCACCAAAGTTGCCAGTGGGATCTTTGAGGGTTTTAGCTTGGAGGCTGGAGAGTAAGGTTCATTGAGTAAAGTAAATGCGCAATCATTCTAATATAAGAGAGAAAAGCACCAAAAGTTCCGAGTAGCTCACGGTTACTCGAGAAAGTCACACTACCCTCATGGCACCTCAAGGTCACTCGAGTAGACATTTACATTATAGTTAATTGAGGGGGCTCAATGCCCCTTGACAAGTCATTTTCATAAATAGTCACTCGAGGATGCTTCACGCTCCTCAAGTAATATATTTAATTTATAGTCACTCAAAAGGGTCCATGCCCCTCGAGAAATCAATTAAATTAACAGTCAGTCGAACAGGCTCACGAACTCTCGACAAGTCATACACATCGCATAGGTGTCACGCACTCCAGAAAAATATCATTTCTTATAACAGTTTAATATTTAATTATTTATTTTAGTCCCGCCAAAAAAGGGACTTGACACGCGTATATTTTATCAATCATCTTTTTGGGTCAACCGCATAGGTTGTCCCCGACCACGTCATTTTCGTGTCCCTCAAGTCTCATTATATTATTTAAATAATTAAGACAAGTTTATTAGTTTATTTTAATGAGGAGACATGTCGTGTTGTGGTGAAACCATAATCCACCCACACCTATTATAAATATAAGTCTTAGCCTCCACTGGCGGAAGAATAGGAAAAAGGGGTAAGAACACTACGTAGAAATAGAGACTCATAGTTATCCTCAAGAAGAAATCAATCGTGGAAGCTTAGAGTTATAGCTTCAAAGTTATGGCAAATTACAACAGTTTATATATCATTAATATACGAGTCTATAGCATTTTGATTCACACATACGTAGTGTTTTTACACTCTGCTACCCTCTCTCTTATTTTGAGTTCTTATTCTCTCACCCTCTTCTCCAAAATTTTCAAAGGTCCTTTCATGGAGATGAAATATTTGTTGCTATTATTGTTGAATATTACATCAGAAAGATATTTACACCAGATAACTCTTTCAATATTCATTGAAGGCAGGTCACGCCTCACCCGATTCAGTATATTCATAGACCCCAGTTATACTACCCTCCTACATTTGTTTTTTAGAAAGTTAATAAACACAAAATATTAGTAATTTTTCATGTACCATAATATTTAGTCTCTTCACTCCGATCAGGATTGACACCACGGAGACCTTAGCACCTTGATGAAGACTGTTGGATTGTTCAAACAAAATTAAGAGATATTGTTATTTTTTTAACTCAGTGGCATTTTCTCCATCTTTGGAATACGAGTTGGTCCAATATTAAAGATTTCTTCAATATTTTTGTTGAGATAGGTTGGAATACTATATGCTATTCTTGCATGGTTCTTGCTATCTACTACGTTTAAAATTAACTATATATGCTCAATTAAGTTCTTATTATAACACTTATATTTTTTTACTCGAAAGTTGATTAAAAAAACAATCTATTGTACTTTTTTCACATATCACAATATTTGTGTCTTCTTCGATCATGGCAAGACGGCACGGATACCTTAGCGCATTGATGAAGACTGTTGGATTATTCGTACAAAATTAAGATATGCTGGTTTTTTAACTCATGGACATTTTATCCATCTTTAGGGAATACGAGTTGGTTCAATAGAATTCTTTTATATTTTTGTTGAGGTAGGTGGAGTGACGTGTACTAAGTTATGAGTTACAAAGCCTATATGTTTGGTGACTTCTCCCCCCTCTTCTTAAAGGAAGATAGATAATAAATCTGAGTTTGTCTCCTCTGCTGACTCCTTGGAGTTCACATTTGGTTGTTTGGGTTTGCCTATGACCAAGTTTGTCAACCTTGTTTGAGAAGTTTTTGAATCTCATTTTGTGATTGGGTTGCAGTGTTTGGCGTTAAAACCTATTGGGTTAGATGATGCCTTGGATGCTTGGTATGGTTTCCGTGCTACCAAATTCTGGCAAAGAGTTTGTGTTCTTTGGATGTGGATGAGATTTTTGGAGACTTTTGCTAGTATGATTGTCGAGCATATGTGGACAGTTTCCCTCCAAATTGGTGATGTGTTTGTTGATATAGTAATGGCGCCTTTAACAGCGTAGATGGGGTTGAGAGGAGTTTAAGAGAGTGAATGGATTGCTAGTAGCATGAGGCGTTGCCTATCAGTACTTGGAACTTGAGATATACCCTGGTCTAAGAAAAGGTTCCACGTGTGATTGAGGAGGAGGAGGAGGAGGAAATGAGCCATACAAGTAACTCTTCGAAGAAGGCAGCAAACACCACTTTGGCAAGCGTCATTAGTGAATATTAGTTGAACATGTATTGAAGTGTAATAAATGAGAACCATTAAAAATTAAGAGTAATAACTCCCAATAATATGTGATAAATGAGAGTGTTTTGCTAGGTTGTTAATTGAGTGCATTAATGCGTTAACTGTGTGTGTTAATGTGTGGTGAATGTGCTATTTATAGTGTTTGGAGCATTAACTTATTTCCCCTTCATTTAATGCTCTTTGATGCAACATTAATGAAAGAGGTGACTAGTTCAGACGGCCGAAACGACCAAGGTTGATAAACAGTATAGGCTAGGTTGTCCATCAGCCTCTAAACTCTAAACTCAAGACTAGCTTGTACTTGTGATGTGACGTGTAAGAAATGACAGTGTTGGATACGACCTATCTCTTTCCCTTCATCTTTTGCGCGAGGGCCAGTTGCTCAAATTTACTTAGATGTACTATTGCGTGTGCGCACTAGTGGCCCTGGTGGTGTTACTATAAGTTACTCGTAAAGGTCATCATTCTAACTCGCCTCACTTCCATTTCTCCAACCCAATACCCAAAGAAATCCCCGGTGGCCACTAGCGAAACTTTTCAGTCCCTTGAGCACTGCCTTGCTCGAGTTAGGTCTCCCCAGCGTTCGTAAGCCACTTGTACCCGAGTGAATCATACCTTGGTTTGCTCATCCCTACGCAAGTGAGTTGGACTGCACGCTTCCACGCTCGAAGCGAGTTCTCTCACCCCACTTAAGTTAAAAGTGATGTGCACGCAACCCTAATGTCTCTCTATCATAATATACCGTTTATATTGACATTTTATTTCCTCACAGTAATAAGAAACATCATTTCGGAAGGTTCATTGATAATTAAGGGACAAAGGCCCTAAGCCCTATGCCTCTTGACGCATTGACCTCCTTTGTTAATCACGAGTGATAAGTAATGAATTAGTGAGAAGTATTAATAAAATAAGTATGAGAGAAGAGGAAACCCTATTTTTGTAATCACATTATCTCCATGTTTTTCAGATTTTACTGAGTTTGTAAATGGCATGAATTACTTCCAAGAGTTCTATTCCAAGTTAATTCTCTCTACCATTTCATAATGATGGAGGTATTTCCTTTCTTAATTCCAACAAACCCCTAAACGATTTTTTTCCCACTGAAATGTACTAGCAGGCACTTAACACCACAGAAAAATGCTAACATGAACATAATAAGTAAACCATCTAATTTCAATAAAAATGCAATTCATCCCTACTGATAAACAGCACATACATATGTCACAGCTAGAATGGAAGATAAATGATAAGCTTTACAATCATAATGGAAAATTAGCTATCAAAAAATATCACAATAACAAAAAGTAAACATTTGTGCTCAGAATTCCAAGTTTACCCTTGCTGGCACTGATGAGAAAAAATCCATCTGGAGTTATTGGGCTGTAGAACAAATCCACAACTGGCCTAGAATGCCCGTGGCAAACCAATGGAACTGACACCTTCTTCTTATCCATCCTTTTCAAATTTCAATCACTCCAAACGCTAGAAATAATCTTCTCAATCTAATGTACCAAATTATCCAAATCCACCAAATTCATAACAAACGACAATTGACCAAAAATATGCACAGTCGCCTGAAGAATCTGATTTTTGAGTAATAACGAGATAAATATTTTGATTGATTGCGCAAAATGCTACATAATGGGAAAAATGATAAATTATAGAAATGGCGGCAATCAACGGGTGGAAACCCTAGTTGACGTTGATTGCTCTAATTTTGAAACCGCACCTCCTAACCCCAATCTCGTTTTATTGGGGAAAATTAGTCTTTTTTATCTCTCGTCTCTTATCTCTTATCTCTTATCTCTTATTTCTTACTACTATAAAATGTAAAACAAGGCATTAAAACTCTTCTCCAATTAGTCTATCCACATAGGCAACTCTACAAACAAGCATTTAATTTTGCTTTGCAACCGGCGTGTCCACGTGGACAGTAAATTGAAACGAATTATAATACACGTCTCTCTCTCTCTCCTTGAACGAAATCACCTCCATCTTCGACGATTCCTTAACCTAGAATGTTGAGATCCTTTTTCGGCTTCCATCCTTCGACGATTACTTAACCTAGAATGTTGAGATCCTTTTTCGGCTTCTCTCTCTGAACGAGACCCATCATCTCCATTAGACAAATGGTTTACAATTCTTTTCTTTGATTTTCCTTCATTCTACCGGTAGTATTGATTATTTGGATTTTTGAAACTCTAACACATTTTTTCTGTTTTATTTTGCAGATCTCATAAGATGAGGTACACTCACTATTAAAATCTCACTCTATTTGATTTGTTTTTTCCTTTATTTTGTGCCATCTGTTTTGAGTTTCTGGATTGGTGATAGGTAGCCTTTTTCTGAATTTATTTCATTATTTTTTCAGTTTTTATTTATGAATTATGAGAGGCTCACGAGTCGCCTATTTTTTCAGCAAATAAAGAGGAATTAGATCTCGATTATGGTAAGGTTTTGGTTGTTGGCCACTGGATTGTGATGGGGGTTTACTCTCAATTTTTAGATGTTTTAGATTTTCAATTAGTTTTCATATATATTTTTTATCTTTCTCTTGGGAGTAAATTCTTTTCTGTGTCTGAACACAGGTGAGAGAAATTATTTCAACTAAAAGTAGAGAACTTAGCAATTACAATGCAAAAAAGAAGATCGTGGATGGAGGGAAGAGGGATGAAAAAGTGAAAAAATAAAAAATAAAAAGTTGGAGATGGCATTATCTGGGCTATCAAAACACTGTTTCACTATCAAAAAGGTATATCATTTTTCTCCCATTTATTTTGTGCGATATAGTCCTTTTGGGTTTTTAAAACCCTATTTTTTTATTCCCCTTCCTTTTCTGTGATTCAGTCCTTTCGGTTTTGGATTCCATTGCTTCGATTGCAATAAAGGGGCTTTGGTTCTATTGTAGGGTATTCAATGGATCAATTGCTTTCATTTTCAAGAATAATTTTTTATAGGTTCATTGTTTTTTGATTGCCATGGATATTTTATATGTTTTGTTTTGTCAGATTGTATCCAGAGTGTGATTTTTATGAACACATCATCGCAAGGTCTATTGGCTCACTGACAAAATGCGTAGCCGTGATAACACCGTCTTAGCTACAATCGACTTCTCTCGAGTAAGTAATTTGTCATTGGTGTTGTACATCTTGGAACACTTAATGTTTCTAAGGCTGAATTGAAAGAGAATGTCAAGTATGTATGAGGTGAAATAACCCAATTCCATCTTTGTCTTCGAGTTTAGGACCCATTTAGGAGGTTGCAATTCAACAGGATTTGGTTTGATATATGATTCTGCAAGAAGAAATGAGTTCTTAGGCATTCCTTTGTGCTTTTAATTTGAAGTTAAAATTTTTGTTACAGGACTCCGGTGACTGTAGATTTTGTTGATGGTATTAGCGTCCATGGGACTTAAAAATTTCGTATTCGAGCTTCGATCCATCGCATCTCCAGCTGAATCACCCAAAACAGTCAGAAAATCGAAAAAGATTGGCTACACACTCACTCCACTCCGTCGTTCCAGTCGGTTAAAGAGAACAAGGCCCGATCTCACCCTACACTCAACACCTTCATTCAAAGAAAATGAAATGAAGGTGATGTTCTTTTGTAAACACACATTTGTTACCTAGATTCATTGCCCAAGATGGAATATTCTCATTTTTAACGAATATCTATGTTTCAAATAGTGAATGAAAAAAAAATATTAGCAAATAAATATTTTCTGCTTTTTTGTAAATGCATGTTGAGAGTGATTATGAATTATTTGGGATTATGGCCTATATAAATATTGCCCATTAGATGTTTGATGAAATGAGTAAAAGAAAACCAATGGGATAATTTTTTGGTAGACACGCATTTTTATTAACAAACATTTTTAAATTTATTAAATTCTGAAACTGGAATTCAAAAGCACATGTTATTTTTCGTTGTGTTTGGTTATACTTTTGGATAGAAAACTTAGGTTTAGGGTGTAGGATACTTTTGTGTCTGTGTGTTGACAAAATTTTCTATTATTTTCATTTACGAAATTGGAATTTGTAAGAAAGTGTTATTTTTCGTTTTATTTGGCGCTGCTTTTGGTTTGAAAATTTGGTATTCCTTATGTTAATGTTTTTTAGGAAATATAATTTTTAACCAGATTTGGGATGAACAGATGAGGTTTTGGATTATATTTTTGTCTATATTTTAGTATTATTCTTGACTGTTTGCCAATAATTACCAAAACATTCATTTTTTGAAATTGGTAGCGTAGATTTCCTCTCATTTTATCTCCCACCCTCTATAATGTAATACTTTTGTTTATTAAGAAAGTAGATTTGCATATTAGTACATGTGAGTAGGCTTTTTGGTTAATTCGTATGTTGTTTCCCCTAATTGCACATCCTATTAGTTTAAGAGGCGCACATTGAGGTATGAGCACAATTGATATACTTTTTGAGTTAAATATGAGATTACATATGTACGTGATTTCCAAAAAGCCCTGCAACTCCACTCTTTTTTAAGTTTGAAATAGGATCCAAATGTAGTAAATGCAATGTCATCACCGATTAATCCACAAGTCAACAATGTAAGCATATATCTTAACTTAAAACATCTTGCATTCGTAAATTTTAACTCAAAAATAGTAAATAAATTAAATATGATTAGATTGAACTATGGGCTGTCGATAAAACAATAGCTTGAAACGTGAAAGAAATTTGTAACCGTTAGTGTATTTTTGTGACTATCTTTATAGAAATGTAATCCATTTTAGTGATATTATTTTTTTTTTGGGATATGAAAAGGAATAAGAAGAAAATGAAGTAGAAAATAGGGTTGCACTTCACACTGGGACTGGTATTAAAGACAGAGTATGATTATATTGAAATCTGGGGCGAAATTTGGTGTTCCTTATCTTAATGTTTTGTAGAAAATATAAATTTTTAACCACATTTGAGATATAACATATGAGGTTTTGGATCCTTAATTTTGTTTATATTTTAGTATTATGCTTGAATGTTTCCGAATAATAAGAAAAACAATCCTTTTTTGAAATTTGTAGCCTAGATTTCATCTCATTTTATATTCCTCCCTCTCCAATGTAATACATTTTTTTTATAAATAAAGTAGCATTGCATATCAGTTTGGGCAGTTAAGATTTCAGATTTTGGGATGTCCAAAATAGGTCGGGCAAATCAGTTAATAACCAACGTCAAAATACCTTTTGTTTACTGTTTTTACTATTTTTATTAAAATAAGTTACTAAAAAAAATTACTTACAGTTTAAGGAAAACAATTTTATATTAATATTAATATTAGTATTACTATGTGTAGCTTTTATTTTTGTGTTACATTAAATGGTTTAATGATTCGTATTTATGCTTCAAATTTAACATCATTTTTCTTACATGCAAGACAAGTCATCGAGTTATTTCTTAAATTACATATTAGCCATCCTTGATTGTTTTTAATTTCATGCTACGTTCCCACATCCTTAGTTGGGTAACTGCTTTACAATATGTTTATCCCCTTCGATGGCCATAAATGATATTGAAGTTGTACCTCCTTGCACATGCTATAATTTGATTATTTTAAGTCCTATCTGTTGTGTTGTATTTATTTAGTATCCACTGGCATCTGAAATTTTTTATGGTGGCCTCATGAGTGATAAACATGTTTCATTGTTTAATCATAGACCATTTTATTCAGTGTGAATTGGGGTATTTTGAATATATTTGTCTTTTTCTTTATTATTCCTTCATATTTGAGTTTAAGTAATAATTTCTTGCAAACATTTCATCATTAAACTTCCAAATATCGCGTCGTCGACTTTGATATACCTCCACGAGTCTCATATCGACCCCCCTCACCATCTGAAACTGCGGTTGCATGTGTGAGGGTGCGTGCGTAGCTGTTTGCACCTGAGGGTGAATTGTGCGGTGATCCCCGCCATAATAAGTGGGGCTTCAGATAGGTTTTTTTCTCATAATCGGGTGTGATATTTCACGCCTGATATAAGCGTACGTCGCCTGACTAGAGTAACAAACAGAGTAGATCGATTGTCATAACCTGAGGTAAGCAACATTCTTAATCCCCTATTGATTATTTCCACTGAGTATGTTTCAAATATTCTTTAGGAGTGGTAGGCTCAACTACTAACATATTAATATTAGGTTTAAAATTCCCACATTTACAATTACTCTGCATACAATGCATGTTAGGACCTCAACCTTTAAATTTTCTAATAAACTAAAAACGAAAGAAACAATAGGGAATTGCATAGGTTAAAAACTTTCTTTATGTTTGGTAGGGGAAGATCAGTTATACGATGTATATTATTAAAATATATAAGATGAAATAATAACAGGTTAAAGAAAGTGAGAAAACCAATTTGTAGGAAGAAATTATTTGGCGTATTATAAGGCAATAACGATGGACAATCGTCTGTAATTGACGCATTCATTTTATTTTGATTATGTCTTAATACATTCCAAATTTTTTCATCACTCGGTGTTTGTTGAAATTTATTATCTCAACTAATTTATTTTGGAGAATAACGATAGCTAGGGATAGGTCACTTAGAGTAAAGTCATAGAGTCAATACCACAATATATTTGCAACTTATTTTATAAGATACTGTCACATTGTTGTTTATGACTTTTACACATATTAGTCACCTGAACCGTCTTTCCAACCCATTCCAACATTTCATCATTTGACTTCCAAATATCACGTCGTCGACTTTCATATTCCTCCAAAAGTCTCATATCGACCCCCCTCGCCATCTGAAATGGTGGTTGCACGTGTGAGGGTGCATGCATAGCAGTTTGCACCTGAGGGTGAATCGTGCGGTGGTCCCCGCCATAGTAAGTGTGGCTTCTGATAGGTTGTGTTCTCGCAATAAAGTGTGATATTCCTAAGATAAGCATACGACACCTCACTATAGTAGTAAACAGAGTAGCTCGATTGTCATAACCTGAGGTAAGCAACATTCTCAATCATCCATTGCTTATTTCCAATGAGTATGTTTCAAATATCTTTTAGGAGTGGTAGGTTCAACTACTGACATATTAATCTTAGGTTTAAAAGTCATACATGCGTGTTAGGACCTCAACCGTCAAATTTACTAATAAATTGAAAACGAAAGAAGCAATAGGGAATTGCATAGGTTAAAAACTTTCTTTATGTTGGGCAGGGGAAGATCGGCTATACGATATATATAATTAAAATATATGAGATGAAATAATAGTAGTTTATGGAAATTGAGAAAACCAATTTATAGTAAGAAATTATTTGACAAATTATAAGGAAATAACGGTGGACAATCCGATTGTGATTGACACATTCAGTTTACATTCCAAATTTCTTCATCTCTCGGTGTTTGTTGGAATTCATTATCTGAACTAATTTATTTTGGAGAATAACGATAGATAGGTATAGGTCACTTAGATTAAAGTCATAGAGTCAATACCACAATATATTTCAACTGATTTTCAAAGATACTGTCACATTGTTGTATGTGGCTTTTACATAGATTAGTCACCTGAATCGTCTTTTCAACCCATTCCAATATTTCATCATTTGATTTCCAAATATCATGTTGTCGACTTTGATATGCCTCCACAAGTCTCATATTAACCCCCTAACCATCTGAGACCGTGGTTGCACCGTGTATAGTTGTTTGCACCCGAGGGTGAATCGTACGGTGATCCCCGCCATAGTAAGTGGGACTTCTGACAGGTTGTGTTCTCACAATCAGGTGTGATATTTCATGCCTAGGATAAGCATACAGCACCAAACTAGAGTAGCAAACAGAGTAGCTTGATTGTCATAACCTGAGGTACATATACGATGGGTATTTTGAAATGCTTCGGCAATCTTTGGTAGTTGTCTAGCGGTAACCATCCTTGAACAATTAGTTGGACGCTCAAAAGGATCCTAGATAAATAGTGCATATATTTTAGGCAGCCACATTATTTTGCTTTCTCTGCATTCCCATTGCCCAAAATAAAGGATAGTACCTTGATATGAGGCACATACACCAATGCAGGAAAACTTTGCAAGGAATGAGATGAAAATCTCAGATAAAGAACTTCAGTTGACAACACTGGACCTATTTGATCTAAACTTTCTTATATTCATTACACATGTTTGTTCAATATGTTTTTCTGCATCAACTCTCACACATGTAAGTAAGGTCATTAACCACATTTTCTTGGTAGATTTTTTTGAGAGAGGTAAAATTGCAGGTAGACAAGTCTGAAAATGGAAGATAATGACCAGGCTGAGAGAATATTGCATTTAAATATCCAGACTTTGAATCATTAATATCATGTGCATTATCCCATTCCTTAACCAATAAAACCATATTCCATCAATCTCACTAACCCATAAAATTATTTTGCACTTCATTTGATCCATTAAATTATTAACTGACATATCACAAGAGATATTTTGGTTCCTGGTATTAAACTTTAAAATGGGGGGAACTCTAGCATTAACAATAAGTTGCAAGTCACGGGATTGACCTTTCCTTCTCAAGGCTTTCAGTACATCTCGTGGTAAACTTTGCATCTGTACGAGATTCATGTATTATTATCCATGAATATATAAAAAAAAAAGGTTGTAATTACAACTCTGAAGTTCATGGGTTGATAATAGTTCTCATGTATTTGAAAGTTTTTATATAGGCATTTGTAAAAAAATAAATGGATTCAAATCTTATACTTTTACATTATAACCTGGATGGAACTTAGTATGATAATTACTCTTACAATGACAACATAAGTCACTGTAATAAATTAGAGGCTGCTTCTTTTAACTCCATGTATAATGGATGGTGCATTGAGCTTCTGAGAGATTCTTTGTTCTAATATTGCTACAATGTAATTCTCTTCATATGCTGAATTTCGAAACATTCAAAAGTAACATTACTTTATTTACCTCTTACTATAGATTATTCAAATAAAGAAGTATAATTTTCCAGATCTTTGTTCGGATCTTCTCCACCTGCTCACTTGTGCAACTGTTTATAACAGTAATTGTATCTTATATCTATTATTAAATCACTGTTACTGTACTACGTTTCATACCATTGATTGATAGTTTTTACTTGCATCTCTAAATTCATTATTACTCCTGTTAATATAGTTGCATTTTTTTTGTCTTTATGTATGTATAAAGTGTTTACACTTGAAATTGAATATGTTATATTTTTACATATCTTGGGTGTTTATTTTTTTATATATATATGGGATGCTTTCTCTACTTATTCATAATGTTGAATCTGATTTTGGGTGCTACTCTAGAATGTGTATATCTAAATTATTTTTATTCTTTTCCCACATCTTTATGATCCAATATTATTACCATATCTTACACGATCAATTTCACCATCAATCATTTCAACTAACTTTTACCAACTTCTATTAAATTCTTATTGACTTCAAAACGAACAGCGATCATTCTTCCTCAAAAGTATTCCTTCAATGGTCGACAGTTCACAGCATCAAAATGAAGTAGATTGAAAATCTATTGAAGATATATTGACTCTTCGTTCTGACTCTCCAACCGAGGTATCCTATTAGAAATATATATTTCCTACATCTCCTTCATTAGATCCTAACAATATAAATTTCACAGGTTTCATACGTCATTTGCCAAGCAAGAATCACATATGTAGATGATCCACTCCAATTTACAATCACAAGGATCACCGGTACCTTACACAGATTCCACCTCAAGCTCAATAATTACAACTTACTCCATGGTTATGAAAACTACATCGTCTCAACCATTTTTCAAGATTCCTTAACCGGAGATAATTCAAACAATAACTACTTCATTCAAAAGCTATTGTACACATACTCATTTAAATATATCTACTTTCATTACTCTGATCATATCTAATTTACATAAAAGGAAACAAGTCATGTTAATACCAATCAATATCCTATCATTAGCACAGATAATGAACCACATCCTTCAACTGACGTCGAAAGCGAACATATCTCTAAAAGGAAGCGTGCAGCAAGGTATTTTCAATTTAATATACTATTTAATGTACTGTTTTCTTATTATTTTAACATATATTCTTCATTAATCGTAGGAACATTGATGAGAGGAAAAATAGGATGCTATAGATTACATTTCAAGATTGCCATCTTCATCAGCATTTTATACCTTCTACTACTACAATCATTTTCTACTTTATTTTCTGGCTCTATGTAAAACATTGACAATGTCATTAAACATTTCTACATGCATTTTAACAATCACAACTACTCTACTGAATTTTTTTAAATCTACTATAAATTTGTCAATTGGATTCTTTTCTTATGCATTCAATAGTGCTTATACCGCGCATCGCGCGGGTTTCAACCTAGTACTACTACAAAATGCAAAACAAGGCATTAAGACTCCTCTCCAATCAGCCTATCCACGTAGGCAACTCTAAAAATGCTTTACAAGCATTTAATTTTGCTTTGCAATCGGCATGTCCACGTGGACAGTAAATTGAAATGAATTATAATACACGTCTCTCTCTCTCTCTCTCTCTCTCCTTGAATGAAATCACCTCCATCCTTCGACGATTCCTTAACCTAGAATGTTGAGCTTCATCTCCCTTATCAACAAAAATTTTAACCCAAAAAATATGCAGCAACGTATTTTTCAGATGGTTTCCCGTTCTCTTTCATTCAATCTCTCGACTCCCTCTCTCTATCTATGCCCTCTCCAGGTCAGGTTCTCTACCTCTCTATTTACAATTTCAAATCAATATTATTTAATCTGTGTTTTGTGCGTTGATGTTTTTTGCTTGTGTTTTGGGGTTTATCTTTGTTTTGAAGATCAGGGTGTACTTATACTCTCACTCTTTTATTTTTTATGTATTTTAAGATCAACATTTAGAAACTCCATTTGTAAATTGTATATGCATGAGCCGAAACTAATGGGGTTTTAACATTTTACGGCCTTCTCTCTCTCTCTTGCAGATCCAGTCGCCCCACTCTCTTGCTCTCCAACATCTAGAAACTCCAAATGGGAACAAATGTTTCTGTTTATTTATGTGAACAAATGTGCAATATGGGAACATATGCTCTGGTTCGATCAAGGTAACCATTTGTATATGCTTTGTATACTTTTAACATTTCACAACCTTCTCTCTCCTATCTTTTTTGTACGACCTTATTGTATAATTTCTCATGTGACTATTTTTTGTTTGTCTTTTGGAGGGTTTATTTTCTGATTTAGTTTTCAGGGGGGGTTAGGGTACTTTATCCACTAAATTGATATTTAGATCCTTACTTTGTTTCATTTGATAGAAAAAATAGATCAGGGGTTTATTCACTTAATCGGGTGAAAAGAGTTTGTTTAAAATTGTTAATGTCTTGGAGATTTTTCATGGTTGACTGTTGGCTTACAAATTAGCCTTTTTGTAGCACCAAGAAAATTTGGACAATTTTTTTTTGTAACTGTATGCAAACAGATGCAAAGTGTTTTCATATGGGAGGTTTTATGATTGCCAAATCCGTGTCATATTAGTTCAGATCAGTAGTATGGGTTTTCACTAATCGAGGGTTGGAAGTAGTCACAACACGTATTATTTTTTTATGTTGTTTATGGGCTAGAGTTTTTTACTGTCTTTGTATATATAGACTTGCTTATGTATGTTGTTTATGTGCTAGAATTTTTGTGTTATTGTGACACATGCTTGCCAAGATAACCAAGGATGGAAATAAAATTGGGACAATAGCACAGAATCATTTAAGGCAATACAGCTTACTGTTTTATTAAATTTCTAGAAGGAAAAAGAAAAAAATGAAGGTTAAACTTTAAGGGACTAAGATACAAAGTAAACTAATTCGGTGTACATAATACTACAATGAAAAAGTTCAAGACAACACAAAAATATTCATGTCGTTTGTACGATTTTTTTAATTTTGTATGCTCTAAATATGGTATCGTTTCGTCTTTTTCGGATTTAAAACCAATATAGAGTCAAAATTGTACGGTTAAATCGTTAGCTGACGATTTCACTTGTTTCCACCACCTTCCTTTCACAAACCCAATCCAACATTTCACTTGTGTCCACCATCACCTCTCCTATTTTTAAGGGTGGATATGGAATATTAGTGAAGTAGAATTGTGTTTAGTTGAAAGTAAAAGAGTAGTGTCATTTTATATAAAGTTAATGACTTAGTTCGTAATGTATGATCATTCCATACATTATCCATGAAAAGGTTGTTCAAAATTTATGTTTCAATTCATGGTGAAAATTGTTCGTGTTCTCAGCTCATGGTGTACAACAATTTTTATTGACAGTTTTAGAAAAAAAAAGTAACTAAAAAATAGTTTTTATTTATAGCTTTAGAAAAATAAGTTACTAAAAAAATAATTTTTATTTAGAGTTTTACAAAAACAGTTCTTATTTAGAAAAAAATTGTAAAGTTTTTTTTTAGGAAAAAACAGTAAAAAAAGGTTTTTCGACGAATATTTTAAATCACGTAAATAAAAATTGTATTTAAAAAGAAATAACCATCTATTTTTTTCATAAATCTGAATTTCATTTTTATGTGCATTTATTTTTCTTCCAAATGTAATCTTTTACTTCACTCTTCTTAGATTTAAGAATAATAATCAATGAACATATATAAATGTTTAATGTGGATTTTACGTTTTAAGCATATATCTTTGTTTATATCACCTAGGTATATATTTAAGTAGTGAATAATTTTTGCAGTCTTCGTCCAACAGGTTCTAAGCGGGGAGAAAAATCAATTTGGAAAGTGGGTTTGTTAGTTTGATCCTATTTTTTTAATTTAACTCTCAGGATAACTTTTTTCCGGTAGTTTGATTCAATATAGAATGACCATTTTAGTTGTTTACTGGTATGAATTTGAGTTTTATCATTTATAGGAAGATAGATTTGATGTTGACACAATTTTTAATTGTGAGATTTTATCCCATTTTTTGGTGCAAGTTATTTTATCTTTTCTTATGATAGTCCATTTTTTTATGAAATATATAAAATTTTGATGTCCCAACTTCAAGTCAATTGTTGTTGAATACTTTTTTAACTCAAACGTCAGATCGACTATCACCAATAACTTCCCCCATGCATCGCGCGGGTTTACACCTAGTTTGAATAATTTTTGTTGTGATATATTAAAATTTTGAATAATTTAGGTTGCGTTTGTTTTTCATCTGAATCTGAAGTCTAAAATCTGAAATCTAAAATCTAAAATCTGAATCAGTCTAAATACATTCATTCAAAGGTAAATTCAGACTGATTCAGTCTGAATTTACCTTTGAATGAATATATTTAGACTGATTCAGATTTCAGATTCAGACTTCAGACATTCTTAACCATTAAGAGTCAAATATAGTCGTTAGCCTCTTAATCATTTAAAAAAATAAACACTTTTTGGTACCTCTTAAGTTTGAATGGTTCAGATTCAGACTTAAGAGGTAAAAATAAACAACACCTTAGTTTAGTCACCTTTTTATTATTTTATATGTTAATACTAGGTGTTGCTTCCGAGTTCACCCTCGTGTCAAATGCTCAAAGTGGAACACCATAGATTACATAGTGACCAAAACTAATTCCATGTTGCATTTTTTTCCATTAATATAAAATGATCGGGGAAATGAGACTACCATATGTATAAACTAATCATCTCTCTCTAGGATTTCTTGATACTCGCGTCGCATGGCTATCGTGGCAACAAATTCTTCTTGAAACATACAACCACCGTTAAACCCTAAATCTCATCGCTCGACTATCATTGATGACACAATCTTCTCACCAAATCTTTTGTCAGTATTATTTATTTAAACCCTAGTTCCTCTTTTGTCATTCCATTTAATGTTCCATTAGTTTTCAAAGGGAATCCGGTTGTATTTTTCTCATAAGATGAGATTGAAATCTTATTTGAAATACTAAAGAATGCATCGGTGGCTAAGTTTTATTTTGATCGCCCTTCCTTATAAGTTATTTATAGGGTCTTATCAACCTTCACCTTAAAGGATTTATCAGCCTTGTTGATCAAAAGCATACCCTTATTAAGCTCAATTGTGAGGAAGATTTCATAACATGTGGATGGATGCTTAGTGGTATATCATGAAATTTCGTACAAAAGTGTTTAAATGAGGCCTAAATTTTGATCTTAATGTTGAAAGTACGTTAGATCTTCAAGTTCATTTGTTTTTTTAAAAGTGTTATTTTTTAATAGCATAACTCTGTAAGAACAATATTTATAATTGCTCATAGCTTAGCCTTTTTGCTATTTTTGGCATATTTTGTTACAAATCGGAGTTTCAAACTGAAGACCTCATCCGCATTGCCTTCACGATCATTCGAAGATATGTGAGTAACCGAGCACCGTTTTCGAATTTGTCACCAACACTTTATGGAGGTATACGACTCATGGTTTTGATTTCTCGTATAAATTATATTATAGGATGTTTATTTTTTAAAATCGGTACTTTTTATAAAGTAGATTTTAAAAGTAAAATACTTTTAATCTCGTTCGAACGAGATTAAGATCTCGTTACAACGAAAGTTGGTTCTGGTTAAAATGAGCTTCAAATGCCATCAAACGAGAATCCTTTGTTTAACAGGTTCGCCCTCGTTAAAAGTCATTAAAAGTCTATTTGAATGAAAATGAGTTATCGTTCGAACGAGGGCAAATCTCGTTAGAACGAAACTGGTGTTTTTGTTCGAACGAGATGTCATTTTCGTTTGAACGAGACCGCAACCTCGAAATTAGTGTTTTTGCTATAAAACCTACTTTGTTCATATTTTCTCAAGGCATTTGGTGAAAATGAACTCCCAACATCTGAACCAAAAGTTTGTATCTTTATGTTTTAGAAAAACACTTTGTTTTTTCAAATCATACATTATATATATCATTTGTTAAGTTTTATAAAAACCATAGTTTTCATACCTACATTAAACTCTTACAGAGATCTGCTCTACGACTGATTTTTTTATGGAGTTGCGACTCTACGACTGGAGAAGAAAGGATTCTGCAATCCTAAGGCTAATCGGTGGATACCGAGGGAAGACCGCTTCATGTGGGTGGTGTTGGACTGCATCACATTCTGTAAAAAATTTGAAGACCCTGCGCATTATGCTTAGTGGAGTTAAGTAGTCTGTCTGTCAAACTATTTACAGTGTTGATTATTAAGGTTTTTCCAAAAGGGAATTTTCCTTATCTACTTCGCAGGTTTCATTTGCTTGTGTGATTGGAGAATTTAATCTGGACACTTTATTGCATACACACCTTATTGCTAATCAAGATAAAACTAGGGTAAATTTTGAATTTTTTGTGAGTAACCTAATATACGAACTATCCATACGAACCTTTCATTCTCAAATTGGTATCATAGCTAATTATACTAAGTTTTTGTATGATCCATTAAAATTTGGGTGCTATATATAATTTGTATAACAGGCTATCTGTTTTCAGTGGGTCAAACTATGATAATTCGAAAGCTCGAACGAGGTGAGTTTGATAGTGATTGATGAACGTGTTTGGTTTATTTGTGAAAAAGGGTGGACACCATCCATTCTGACCAATAACGAGTGATAGGTCTTAAACCCGTCACTGCTCGGAAAAATTATGATTTCAAGTGGAGTACATTTAACTCTCGCGATTTAAGTTCCATTTCTAAAGTCGCCGCCCCTGACGAGTTCCGCCGCATCATGACGTGCACCACGTCTAAGAAAGCGTGGGATATTCTTTAACTCACTCACGAGGGTACCAACACCGTGAAATCTTCAAAGCTTCAAAATCTCACCACCCAGTTTGATACAATCACCATGAATGAGTCTGACACTTTTGATGTGCTTTATGTAGGTTTGTCGGATATGGTCAATTATAGTTTTAATTTGGGTGAGAAAATTCTTGAGACGAGAGTCGTGAAAAAGATTTTGAGATCACTTCCAGCCCGTTTTATCCCTGAATTCATTGTCCTGAATTCGTTGAGAATATTAGATACTCTTAGCTTAGAGGAACTCATACAAGCTTATGAAATCGACATGTTTCCTAAAATGATAATAAAAAAGGAAACAGGGATTACTTTGAAAGCTCAAGCTAAAAAGAATAAAGAAACAGTTTTTGATTATGAGTTTGAGTTTGATTTTGAGCTTAATGATTTATCCCTTTTTGCGAAAAATTTCAAAAAAATTTAACAAAGAAAATTCTTCGAAAGAAAAGATTTTTGAGAAAAATAAAAATGGGGATGAGGGCAAGAATGTTTGTGAGAAATATGAGGTGAGATGTTATAAATATGAGGGTAAGGAACGCAAAGCCCATGAGTGTTCCACTAGGCTAAAAAGACAGGCCAAGGGGAAATTTGCACACAAAGGCACTCTCAGCGATAGTTACGTCGAGTCGGTGGATTCTGGGGATCAATCACTACATGAACCTAATTTATGCGCGTTCGTGGAAAATTGCATGAATACTTCTGGTTTGTCCCACATTGATTAGGACATTTCTAAACGTAAGAGACTCAGTGATATTTCGAATCATTCCGAAGAGAGTAAAAGTGAGGAAGAGACTTTAAGTGAGGGAGAAGGTAGACTCTAAAAAAACTTTCGTGAATTTAACACCAAGACTTTAAAAATAAAAAGGCTTAATAAAGATACGTATCTTATGGTGTTTAATTTAGAGAATGGGTAAAGATTTTGAGAGAGTGTGAGTCATTAGTGAGTCAACTCGAGAAGGTAAAAGTTTATTTGTGTGAGTAGTTGATTGTTATTAGTAAGGAGAATATCGATTTAACCAACACTATAGCTAGTCTTATGAGATATATTCAATCTTCATTGGAGACTCGTGAGAAACTTGAAGCCCGTGTATCCCAACTCGAGATTGATATAGAACGTGTTCGGGAGGCCAATGTCACTTTAGAGGACACATCTAAGAAAGTTGAAAAGATGTTCCTCAATCCCACGTTAGGTAACTTTGAGAGGCAAGAAATAGGCTATAATGGTGCATCCACTTCCAAAGTCGCACCTGAAAGGGTTCTCGAGTTTATGATGGATCCTTATGTGCCTTGACCTAACCCACTAAGGAGACCTAACCTACCAAGGAGAGCTTAACCTAAGCATTTTGAGCAAGATATACCCAAGCCTATTTATGTTTGTTCCCACTGCAAACAAAGAGGTCACCTTAGAGAGTTTTATTTTAAGTTAGGGAGAGTTTCTCACACGCGTGTTCCCGATATGCTACCACAGAGTTCCTACACATGGTCCCACACGCACTCCCACACACGTTACTCCACATGCTCCGCACATCACCATAGAGATTTTGAGATTTTTCAAGAGCAAGTAGAGTATCTAGTCAATATTTCTCAATGTTTGATGGAAGAATTTTATAAGATGTCTTCTCCTTTTGAGAACTCCTTAAGACTAATGATTGAGGTCGAGACTTGTTTCTAGGGTGATTATCATGTTCATATCTTTGTCCTTATTGATAGATTATATTTCTATTATATTCATATGTTTTTCTTTTTTATATATTTGAAAAAAAATCCAAAAAGATTTTGGTTTATATGACAAAATTGAAAAAGAATCCAAAAATATTTTCGATTTTTAAGAAAAAAAATATTTTTTATTAAAAAAAATTACGAAGACAAAAATATTTTTTTTATTTTCGTTTTTTCACCGTATATGGATGAACATTTAAGATATTCAAATCAGCCTTACATTCAATCCATTCGTGTAACTTTTTCATAGTGCCTTGAGACATGACTTTGTTTCGTTTGCTTAATAATGCGTGGATAACATTTCGTTGATCGTTGATGATTACATTATACATATTAGACTATCTATTAACTTTATTCCACAGCTGCACGGACTTTTTAAACATTATAATTACTTATCATGTGTCGAATATGATATTCTCATCTCAATCCTGCTTAATAACGAACCAAATGTAAAAGGAGATAAGTTGTGCTTGTAAGAACCATTGCCTAAATTTCGTTTCCCATAAAATATTTTTATTCGTTAAGCAATGGAAAAGGGCTACGAAATAGCAAAATTATCTTCGTGTTAAACGCCACCATTTGCAAAAAGAGTATAAAAAGATTAATGGCACACAAAAAGAAAAGTGCCAAGGCTATTTATTTTATACTCGGTGATGCTTCACTACATATGAGCATTGTGATATCTTCCAATATTTGAGAGTGAATTCTTATATATATGAGATTTTGAGGGTATTATAAAGTAAAAGATTAATGGGTTTGCACAATAGACTCTTTTTATAAAACATAAAATAGTTTGATGTTATTGATTTGAGAATCATCAAGGCATATTTCATAAGTCGAGTCAATTTCATTTGAGTTCAATATTTTCCACCTGGGGTTAAAATTGAGTTATTTATTTAGAGGTATCTCATGACTTCCTATATCTATGTTATGAATGCTTATGTTGATTTGCCTGTGGAAAATATTTATACAATTTCATTCCGTTTTCATAATTCGGTTATTTTACTGTTATTCTATGGTGACTATGTGTTTTATACATATATGTACTTTTTATACCATATATTTAAAATTTTAAATTTTTTCATAAATAGTCGGTATGCCCCTTGGATTATCATTGCATGTGTTTTATCGATTATATTTGTGATGATATCTTTGATTCTTCATTTGATGATTATTATTCATGCTTAGATTCTAACCCTTTGTCTATTACGGACAAAGAGCGGGTGAACAAATTGAGGGGAAGTTTATTTTATTTTAAACTCGTACGCGTCACGGTATTCTCTTTGTTTCGTGTGTGTAGGTCTCTTCCGCTTTGATAATGATTTCAGAGAACACAAGATGAACACGAAGTTGGATTAAGGGGGATCAATTTCAGTTGAAGATAAAGTTTCGAATGTCGTTCTGTTTTTAGGTTTGAGAGGACATTATGATACATTATCTTAGGGGTTTATTGTAATTTGGTTTTCGATTTTTATTTTATACTGGAATAGCCAAAGGGGGAGATTTGTAAGAGCAAGATTTTATAATTGCCCATAGCTTAGGCTTTTTGCTATTTTAGGCGTATCCCATTACAAACCAGAGTTTCAAACCCAATACCTCATCCGTATTGCCTTCACGATCATTCAAATATATGTGAATGATCGAGCACCATTTTCGAATTTGTCACCACATTTTATGGAGGTATTCTACTTGTGGTTTAGATTTCTCATATAAATTATATTCTGGGATGTTTATTTTTTAAAATCGAGGCTTTATAAATAATATTTTAAAAGTGAAATGTTTTTATCTCGTTCGAATGAGATTAGGATCTCGTTAGAAGGAAAGTTAGTTCTCGTTAGAACGAGCTTCGAATGCCATCAAATAAGAATCATCTGTTTAACAGGTCCACTCTCGTTAGAAGGTCGTTAAAATCCTGTTCGAATGAAAATAAGTCGTCATTCGAACGAGGCTAAATCTCGTTAGAACAAAACTGGTCTTTTCGTTCGAACAAGATGCATTTTTCGTTCGAATAAGACCTCATTCTGGAAATTTATGTTTTTGCTATAAAAAATTATTTTGTTCATATTTTCTCAAAGCTTTTGGCAAAAACAAATTCATGATATCTTAACCAAAAGTTTTCAAATTTATGTTTTAGAAAATCACTTTGCTTTTTCAAATCATACATCCCATATATGATTTATTGAGTTTTATGAAAACCCTAGTTATCATACCTACATAAAAACCTTATAGAGACCTACATAAAACCCTTATAGAGATCTGCTCTATGACTGATTTTTTTTGTGAAGTTAAGACTTTATGACTGAAGAAGTTAGGATTTTATAATCCTGAGGTTGGTCCGTGGATACCGAAGGAAGACCGCTTCCTATTGAAGGTTTTGGACTGCATCACATTCTGTAAAAGATTTAGAGACCTTGCGCGTTCTGCTTAGTGGAACTACGTAGTCTATAAGTCGATCAGTGTCTGTGTTGATGTAAAAACTGGACTTGATCCAACTTCATAATCACAGATAAAATATATAATTGCAATGCTAAATAAAAGAGAGATAAAGTTTTTAAAGTGGTTCAGCTATGTAAGAAAGCTTGCATCCACTGTTATAGTATTAATTTCAAAGGTTACAGAAAGCTAAGTACTCTTGTCAATAAGAATAACCTAGAATTCGTTCTACCCTGCCCTTGATGAAAGGGATATAACGTATTTATAGTGAACCGGAGGTCAAGGGTTGGAATTCCAAGAGATGGAATGCCTTTATATATTTAGGCATTTACATCCGTACATAATGAATGTGACAGTTGATTGTGCTAACCACGTGTTATAAGACTTTTGTGGAGGTGACCCTTCATTGGTATTGATGGACTGCATTCTTGCCGAGTTACTATTTGCTAATTAGGATTTTATCTACGTAAGAGGAGAAGTTTACACTTCTGATTGGTCCACGTAGAAGAATATTTTTTAGCATTAACAGAAGCCATCAATGTTTTGTGTTTAATACTTGCATGAAAGTATGGAACATTTGATTCTGGAAGTAGCTCAGAGTGTTTCCATGATACTTAGTCGGTAGCTGACCTCCCACACTTGTGAAATTTTACGAGTACTATTTAAAGATGGTAATTTTATAAATCATTTGAATTTTAGAGAACCGCTAAAGGGTAAATGGATATTTTACACCCTCTGTATCGCGAAGCCGTTGGAGTGTCAATCGTTGGTACGTTTAATCATTACTTTCGTTGTTTTTGAGGCAAGCTATAAAAGGTGGGATATTTTTATCAGATTTTACCTTCCCTCAAATCTTCAAATTATAGCAGTTATTTTTTAGCTTTTGTGCAATCGTTTGCTATCGTTCGTCTTTTCCTTCTATAGTTCTTGCTAAATCCTTAATCTTCTATAAGAATTCTTTCATTCTCTTTATTTTTCTTCATTTCCTTTCTTTACAAACCATGGGTCACATAGTTGACGATGATTCTCTAGAGGAATTTAGGGTAGAAAAGAAAATTCTGTCTTGGGTTGATTTAGAAATACCCCATGATCCTATAGACGTATATTCTTTGGTTGAGGGTCATTGGATCCCAATTTTATTTATAGCCGAGTATGGTTTCACATTTCCACCAAACCCCTGTCTTCTTCATTTCTGCCAATATTTCAACATTGTTCCAGCAAGAGTATCCCCCAACACCTTGAGGTTTGTCAATAGGGTGAATAGATTGAATGAAATATATGGGACCCATATTGGGATTTTATAAATTATATCCTGCTATGAATGGGCTGTTGCAGGAGAGAACACTTATTATTTGAAAACTAGACCAACCAATAAGGCTTTAGTATTGAATCTGCCTGATTCCAATAAAGAATATTGGAGTCATGCTTTAGTAGTTAAGAACTGACAATATGCCCCACTTAAAAATGGAGTGGCTTATCGTGGTCCCGGATGCCCTTGGTCAGGGAATGGGATAGGTTGTTATTTAAATTCTTGCCTTTCTTTACTGATTTCCTTTCTGATGTGTGCTAATTTTTACTGTTTATTGTTCCATAGAAGAAGAGCGTAAGAGAAAGTGCCACACACTGGGTGAATTCAATTTGGAATAACTAAATTTCTTGTGGGGTCTAAACCAAAGAACAAAAGAGGATCATCCCCAATCAGTTTATGTGTTACTAAAGTACAAAACTTCCATAACCTCTTTTATTGCTCGGCCAATAACTGTTGTGCCTTCTATTGTAATTGATTTGAAGAGGTGTCTACTTCCTCAGCCACTGAATCTGTTGTTATTGTTGCTGAAGTTGGCCCTTGTTCTTCACTTAATTCCGATCTTCCCAGATTATACTCAAGAGGGGGGGGGGGGGGTGAATTGAGTTTTTACAAACTTTATGTCAAATTAAAATTTCAGAAAAAGATTTACTTTATAACACTTTGACAAATTTCAGATTAATAAAACTATAAAGAATAAATCCAGCAATATCAAATAAATGCAACCAATCAATTTAAACAACTAGAAATGCAGATTTTAACACTCTATGAATATTAAATTAATTTTCGTACTTTATATTAAGTCATATTCTGAAATTAATTATTTAACTCAAAAAACAATTATTTTAACCTTCAAATTAATTAGGTCAAATTTCGCAATTAATTTAATTGCAAGATAGTGTGCTGAAAATATTAACTCAAGCAAGCATGTGCAAATAAATAAATAAAAGTGCGGAAAATAAATGACACCGAAATTTAACGTGGTTTAGCCAAAATACCGGCCTACGTCCACGCGCCTAGAGCCCCTGTCTCCTTTGCGCTTCACTAAACCTGATCCACTTGCGGGTAGGATCAAACCACCGCATACAATTGTTTGCAAGCTAACTCCGAGCTTCAAACCCCGTGCCCCACTTGCGGGTAGGAACCAATTACCGGTACAAACCGAAGCTTCAACAAAGCTTCACAACAAATCTGAATTTTTGTAATACAAGGTACAATAATGAAACTCCTTAAAATACAATTTGTAATCTGAGTTTCTCCTTCTTTAATGAGACTTCAATAAATGATGTTGAAGTAGGCACAAGTCTTCTTCTTCAATGAGTGAGCAGAATATAAATTAATTGTTCTCTTGAATGTGTAGCTGAGTAGTAAAATAAATGCTCTCAATAATATTTCAAGTCTTGATAATATTCTCATTCAAGTGTTTTTTTCTTCAATACAACTCTTGAAAGTTTTAAATGTGTCTTTCAAAAACTAGTTGTTAGACACATGCATTTTGAGCATTAAATGCTCCTGATTTTGCTGAGATGAGGTAGCTGAAAATAATCTCCAAATCTGATATGCAAATCTTCATTTTTATCTTCTCCATAAAAATATAGTTGTTGTAGAACAAAAATGGTCATCTGAAAATATGGGACTGAAAGAAGCACTTCAGATTTCTTAAAATGACTCCTGCAAAATTATGTTAGTCCAAGAGATAAAATACAAATCTGATATGTAAATAGTGAACCATTGTGTAAAGAATAGAATTAGTGTGTAAAAATATTTTTGTGTCAAGAAGATATGTTTGGACAACGTAAGTACTTATTTCATACAAACTGTCAAAGATAATATATGAAAATATAATATTCATACGTAACAGATTTTGTTTAGGTGCATGTCTCGAGGAAGCCAAATATAGTACCATAGGAAGTTGCTTCAGACTATGGGAACAAACAAGATTTAATCAATATGTGATATTATATTCAATAAGGACAAGGCATAGCCGAAAGTATGAGCTGTTGAACATTTCAAGGTAATATAAGTCCTGTCAATTCTTGTGGCATATGGTCTGACGCCATGTTCAAACAAATAGCAGGCTTGTAAGATTTTATAATCAAATATATATATGAAGTATGTATATATAATATACTATTATAATACCCCGTATTTTTGGCTATATTTATTTTTGGGATTAATTAATTAAATGCGTATTAATTGAAATTAATCCGGGTTAAAATACTAACGAGATGCGAGTTGGTATTTGATTATGTGCATACATGTTTTTATATGAATATTGAATTATGAAAAATTTGTCGTAAGATTTATATACGACATTTTAGAAATTTTGTTGAGACGCGTGTGACCGCCGCGTCACGGTGTAATATTTTGATTATAAAAGTGAATTAAAATTCTATTAGCCGTATGGTCGTTTCGAGTGCGCCAACGCGTCCGGAAGGGTCGAGATAGTCAGAAAACACTAGCCGGGGGTTTAGTTTGGGTCCCGGGGTATTTTTAGGCCATACCGGCAACATAAAGGGGATTTTAGTAATTTTGTATTTTTGGAGAATTAAAAGTGACGAAAATTGGGAGTTTTAATCTGATTGGGAATTGACCCACTAAGCCACTAACCAACCCATATTAACCTAACAAGCTACGTAGGTTATTATAATTAGGTTTTCTAATACCTTCCCAAAAGCAAACCCTAGCCACCATAGCCACTTTTGGAGAAGAAGCTTGGAGAAAGAGAGAGAGAGGAAATTCTGCAGAAAAGCTCCATCAAACCAACATCTAAATCAGAGATAAACTCGAGGCAAGTGACTTAATTCCACTTAATTTCAGAGAATGTTATTTCCATGTTAGATAATTCCAATTTTATGTTTGTTCTTGGTGAAATATGAAAACCCATGTAGTTGGAACTTAGAACTCGAAAATCTTGAGGAGAATTGCATTTAGAATGTTAGGTAGATGATTATTCTCATGATATTTGTGATTGGAAGAAATGAAAACGGATTTATATTAGGTTAATTCATGATTTAAAATGTTAGGGTTTGTGTTCTTGAAAAGAATTGGGGAAAAGTGTAGAATCTTGTGATCTAATGATGTTTAGGATGTATTAATTCCTTAAAAGGGGTTAGAATATGACCTTAGTATGTTTTAGGGTGATTGGGGACCTTAAAACTTTGATTGGACGAATTTTGGTTGAGACTTGAGGTGTTAAAAATGGTGAAAAACGAGATTAAGGCAAATCTGGGACGAAACTGGTAGGTCGTTAGAAGCCCTCCCCAGGTCGTTCGAACGAGCTTCTAACGAATTGACCAGTCGCTTCTAACGAAAGGGAACCTCGTTCGATAACTTCGTTCGAACGAGATCTCGTTAGAAGGTACAGTTCGTTCGAACGAACTGGATCTCGTTCGAACAGCCTCGTTCGAACGAGACTTCTAACGAGCTGACAGTTTGATCTCGTTCGAACAGCCTCGTTCGAACGAGACTTCTAATGAGCTGGCAGTTTCTGCCTTTTTGGCCTGTTTCAATTTTTGGAGTCCCGTAAACTTGTTCGAGGATATAGATAACCTTCCTTTGATGATGTATGGATAGATTTGGGACTTTTGGGTTATTACGAGGAGTAAATAATATACGAGTGATTTAAATTAATGAACCGTTTGGGTTGTGACGTGAGTGTCTACTACGACGTGAGAATATATTATAGCGCGTATGATTATAAATCGGAATCGTATAAAGTGTGTAAATTATATATTAGTACTAGAATGAGAATAGTACTACAATTAAACTACGGGATTACTAAGACGTGTGTTTACTTACTAATGGTATATGAATTGTGTGTATGACATACCTACCATACTTGCTATCACGGGAGGTTTGCGTTCGCTTAGGGCCCTCTAATCCTTGTGTTGCCCGGATTTAGACTGGTTACCTTGATGAACATAGGTCATAGAAAGACTTATTGGGATATTAATAAGTCCGCTGATCGTGGGAGCGTAGGTATGTGCGTGACCCATGTGATGTGACTGTGTTCGCCTCCATTTCTTGTGATGTTGTTATTTGTGAACTATTCCTGAGAGATTCGGAATATGTAATCCTTATGTACGTGATGTACCGGGATGGATAGCAGAGTATGTGTGCACCACATCTTAGTTCTCGGGGTGCTTGTATTGTATATTTATGATGTGAATAATATACACTTAATTAATGGGAACCTTCATGTTAATGTTGTGAATATAATTACGGTATTGTTTCAAGAGACATAACGAGTTAGCTGATAGTGAAATATATTGCATATTGAGCATCTGAGTTTACGTTAAACCCCTACTTAATTACGAGCGTTATAATGTTAATAGAACCGAGTAATATGGGTAGGACCTATGATAGTCTAGCTAGAGATGATGTCACTTAGCTAGTGGTTTGTGTCGTTGTAGATGGGTACTTATGTTAGGAGTGCATAGTTAGACGAGAGGTGAGAATATCATGTGAGTGCACGTCCTAACATGTACTTTGCATTTAATGTTTTAAATATTTTTAAAGCACTTGCAGATTTTTAAAATATCTCCACATTCGGGCTCTGACCCGTTTGCTTTCAAATCTATTTTTCCTTGTAAAACCATTTTAGGTGCCCAGCCACAAGGACACCATGCATAGGATACTTATTCTGGTGACGAGTTGTAGCTGTTTGTGGAAGCTACAAGGATTTGCTTGTAGACGCTTCTATCACTTGGATTCCAGATTCATTATCTATCAGTTGTAGGGCATGTCGCCCATTTCTATTAGAGTTACTTTTCCATTACAGTTATCAGACTTTGGCATGTATTGATTTAGTATTCAGTTTACTTATCAGTTGTGGGATTTGTAGTGAGGAGTTTTCCTCCAGACTTTATTTACGTTATGTGATGGTTATTCTATTTACTTCATTATGGTGAATGGTGTTATTATTCTTTATTACACTTGTTGCATGTCAATTAGACTTAAATTAAAATTTGGCACTTACTTTTTAAATACTAGGTGGTTAGTAATCATTAAAATGTTTTCGACGGTGATGCTATTAACTGGACCAACTTGGCATTTTGAATTAATTTAATAAAGGAGTAGCTACCCGGTATTTAATTAGTCGGGGTGTCACAGGTGGTATCAGAGCATCAGGTTCTAGTGTCCTTTAGGATCTGAACGGCTTATTATGTTTTCCGCTGAGCTTTCTTTGATATAGAGCCCTAAATATTAGGAATGTTGTATTCATCTCTGTACTTTGGGAATTATAACTTCCGCGGTTTGTTTATTTGAATGATGAACTCATCCAAATTTACTTAAATTTTCAGATGGACCGTCAAGAAGAACTAGCTCGAACGGGTAAGGGAATAAACGGGCAAGATCGACTCACACCTTGGGTATCCCCGGTTAGAGTATCAACCACCGAGTTAGCGGGTATCGTGGCACAAGCCGTTACCACTGCAGTTTTACAATACCAAGAACGCAGCATACAACTTAAAGGATGCAAAAGACCTAGAGAGGTTAGCCAAGTGCATGGGAATAAGGCTGACAAATGTGCGAGGACCCCGAAAATTCGACAACAGACTGCCCAAGACCGAGTCGGTTCTAATCAACAACGTGGTACAATGAAGCATTTTCGAAAGAGGAATAAAGTTCCAAGTCTGCAAGGACGACATCGTCAGCAGCAGAGTCATAGGGGGAGTAACTTCAGAGGCCGATGTTTTGTGTGTGGCACGCACGACCATAAACGCCAGGGTTGCCCAGAGGGTGTTAGAGCTCCCCAGCAGCAGGGTGCCCGTGATGATCCACAGGGGCCACTTTTTACAATCGCTCTCACAGCACCAGATCAGGTGCTAGCCCTACCAACCTTTCCAGTAGCTCCAGTGCAGCAGGGACAGAATGGTCATCAACAGTTTCAACAGGGCCAGCAATGCCAGGGCAGAAATGATAACGGTCACCAGGGTCATGGTCAGCATGGACAGCGAGGGGGAAACTTCCGAAGGAAGTGTTTCATTTGTAGTAAGATTGGCCACAAACGTCAGGATTTTCCTGATAGGGGCAGGGCCCCACAGCAGCAGCAGCAGGGTGCTCGCCAGGAGCCGCAGAGGCCTATGTTTCCCGCCGCTCTCCCCGCACCGCCACAGATGGCAGCATTTCCACCCATTCCAGCAGTCCCAGCTCGGCAGGGGCAGCTATAGTATGGACGTGTCTATAACGTCCACCAGGCTGCAGTTCCACAGGCACCGCCCGCGATTGAGGGTACGTTTCCTATCCATGGCACTATGGGTCGGGTATTGTTTGATACGGGGGCTACACATTATTTTATAACTACACACTTCGCGAAATCTTTAGGATTGTTAGCTACGGCAGAGAGCACAGTGACGTGTGTCGACTCACCATTGGGGAGTGGGTCACTTATTTTCTTTATATGCCGGGGAGTGGGGGTAGAGATTGGTGGTTTGGTATTACCTGCAGACATGTTGGTATTAGATATGCATGTTCACGATGTGATTATCGGTATGGATTGGCTCGTAGCTTATAGGGCCATGATTGATTGCTTCAGTGGGAGCATTGTTTTTGCCATTCCGGGGTAAGAGATGTTTGTAGTGGCGATGCCTCGCCCAGAGGGAGGATCGACCTCTCATCTGTATTACATTGAGGAGGATACCTCTAAGGAGGTAGTGATTCCTTTATATTCTATCCCAGTTGTCAGGGAGTATTCGGATGTGTTTCAGGAGATACCAGGCTTACCCCCCAGTCGAGAGATAGACTTTGTTATAGATTTGCTATCGGGTACGAGACCTATAGCACGCGCACCGTACCGTATGGCTCCAGCTGAGATGAGGGAGTTACGGGATCAGATAGAGCAGCTATTAGGTCAGGGCTTTATTCGCAGGAGTACCTCACCTTGGGGCGCTCCAGTTTTGTTTGTGAAGAAGAGGGACGGTTCACTGAGATTGTGTGTGGACTATCGAGAGTTGAATAAGGTCACGATACGGAATAAGTATCCGTTACCTCGAATCGATGACTTATTCGACCAGTTGAGAGGAGCTTATTTCTTCTCGAAGATTGATTTGAGATCGGGATACCATCAGTTGCGTATCAGGGAGGAGGATGTCTCGAAGACTGCATTTTTGTCGAGATATGGTTCTTACGAGTTTCGAGTTATGCCTTTCGGTTTGACCAACGCTCCAGCTGTGTTTATGGACTTGATGAACAGAGTGTTCAAGGATTTCCTAGATCAGTTTGTCATTGTCTTCATTGATGACATTCTGGTTTACTCTCAGATAGAGGAGGAGCACGCCGAGCATTTGAGGCAGGTTTTGCAGACACTTCGTCAGAACGAGTTGTATGCAAAATATGAGAAATGCGGTTTTTGGCTGAAGGAGGTCCAGTTTTTGGGACATATCATTTCCGACCGGGGAATATCTGTTGATCCGGGGAAAGTATCAGCGGTGAGGGAGTGGGGACAGCCCACGACACCGACTGAGATTCGTAGTTTCTTGGGTCTAGCAGGATACTATAGGAGGTTCATTCGGGGTTTCTCAGAGATAGCAGGTCCTTTGACACATCTGACTCGTAAGGGTGTGCCATACATCTGGAGTGACGCATGTCAGTTGGCATTCGATGAATTGAAGGACAAATTGACCTCAGCACCGGTGTTAGCATTGCCGAGACCGGGAGTTGAGTATTTGGTTTACACCGATGCGTCTTTGCAAGGACTTGGAGGTGTATTGCAGCAGGAGAGACAGGCCATAGCTTATGATTCCCGTAAGCTTAAGACTCATGAGAAGAATTACCCCACGCATGATTTGGAGTTGGCAGCTGTGGTATTTGCCCTACGGATTTGGAGGCACTATCTTTTGAGGGAGAAGTTCCAACTGTTCACGGATCACAAGTCCCTACAGTACCTGTTCACGCAGAAGGAGTTGAATATGCGGCAGCATAGGTGGCTTGAGTTTGTGAAAGACTACCAGTTCGATATCCAGTATCACCCAGGTAAGGCTAACGTGGTAGCAGACGCGTTGAGCCGCAGGCCAGCAGATGAGGTGACAGAGGTGTGGAAGGCAAAGTGGAAGGAATTGGGACACCAGGATGCAGTGGCCCGATCTTTCATGTCTGTGATGACTGTTACACCGCAGATTGTCACGAAGGTAGTACGGGCACAGGCTAATGACTCGTTCTGTCAGGAACAGATAGTTCGATTACTAGCCAAGGGAACCGAGTCCTATACCGTTAGCTCAGACGGGGGATTACGCTTCAATGGGAGATTAGTGGTTCCGGAAGGGGAGGAATTGCGACACGAGGTGATGGCAGAGTCGCGCGGCTCACGGTTCGCGGTACATCCCGGAGGGGACAAAATGTACCAAGACATGAGACGCCAGTATTGGTGGAGCGGTATGAAGAGAGATATCGCTGAGTTTGTTTCGAAATGCGCCACTTGTCAGCTTGTAAAAGTGGATCATCAGAGACCGGCAGGATTGCTACAGCCATTGGAGGTCCCGGTGTGGATGTGGGAGAGCATATCCATGGACTTTATCACGGGGTTGCCTACGTCGCAGAGGGGTCACGACTCCGTTTGGGTAATTGTGGACAGGTTGTCCAAGTTCGCTCACTTTTTACCCGTAAGGACTGACTACACTACGGGACAGTATGCCCAGCTCTTAATTTCAGAGATTGTGAGACTTCACGGTGTGCCCCTAAATATCGTATCTGACAGAGACAAGATATTTGTTTCGAGGTTTTGGGAGAGTTTCCAGGAGGCCATGGTCACGGAATTGCGGTCGAGTATGGCTTATCATCCGCAGACCGATGGGCAGACCGAGCGCACAAATCAGATGTTGGAGGACATGCTTTGCATGTGCATTATTGACTTCGGGGGTGGATGGGAGCAGTATCTTCCACTGGTGGAGTTTGCTTACAACAACTCCTATCAGTTTACTATTGGCATGGCTCCGTTTGAGGCATTGTACGGTAGGCCTTGTCGTTCCCCAGCATGTTGGTTAGAGGTGGGGGACAACAAACTGCTTGGGCCGGAAGTGATTCAGGATACTTCGGCAAGGATTGAGTTGATTCGGAGTCGCATTCGGGTAGCTCAAGACAGGCAGAAGAGTTATGCTGATGCGAAGAGATTTTTCAGGGAGTTCCAAGTAGGGGACCAGGTTTTGCTCAGGGTATCTCCTATGAAGGGGATTATGCATTTCGGGAAGAAGGGGAAGTTGGCACCAAGGTATGTGGGGCTGTTTCCTATTATTGAGCGGATCGGACCGGTTGCATATAGACTTGGGTTACCGGAGCATTCGCATCAGATTCACGATGTGTTCCATATTTCCTCGCTGAGGAAATACCTTAGGGGTAATTTGGCTCATTCTCACATTGCTGTGGAGGACATCGATCTCCAGCCGGATAGCTCCTACGAGGAGGGGCCGATTGCTATTTTGGACCGAAGCGAGAGGAAACTGCGGTCAAAGATAGTTCCGTTAGTGCGTGTTCAGTGGCGACATCACAATGTCGAGGAGTCCACATGGGAGCGCAAAAATGAGATGCGCGAACGTTACCCAGAGTTGTTTTAGCAGGTACTTTCTAGTTTCGAATTTCGGGACGAAATTCAGTTATTAGGGGGGAAGTATGTAATACCCCGTATTTTTGGCTATATTTATTTTTGGGATTAATTAATTAAATGCGTATTAATTGAAATTAATCCGGGTTAAAATACTAACGAGATGCGAGTTGGTATTTGATTATGTGCATACATGTTTTTATATGAATATTAAAATATGAAAAATTTGTTGTAAGATTTATATACGGCATTTTAGAAATTTTGTTGAGACGCGTGTGACCGCCGCGTCATGGTGTAATATTTTGATTATAAAAGTGAATTAAAATTCTATTAACCATATGGTCGTTTCGAGAGCGCCAACGCGTCCGGAAGGGTCGAGATAGTCAGAAAACACTAGCGGGGGGTTTAGTTTGGGTCCCGAGGTATTTTTAGGCCATACCGGCAACATAAAGGGGATTTTAGTAATTTTGTATTTTTGGAGAATTAAAAGTGACGAAAATTGGGAGTTTTAATCTGATTGGGAATTGACCCACTAAGCCACTAACCAACCCATATTAACCCAACAAGCTACGTAGGTTATTAGAATTAGGTTTTCTAATACCTTCCCAAAAGCAAACCCTAGCCACCATAGCCACCTTTGGAGAAGAAGCTTGGAGAAAGAGAGAGAGAGGAAATTCTGCAGAAAAGCTCCATCAAACCAACATCTAAATCAGAGATAAACTCGAGGCAAGTGACTTAATTCCACTTAATTTCAGAGAATGTTATTTCCATGTTTAATAATTCCAATTTTATGTTTGTTCTTGGTGAAATATGAAAACCCATGTAGTTGGAACTTAGAACTCGAAAATCTTGAGGAGAATTGCATTTAGAATGTTAGGTAGATGATTATTCTCATGATATTTGTGATTGGAAGAAATGAAAACGGATTTATATTGGGTTAATTCATGATTTAAAATGTTAGGGTTTGTGTTCTTGAAAAGAATTGGGGAAAAGTGTAGAATCTTGTGATCTAATGATGTTTAGGATGTATTAATTCCTTAAAAGGGGTTAGAATATGACCTTAGTATGTTTTAGGATGATTGGGGACCTTAAAACTTTGATTGGACGAATTTTGGTTGAGACTTGAGGTGTTAAAAATGGTGAAAAACGAGATTAAGGCAAATCTGGGACGAAACTGGTAGGTCGTTAGAAGCCCTCCCCAGGTCGTTCGAACGAGCTTCTAACGAATTGACCAGTCGCTTCTAACGAAAGGGAACCTCGTTCGATAACTTCGTTCGAACGAGATCTCGTTAGAAGCTACAGTTCGTTCGAACGAACTGGATCTCGTTCGAACAGCCTCGTTCGAACGAGACTTCTAACGAGCTGACAGTTTGATCTCGTTCGAACAGCCTCGTTCGAACGAGACTTCTAACGAGCTGGCAGTTTAGGCCTTTTTTGCCTGTTTCGATTTTTGGAGTCCCGTAAACTTGTTCGAGGATATAGATAACCTTCCTTTGATGATGTATGGATAGATTTGGGACTTTTGGGTTATTACGAGGAGTAAATAATATACGAGTGATTTAAATCAATGAACCGTTTGGGTTGTGACGTGAGTGTCTACTACGATGTGAGAATAGATTATAGCGCGTATGATTATAAATTGGAATCGTATAAAGTGTGTAAATTATATATTAGTACTAGAATGAGAATAGTACTACAATTAAACTACGGGATTACTAAGACGTGTGTTTACTTAGTATTGGTATATGAATTGTGTGTATGACATACCTACCATACTTGCTATCACGGGAGGTTTGCGTTCGCTTAGGGCCCTCTAATCTTTGTGTTGCCCGGATTTAGACTGGTTACCTTGATGAACATAGGTCATAGAAAGACTTATTGGGATATTAATAAATCCGCTGATCATGTGAGCGTAGGTATGTGCGTGACCCATGTGATGTGACTGTGTTCGCCTCCATTTCTTGTGATGTTGTTATTTGTGAACTATTCCTGAGAGATTCGGAATATGTAATCCTTATGTACGTGATGTACCGGGATGGATAGCAGAGTATGTGTGCACCACAGCTTAGTTCTCGGGGTGCTTGTATTGTATATTTATGATGTGAATAATATACACTTAATTAATGGGAACCTTCATGTTAATGTTGTGAATATAATTACGGTATTGTTTCAAGAAATATAACGAGTTAGCTGATAGTGAAATATATTGCATATTGAGCATCTGAGTTTACGTTAAACCCCTACTTAATGTAAGGACATTTTTCTCATGTCCAATATGTTTCATTTATGTATGTCGTACGCCGCTACATTTGGCACGTCACCTCAAGATCGCACATGACGGCCTCTATCCGAATTTCGGGAATCAAGCATTCAACATCTCCATTAATGTGTCCTACATATGCCTCAACAACTTCACATTCCACGATTTTAGGGACTTAATGCAAGTGGTACACAAGGGAAGTCAAAACAGTGAAAAAATGCTTGATAGGGAAGTTCAAGGGGCATTTTCGTAATTTCACATCCATAGTTCGGAGGTCTGGTCAACTAGAAAGTTGAAGATCTCGCCGCAACGAAGATACTGGAAAAAACGGCACCTCAATCCGAGCTACGGTGAAGGAGTTATGACCTTTTGAAGTTGGAGAAAATTCCTTGAAGAATGCTGTTTTTTTTTAACCCCATACCAGGATGGTACACCCGAACCGGTTCGGTGTACCCCAGATCGGGTTCGGTGTACCTGTACGCTAATAAGTTTTTAAGAGTTTTAACAAAGCGGGACTCTTCATATTTTTTCCTATAAATACCAACTTCGGGGGAGTTGTTTTGCAAGACTTTAGAAGACGTTTTTGAGAGTCCAAATACCTCTAGTCTTCATATTTTTGAGTCCCAAGACTCATCTTTTGATTCACACAATTGCCAAACCTTCGTGAATCTTTTTGGTAACCCAAGAACACAACCTTGTGTTTGTTCAAACCTTTGTGGAGAGATCTTTGCAACCGAGGGCTGCGTGTCATTACTGAGGGAGTCTCTATAAAGTTTTATGGCTGCGTGTCATTGAGGAGTGCTGCGGTTCTTCCTTTGTTAATTGGACTGAGGTTCATGTGGGTTCGCTGCGTGTGGATTCATTGCTGACGACACCGATCGACGCCTGCGGGTATTCGTGTGTCACTATATTTCATTGTAATCTGTGTAAGTTGCGATTTACTTATTATAGTGAAATAAAAGGTTTTGCCCTGTGGGGATTTTTCCTTAACTTTGTGTCGCATGCTTTATTTATGGTTTGACACACACACACACACGTAGTTGTTTGTTTATGGGCTGTTTCTAAATAGACTAGAATTAAATAAGGGTTACTTGAAAACTTACGAGTTATTTTTTAATCGGTATCACACAGTCGCATACGACATTTTTCAAATTGGTATCAGAGCGGGTTACTCTAAATTATCGAGTGATCTTGATTTTTAAAGTTTTTTTTCCTGATACAATTTGACTTCTCACATCGTCAAATTGGTATCAGAGCAGGTTATGCTAATTTAACGCGTATTCCTATTTTCCGCAAAATCGTGTGATATTGATTTTTTTTTAAAATCAGTTTTGTAAAAATTCGCATTTTTTTTCTATGGAGCACTTATATAATCAGATGCCTATTTTTGACGGGTCTAATTATGCCTACTGGAAAGCTCGTATGAAATCGATTTTAAAATCTATTGACGAGCGTTTTTGGTTGCTTTGCGAAAATGGTTGGACTCCTCCCACGGTCACTGTTAATAACATCACCACTTTAAAACCCGTGTCAGCCTGGACTGAAGATGATTATAAATTGTCCAATTTTAATTCCCGTGGTCTTAGTGCTATTTCTGGAGCGGTCTCTCCTGATGAGTTTCGACGAATTATGACGTGCACCACGTCTAAAGAGGCTTGGGATGTTTTGAAACTGACACATGAGGGTACGAACGCGGTTAAAGAATCAAAATTACAAAACTTGGCCACCCAATTTGAAACTATCACCATGTCTGAGTCCGAATACTTTGATGATTTTTATGCACGTTTGTCAGACATTGTTAACACAAGTTTTAATTTGGGTGAAGTGATTGATAACACGCGTGTCGTTAAAAAGATTTTGAGATCTCTCCCAAAACGCTTTATTCCTAAAGTCACTGTTTTGAACTCTTTGGGAAATTTGAAATCACTTAAGTTGGAAGAACTTGTAGGAGATCTTCAAACCTATGAGATTGACATGTTTCCCAAAACCATTAAGGCTAAGGATAATGACATTGCTTTAAAGACTCATTTTAAGAAAAAGAAAGAAAAAGTTTGTGAGTCCGACTCTGAGGAAGATTTTGATTTTAAAGAAATGGCCTTACTTGCGAAAAATTTTAAAAAATTTCTCAACATGAACAAGAATAATTCTTCCAATAAAAAGAAATTTTTTGAGAAAAATAAAAAGAAAGGAAAGGCCAAAGAAAGTGGTGAGATGGAAAAAGAGAATGACTCAAATGAGGAGTGTGAGGAAGATTATGAGAACGTGACTTGTTTTGAATGTGGAGGTAAGGGGCATAAGTCGTTTGAGTGTCCGACGTGGCTTAGAAAGAAAGGAAAGAAAGTAGCCATGCCCGCCACACTTAGTGATAGTAGTGATGGTGAGGGTAATGAGACTAGTGGTGAGAAGTTTTTAGCTTTTTCTAGTCGTGTGTGCACACCCACTTTATCTCACAAAAGTGCACACGAAAGCGATGATGGTGATTTGTGTTCTTCGAGTGAGGGAGAAAGTGAAAGTGAGAGTGGAGATGAAAGTGAGCTCCAAAAAGCTTTTAGAGATTTGTACACCGAGACCTTGAAAACAAAGAAGTATAATAGGGACTTAGGTCGTCGGGTTTTAGATTTGGAGAGAGAAAAGGAGTTTTTGAGAAAGGAGAAGTTTGATTTGACCGACACGTTGTCTAGTCTGACGACACGTGTATCCCAACTCGAGAGTGATCTCGAACGTGTCCGGGAGGTCAAAGTCAACTTTGAGAACTCACCTAAGAAGGTTGAAAAGGTGGTTCTTAAGGGTAAAGGTGAGAATTTAGGAATAAGTCATGACGGTGCTTCTTCTTCCCAATTAGCGCCCGAGCCGGTTCCCACTTTAGTGATGGATTCACGTATGACTCACCCTAACCCACCTAGGCGTCCCTATCCTATTTGGAGAGTTCATCCTAGAGTTTTTGAGAGAGGTGTTCCTAGGCCTATTTATGTTTGTTCACATTGTAAGAGGAGAGGTCACCTTAAGGAATTTTGTTTCAAGTTGGGTTATGTGTCACGTTTTGCTTCTACACGTGTTTCTGGCACACATGCGCCCACACATGATACTTTACATGCTCCCGGAGACTACATGAGAGAGTTTGCACATTTAGGTGAGCAAGTTAAATTTTTGGTCAAAACTTCACAAGAATTGATGGAGGTTTTTCATAAGTTGTCACCACCTTTGGAAAACCCCTCCGCACCTAATGATTGAGGTTTGACTTGTTTACTAGCATAGGCTATTTTTCAAGATGATATGGTTTTCCTATTGCTAGTATGTATCATTGCTGTATAGATTTTTTTTTATTTTTGGGAATATTTTGAAAAATACAAAAATATTTTATTTTGTTAAAATTTTGAGAAAATCCAAAAAGATTTTTGTATTTTGTTTGCACCGTTTATGGATGGAAACTTTGGATGACGGAGTCACAATATCATTCCATTATTTTCATGTGACTATTTGATAGTGTTTTGAGACAATAGGTCAATTCATCCATGTGCTTTATAATGTTTGGAGTCATTAAGATGTAATTAAGTGTTACTTCCTACATGTTTGACTCACTTTATCCTTTATTTCACACATGCACGGATTTGTTTGATTATTGTGCTTGTCTTATCACATGTTGGTTGGGTGTTTTCACTTCAATCCTGTCCTTAAAACGAACCAAGCGCGATAATTTTTTGATAAGGAAACTGTGCATATAAAAACCGTTTTGTGAGTTTGTGTGCTTTGTTTGAAAACGGGGAAGGGCTGCGAAAGGTTCATTTTGACCTTTGCGAATACTAAGCCACCGTTAAAAAGGACCTAAAAAATGGAGGAATTTTATTATCCGGGGTCCAAAGAGGTTAAAAGAGCCCGAAAAAATTTAAAGGCAATAAAAAGCAATTCATGCCAAATATGGGCCATTTAGGTTTTTGCACCAATTCTCCAAAGTTTGAGAATTTAGATTACCTCTAAAAGAAAATATATATGAGGGAGTTTGGTTGGAGAATTAAAACGGGTTTGCACGTCCTTGAATTATTGAAAATGCGCTACATAGTTTTGGACGTTATTGGTGTGGAAATCATTTGACTTTGATTTGTTGATTTGTATAAGACGATGTCATTTAAATTCAACAAATTTTTACACCTAAGGATACTTTTGATGCTCATTCGTTAGGGGTACACATATGCATCGTGCACATATGATTGATTGAGTTGATTTACCTATCGAATGTGTTCACACCCATTCATTCCGTTTCCATGACTTGGTTGTTTGAGTCTAAATCCATGGTGTGATTTTTGTATCATTTTTTTTCAAATGGTATCAATTTTTTTTTGTTCGAAAAATTTGAAAAATCAAAAATAGTTTGCGAAGTTTTTTTTGCATCTCCTTGCATGAGCACGCTTGCCATTTGATTGATCCTTGCATGAGCACGTTTTGAATACCGTGACACCCCGATTTTGCTTATTTGATTCATTCTTCTTATTTGTCTATTTGGGGACATCATAAAAAGGGGGAGAAAGAATTATCTTATTTTGGGGGAGTTTGAATTTTAGGGAGTTTTGAGATTTGACGTATGCTTATCATTTATTGGTATCTATGTTTATCTCATATCAAACTCGATACGTCACTTGGTATTTTTTCTTTATCTCATGTGTGTAGGTACTACAATGATGATCTCTGAATTGCACACCCTGATGAGAAAAGATTTGAGATTCCTGAACATTTGAAGAACAAACGATGAAGACTATTCATTTGTACCTTTTCCAGTTTTGGGTTCATGGGAGGGTAGATTTGTATAGGCAATTTCATATTTGATAATTCGGATTTTTTATGTATGTACCGGCATAGACATAGGGGGAGATTTGTAAGGACATTTTTCTCATGTCCAATATGTTTCATTTATGTATGTCGTACGCCGCTACATTTGGCACGTCACCTCAAGATCGCACATGACGGCCTCTATCCGAATTTCGGGAATCAAACATTCAACATCTCCATTAATGTGTCCTACATATGCCTCAACGACTTCACGTTCCACGATTTTAGGGACTTAATGCAAGTGGTACGCAAGGGAAGTCAAAACAGTGAAAAAAGGCTTGATAGGGAAGTTCAAGGGGCATTTTCGTAATTTCACATCCATAGTTCGGAGGTCTGGTCAACTAGAAAGTTGAAGATCTCGCCGCAACGAAGATACTGGAAAAAACGGCACCTCAATCCGAGCTACGGTGAAGGAGTTATGACCTTTTGAAGTTGGAGAAAATTCCTTGAAGAATGCTATTTTTTTTTAACCCCATACCAGGATGGTACACCCGAACCGGTTCTGTGTACCCCAGATCGGGTTCAGCGTACCTGTACGCTGATAAGTTTTTAAGAGTTTTAACAAAGCGGGACTCTTCATATTTTTTCCTATAAATACCAACTTCGGGGGAGTTGTTTTGCAAGACTTTAGAAGACGTTTTTGAGAGTCCAAATACCTCTAGTCTTCATATTTTTGAGTCCCAAGACTCATCTTTTGATTCACACAATTGCCAAACCTTTGTGAATCTTTTTGGTAACCCAAGAACACAACCTTGTGTTTGTTCAAACCTTTGTGGAGAGATCTTTGCAACCGAGCGCTGCGTGTCATTACTGAGGGAGTCTCTACAAAGTTTTATGGCTGCGTGTCATTGAGGAGTGCTGCGGTTCTTCCTTTGTTAATGGGACTGAGGTTCATGTGGGTTCGCTGCGTGTGGATTCATTGCTGACGACACCGATCGACGCCTGCGGTTATTCGTGTGTCACTATATTTCATTGTAATCTGTGTAAGTTGCGATTTACTTATTATAGTGAAATAAAAGGTTTTGCCCTGTGGGGATTTTTCCTTAACTTTGTGTCGCATGCTTTATTTATGGTTTGACACACACACACACACACATAGTTGTTTGTTTATGGGCTGTTTCTAAATAGACTCGAATTAAATAAGGGTTACTTGAAAACTTACGAGTTATTTTTTAATCGGTATCACACAGTCGCATACGACGTTTTTCACTTAATTACGAGCGTTATAATGTTAATAGAACCGAGTAATATGGGTAGGACCTATGATAATTTAGTTAGAGATGATGTCACTTAGCTAGTGGTTTGTGTCGTTGTAGATGGGTACTTACGTTAGGAGTGCACAGTTAGACGAGAGGTGAGAATATCATGTGAGTGCACGTCCTAACATGTACTTTGCATTTAATGTTTTAAATATTTTTAAAGCACTTGCAGGTTTTTAAAATATCTCCACATTCGGGCTCTAACCCGTTTGCTTTCAAATCTATTTTTCCTTGTAAAACCATTTTAGGTGCCCATCCACAAGGACACCATGCATATGATACTCATTCTGGTGACGAGCTGTAACTGTTTGTGGAAGCTACAGGGATTTGCTTGTAGACGCTTCTATCACTTGGATTCCAGATTCATTATCTATCAGTTGTAGGGCATGTCGCCCATTTCTATTAGAGTTACTTTTCCATTACAGTTATCAGACTTTGGCATGTATTGATTTAGTATTCAGTTTACTTATTAGTTGTGGGATTTGTAGTGAGGAGTTTTCCTCCAGACTTTATTTACGTTATGTGATGGTTATTCTATTTACTTCATTATGGTGAATTGTGTTATTATTATTTATTACACTTGTTGCATGTCAGTTAGACTTAAATTAAAATTTGGCACTTACTTTTTAAATACTAGGTGGTTAGTAATCATTAAAATGTTTTCGACAGTGATGCTATTAACTGGACCAACTTGGCATTTTGAATTAATTTAATAAAGGAGTAGCTACCCGGTATTTAATTAGTCGGGGTGTCACAACTATGTTGTAGAGACAAAACTTCATATAGATGTTCTCGGCCAATGATGGCGCATGAAAGTTGGTGCAACCTAAGTTTAATAATTTATTGAAAGTTTATTTATTTATTTATACCATACTTCTACTGCTAGTGCGCAACCCAACTGTGTAGAGGTGAGTATAAAAAAAACTCCCAGCTTATTATCCGTATGTATAAATGGTCCAAAGCTATCTATTCCAACTAATAGCCTGACATCTTTCTACCTACATGTATACTGGTACACGCTAACTGTTGCCTGCTAGTGCGGTCAAATCTCTAAGTAACATGTACAGTCATGTACAAAATCTAAGGAAGGTAAGCATCCTAATGTAATCTCAGTTTATAAACTAAAGTGTATACCGTAAAGACAAGCAGGTAAAAGAATAAAACTCCTAATGGGACAAAGACTCTTTAAGGTTTAAAAAATAATAAACCTAAGTCAAGTGTACTATTCTATGGTCAAATCATGAATAGTGAACAAGCAACATATCTCTACAAAAATCTCGGTTGAAACTTCCTAAGCAAAATGGTACAAAATCCTTCTATTCACAAAAGGACGAAATAGTATGACACCTAGAAAGGTTAAGACATACTAGCTTATATGAGGTATGGTAGAACTAGTGACATATTAATAAAAAAAATTGTTTTTAAAAAATTCACTTAAATATTAACATAATTCCGAAAATTATTTTTTAAGAATAAGAAATTCATTTTAAATAAGTCTTATACTAATTTGATTTAAAACATTATTTTTAGCAAAAATAATCTTATTTCACTTTTAGAAAAAAATATTTAGACAATCAATCACATTAACACAATTAATATATGCATGAGTGCCTAATGCGTCAAGTGCAAATGTGCAACCATACGTGAGTACCTTTACTCGGATGTCATTGAGTCGTGAAAATAAAACTTGACATAAATGCAAATATTATATAATATAATAAATATATGAATATAATGGTATATGAACAAGATTATATTATAAATATTATACAATAATAAATATCTATAGAATAACCTAATAAAAATATGTTTGGAATCATCAAAATCAATATATTAAGTTAAACTAAAATATTAATTAAACTAATTTAATTAATTAGGGATAAATAACATTTTCGTTAACAATCTCCCCCTTTTTGATGATGACAAACAATGATTCACAAATATACATCAAATGAAATATTAAGCACAATAAGTGAATCATAAATATTTCTCCCCCTTTTGACATTATCAAAAAGATTTTCTTTTAATATAAATCGAGTGTCATTGAGTAAAAGGTGCGAAGCTCCCCCTATCAAAAATAATTCATGCATGGGATATAACCATAAATCGCAAAGGGCATATAAATAACATGAAATTTTTCAATATGCACATGTGCCATCTCAAAATTTTCTCATAAATATTCTCATAGCAAGTATTTGAATTTTCGAAAAGACAATAATAACATCAAATAATGCATAAGAATTTTTAGATCGGCGTTGATACTATTAAATAATATATAAGTCTCAAAAATGATAAATAATAAATGATACCAATTGTTGCATTCACACATTAACCATGCGTTGCACACAATGATTTCTCGGAACAACTTTTTACGTATAAATAGAAATCATAACACAATGTTCTCAAATAATGCAAATACGAGAGATATATCAATGTGCATAATTAATTCTCTCAATAATGAACAAAAATTGCAACATAAATTTTCAATAGGCGCAATATCAATTGTTGTATAAATCAACATGATATAAACTTTCAAGCGCACAATATGAAATATTTCATAACTCGATGTTTTCAATTAATTTGAAATAAAGCACACATGAGTTAAAATATAGAGGCATAGACATATAACAAAAAAATATCATTTTGTTTAAGTTTTCGCCATTTTCAAGATACGAGCATACGATTCTCAAAATAATCAATCATATAGCAATATACATATTAATGTAAGCGAATATATTTAAGATCAAGTTTATTTCGATAATCAAATAATTTCTAAAAACCTTTTATCTCCCCCTAAGGGATACCAATAATGGCATATATGCATATAACAAATAATGTGCATCTTTTTCACGGGATAAAATATTTTTTATATTTTTCTTTCTTCATTATCTTCTAATAAGATGTAATATTTCCATGGAAGTCATTATATCAATTTTTCAAGAATGAAACATATCATGTGGTCATAAGAAATTAAACTCAATAATTTCAGATTTTTAATAACGAGAAGCTTGTCATAAAATCAATATTTTATGTTTTCAACAAATAACTCAATTATTTGCTCAAGAATTTCCAAATCAATAAATAAATAAATTCTCAATAATGAAAGCGACATAAATTAATCAACTTCAGTAAAATTTAAAAACTCATTAATCAGAATAATTAATTTTTTATTTTTATTCAAGCACAAGCATTTTACAAATGCATTTCTTCCAAAAATAATGGACTTCATAAAAGATAATAATATTCAACTAATCGGGTTAAACATATAGAATGCCATGAAACTAAAACATACAAAATCTCAATAATCATCTGATTTTTCAAGTAAGCACAAGTAACACAAATTTTAACTATATAAAAAAAAATCATATACTTCATGAAATGTCACTAATATTTAGTTAATGGCACAAAACATGTAGCATGTCATAAATTTTGCTCACTAAGATTAATATGATCATATCATTAAAATTAATGCGTGCATATCATAAAATCAACGAGTAGCTCATATGACTAACAAATATACAAATGACATTTTTGTTTTAATTTAATATACAATAAAGTCATGAATTAATCCAATATTATTTATCAACAAATATATGTCAAGATGTAAAAAGAAATTATGAATATTAAGAAAAAAATTATCATCAAAATCAAGTGCATGTCTTACAACATAAAGTAAACAACAATAATAAATGTATAAATTAACATGTGATGTTCAAATCATCTAGAACAACTATATGTGTTAACAAATAATCTAAGTATGGAATAAAATAAAATAAGATCATATCATCAATAAATATATGATATTTATAATTCAAGAAAGGTGTTCCTTACCACCTCACCAATACCAAAGATATATTCATGAAACTTCTTCCAAGTGTGGCATTTTCAACATTAGGCAATAATAATTGAAATTTCTAATATGACCAAATCATATGCCTTGAAAATCCACATTCCATCTCAAAATGTAACCTACACAACTTTGAAAATTTTCTCTTTTGGTACCCAAAATGTGTTAGGTCCATAGGGGTTAATATACATCTTAGTTCCTTTTGGAATCCAAGCAAATTTTCTTTTTCTAAATTTATATGGACACAAATTTGAAAAATGTGTATGTCTACCACAATAAGTGCATAAATAGTTAGGATGACTAGATGAGGCATCATTTTTCAATAAATTGGAATAAGTCTTTTTCTCATTTGCTTCATCATATCCTATACCATTATTATTAAATCGAATTCTTTGATTTTCAACTATTTTATGAAAATATTCATTTCCTTTTGTAAAAGTATCTAATGATTTCTTTAAATATTCAATCTCCCTTTTTAACTCAATATTTTCAACTTCAAGAGGAGTAGTGACAATAACAGATTTTTCCTTTTTCAAAGATTTAATTTCATTTTTCAAAGATTCATTTTCTAATTTCAACTCATCAAAATCATTTGACATAGAATCATATTTAGTTGAAACTAATGAATGAGACTTCTTAAGTTTAATATATTTATTTTTAAGTTCTTCAAAACTTTCACATAATTCATCAAAAACATTTTGTAAAACTTCATAATCATCAACTTCATCATTATCACTATCACTAGAGTTAGGGTTAGAGTGTACCCCATTTTCCATAGCCATGAAACATAGATGAGCAACTTCATTTTCATTCGAATCTTCATCGAAAGTGCTTGTGTCGGAGTCACTCCATGTTGTGGCTTTCAATGCCTTCTTCCCTTTCTTATATTTTGGACAATTAGGCTTAATGTGTCCAACTTCATCACAATGATAACATCTTGGTTCAGATTTGGATTGATGATCATCATTGAACTCTTTTGAAGAAATTTTCCTTCTTCTTTCTTTGGCTTTCTTTTTGGAAATAAGATATTTTTTGAAGTTTTTAGCCAATAAGGAAATATCATCACCATCTTCATCTTCACTTTCTACATTTTTGCTTGAAGATTTGAAAGCAATAATTTTGTTTGCTTTAGGTTTCTCTTCTTCAACAAATTCCTTAAGTTCCATCTCATGGGTGATTAAGGAACCTAATAACTCATCAAGAGAGATAGGTCTTTCTTTAATTGCTTCTTTGATAGCTAACTTTTTGGTCATCCAATTCTCCGGTAATGACCTGAGAATTTTGCTCACCAACTCATTGTTAATATATGTTTTTCCAAGAGATTTAAGACCATTAATAATATTAGTGAACCTAGTGAACATATCAGAAATAGATTCATCAGATTTCATCTTAAACAACTCATAACTATGAATAAGCATACTAATTTTATCTTCTTTAACTTGACTAGTTCCTTCATAAGTAACTTCTAGTCTATCCCAAATTTCTTTAGCAGATTCACAACAACAAATTCTGTTATACTCATTTACATCAAGTGCACAATGCAAAATATTCACAGCTTTAGCATTTATTTGAATTTTCCTAATATCAACTTCATTCCATTCATTTTCTTCTTTAAGGACAGAAGCATTATTTTCCAATTTAATAGGAATAAAAGGACCATTCATAACAACTCTCCAAACTTCATAATCATGTGACTAAATAAAATATTTAATTCTATTTTTCCAATAACTATAATCTTTTCCAGAAAATAGAGGAGGTTTAAAAATGGATTGACCTTCACCAAGAGATGTAGTAACATATGCCATTGATCTTTAACTCTAAGATTGTTAAATCTAAAAATAAGAAGAGTACTGGCTCTGATACCAATTATTGCCCAGATTATACTCAAGAGGGGGGGTGAATTGAGTTTTTACAAACTTTATGTCAAATTAAAATTTTAGAAAAAGATTTAATTTATAACACTTTGACAAATTTCAGATTAATAAAACTATAAAGAATAAATCCAGCAATATCAAATAAATGCAACCAATCAATTTAAACAACTAGAAATGCAGATTTTAACACTCTATGAATATTAAATTAATTTTCGTATTTTATATTAAGTGATATTCTGAAATTAATTATTTAACTCAAAAAATAATTATTTTAACCTTAAAATTAATTAGGTCAAATTTTGCAATTAATTTAGTTGCAAGATAGTGTGCTGAAAATATTAACTCAAGCAAGCATGTGTAAATAAATAAATAAAAGTGCAAAAAATAAATGACACCGAAATTTAACGTGGTTCGGCCAAATCCCGACCTACGTCCACGCGCCTAGAGCCCCTGTCTCCTTTGCGCTTCACTAAACCTGATCCACTTGAGGGTAGGATCAAACCACCGCGTACAACTGTTTGCAAGCTAACTCCGAGCTTCAAACCCCGTGGCCCACTTGCGGGTAGGAACCAATTACCGGTACAAATCGAAGCTTCAACAAAGCTTCACAACAAATCTGAATTTTTGTAGTACAAGGTACAATAATGAAACTCCTTAAAATACAATTTGTAATCTGAGTTTCTCTTTCTTTAATGAGACTTCAATAAATGATGTTGAAGTAGGCACAAGTCTTCTTCTTCAATGGGTGAGCAGAATATAAATTAATTGCTCTCTTGAATGTGTAGCTGAGTAGTAAAATAAATGCTCTCAATAATATTTCAAGTCTTGATCATATTCTCATTCAAGTGTTTTTTTCTTCAATGCAGCTCTTGAAAGCTTTAAATGTGTCTTTCAAAAACTAGTTGTTAGACACATGCATTTTGAGCATTAAATGCTCCTGATTTTGCTGAGATGAGGTAGCTGAAAATAATCTCCAAATCTGATATGCAAATCTTCATTTTTATCTTCTCCATAAAAATATAGTTATTGTAGAACAAAAATGGTCATCTGAAAATATGGGACTGAAAGAAGCACTTCAGATTTCTTAAAATGACTCCTGCAAAATTATGTTAGTCCAAGAGATAAAATATAAATCTGATATGTAAATAGCGAACCATTGTGTAAAGAATAGAACTAGTGTGTAAAAATATTTTTGTGTCAAGAAGATATGTTTGGACAACGTAAGTACTTATTTCATACAAACTGTCAAAGATAATATATGAAAATATAATATTCATACGTAACAGATTTTGTTTAGGTGCATGTCTCGAGGAAGCCAAATATAGTACCATAGGAAGTTGCTTCAGACTATGGGAACAAACAAGATTTAACCAATATGTGATATTATATTCAATAAGGACAAGGCATAGCCGAAAGTATGAGCTGTTGAACAGTCCAAGGTAATATAAGTCCTGTCAATTCTTGTGGCATATGGTCTGACGCCATGTTCAAACAAATAGCAGGCTTGTAAGATTTTATAATCAAATATATATATGAATTATGTATATATAATATACTATGTTGTAGAGACAAAACTTCATATAGATGTTCTCGGCCAATGATGGCGCATGAAGGTTGGTGCAACCTAAGTTTAATAATTTATTGAAAGTTTTTTTATTTATTTATACCATACTTCTACTGCTAGTGCGCGACCCATGACTGTGCAGAGGTGAGTATAAAAAAAACTCCGAGCTTATTATTTGTATGTATAAATGGTCCAAAGCTATCTATCCCAACTAATAGTCATGGGTCTAAATAAATGGGACAAAGACTCTTTAAGGTTTAAAAAATAATAAACCTAAGTCAAGTGTACTATTCTATTGTCAAATCATGAATAGTGAACAAGCAACATATCTCTACAAAAATCTCGGTTGAAACTTCCTAAGCAAAATGGTACAAAATCCTTCTATTCACAAAATGACGAAATAGTATGACACCTAGAAAGGTTAAGACATACTAGCTTATATGAGGTATGGTAGAACTAGTGACATATTAATAAAAAAAAAAATTAAAAAAAAATTCACTTAAATATTAACATAATTCCGAAAATTATTTTTTAAGAATAAGAAATTCATTTTAAATAAGTCTTATACTAATTTGATTTAAAACATTATTTTTAGCAAAAATAATCTTATTTCACTTTTAGAAAAAAATATTTAGACAATCAATCACATTAACACAATTAATATATGCATGAGTGCCTAATGTGTCAAGTGCAAATGTGCAACCATACGTGAGTACCTTTACTCGGATGTCATTGAGTCGTGAAAATAAAACTTGACATAAAAGCAAATATTATATAATATAATAAATATATGTATATAATGGTATATGAACAAGATTATATTATAAATATTATACAATAATAAATTTCTATAGAATAACCTAATAAAAATATGTTTGGAATCATCAAAATCAATATATTAAGTTAAACTAAAATATTAATTAAACTAATTTAATTAATTAGGGATAAATAAGATTTTTATTAACATATGGGAAAGAGGAAAATTCCCAACCTTCTGGAGGATGATTCCACTACTGGTGCTAAGAAACCAATTGATACCAATGCCCAAAAGAATAAAACCGAGGCTCGCAAGAAGCCCTCATCCATAAAGGTGATGAGTCTCCTTTTAAGAGATTAAGAAGAGGTCCCGCTGATAAGTAGGTTGAGAAGACTGTTGATGCCGACCAACTGGTATTGGTTGGTAAGGTTCCATCTGCTGATGGCTCATCTGTAGCCTTTAGTCCCAACTTGGCTAGGAAGTTGGTTAAAGTTAGTACCCTTCCCGACCATAGAGTTGTTATTGCCTCCATATCCCGATCAAAACTATCGGAAAGGCTACTCAAATTTTAGTCTTGTTAAGTTTTCATATTTTGAAGTTGGTCGTATACTGTTAATGTCTTCTTTGATTTTTATTAACTTGGCATTTTCCTTGTAGTTCCTAATTGATTACAACAATATGCTGGAGAAGGACAATCATTTATGGTCTTCTTCTGGGGAAGTTGAGGAGGCCTTTGAAGGTCTTAAAAAATATTTGAAGGAGTTCAGGAAAGCTTTGAAGACAAAGCAAAAGGCTTGGTAGAAGCTCAAGACTATCGAAGAAGCGAGGCATAAAGATGATGAGGATCTATCTGTGACTACTTTAGCCTCTGCTCAAGCTGAGACCAGGGCAAAGGCTGCTAAAGAAAAAATAGTCAAACTATATGCTGACCTTTCTGTCGAGAAGTCCAAAAGAAAGAAAACCAGAGAGAATTCCTTTAACAAGGGTTGGTATAAGGCCATATCTTATACTTTTGCTAAAATAGCGTATGTTAAGAAAAAAATCTTCAAGGAAGGTTAGTCGGCAGCTTCAAAGGAAGTTGGTATTGCTGAAGACTCGGAGTTATTTATGATGCACGATCCAGTATCCCCTCCAAACTTTGATGATGAAATTGATGATGGTGTGTAAGGACATAATTCTCATGTCCGTTATCTTACAGTTTTGTATGTCATACGCCGCTACATTCGGCTACATCTGGCACGTCTCTACACGATCGCTCACGACGGCCTCTATTCGAATTCCAAGCATCAAGCATTCAACAACTCCTAAATGTGTCCCTCATTTGCCACAACGATTTCACGTTCCTTGATTTTAGGCACAGAATGCAAGTGGAACGCAAGGGAAGTCAAAAAAGTGAAACAAGGCTTGATAGGGAAGTTCAAGGGGCATTTTCGTAATTTCACATCCATAGTTCGGAGGTCTGGTCAACTGGAAAGTTGAAGAGATCACCGCAACAAAGATACTGGAAAAAACGGCACCTCAATCCGAGCTACGGTGAAGGAGTTATGACCTTTTGAAGTTGGAGAAAATTCCTTGAAGAATGCTGTTTTTTTTTTTTAACCCCATACCAGGATGGTACACCCGAACCGGTTCGGTGTACCCCAGATCGGGTTCGGTGTACCTGTACGCTGATAAGTTTTTAAGAGTTTTAACAAAGCGGGACTCTTCATATTTTTTTCCTATAAATACCAACTTCGGGGGAGTTGTTTTGCAAGACTTTATAAGACGTTTTTGAGAGTCCAAATACCTCTAGTCTTCATATTTTTTTAGTCCCAAGACTCATGTTTTGATTCACACAATTGCCAAACCTTTGTGAATCTTTTTGCTAACCCAAGAACACATCTTGTGTATTTGTTTAGCCTCTGTGGAGAAGGTATCTCCATACTTTGATCGGTGGATACCGAGCGTAGTCATTCTACGTGTGGACGAGCCGAAGACGACGAACCGACACCTGGAGGGTACTTTCGCTGTCTCTCATATCTTTGAAGGTTTTCTGAAGGCACCGTGCAGTATAGTCTTGTGGGCGATTATCAGGATTGTATGTAAGTCAAAGGTCTTGTTAACTTTTCAAAGTGTTATAAAAGGTTTTTACCCGGAAGGGGTTTTTTCCTCAATTGCTCGTCTTTATTTTACCATGCATGACTTGAATGATTTATTTTGGTTAGATGCATGTGTAGGGGTTGTTTTAATAGACTCTAATTAAATAAGTGTGCCATCTTATTAATTTGCGAATCGAATCGATATCACACGACGTTTTCAAATTGGTATCAGAGCGGGTTACGCTAATCTATTGCGTATTCCTATTTTCCGCAAAATCGTGTGATATTGACTTTTTTTGAAAAATCAGTTTTGTAAAAAAAAAAAAAAATCGCAATTTTTCCTATGGAGCACTTATATAATCAGATGCCTATTTTTGATGGGTCTAATTATGCCTACTGGAAAGCTCGTATGAAATCGATTTTAAAATCTATTGACGAGTGTGTTTGGTTGCTTTGCGAAAATGGTTGGACTCCTCCCACGGTCAGTGTTAATAACATCACCTCTTTAAAACCCGTGTCATCCTGGACTTAAGATGATTATAAATTGTCCAATTTTAATTCCCGCGGTCTGAGTGCTATTTCTGGAGCTGTCTCTCCTGATGAGTTTCGCCGAATTATGACGTGCACCACGTCAAATTAGGCTTGGGATGTTTTGAAATTGACACATGAGGGTACGAACGCAGTTAAAGAGTCAAAATTACAAAATTTGGCCACCCAATTTGAGACTATCACCATGTCTGAGTCCGAATGCTTTGATGATTTTTATGCACGTTTGTCGGACATAGTTAACACATGTTTTAATTTGGGTGAGGTTATTGATAACACGCGTGTCGTTAAAAAGATTTTGAGATCTCTCCTAAAACGCTTTATTCCTAAAGTCACTGTTTTGAACTCTTTGGGAAATTTGAAATCACTTAAGTTGGAAGAACTTGTAGGAGATCTTCAAACCTATGAGATTGATATGTTTCCCCAAACCATTAAGGCTAAGGATAATGGCATTGCTTTAAAGACTCATTTTAAGAAAAAGAAAGAAAAAGTTTGTGAGTCCGATTCTGAGGGAGATTTTGATTTTAATGATATGGCCTTGCTTGCGAAAAATTTAAAAAAATTTCTCAACATGAACAAAAATAATTCTTCCAATAAAAATAATGTTTTTGAGAAAAATAAAAAGAAAGAGGAGGCCAAAGATAGTGATAAGGAGGATGAGATCAGGTGCTTTGAGTGTGAAGGGAAAGGGCACATAGCTAGAGAGTGTCCTACTAGGATAAGGAGAAAGGGGAAAGAGACTGCTATGCCCACCACACTTAGTGATAGTAGTGAAGGTGAGGGTGATGAGACTAGTGGTGAGAAGTTTGTAGCTTTTTCTAGTCATGTGAGCACACCCACTTTGTCTCACAAGAGTGCACACGAGAGCGATAATAGTGATTTGTGTTCTTCGAGTGAGGGAGAAAGCGAGGAGGAGAGTGGAGACGAACGTGAGCTCCAAAAAGCTTTTAGAGATTTGTACACCGAGACCTTGAAAACAAAGAAGTATAATTGGGATTTAGGTCGTCGGGTTTTAGATTTGGAGAGAGAAAAGGAGTTTTTGAGAAAGGAGAAGTTTGATTTGACCGACACGTTGTCTAGTCTGACGACACGTGTATCCCAACTCGAGAGTGATCTCGAACGTGTCTGGGAGGTCAAAGTCAACTTTGAGAACTCACCTAAGAAGGTTCAAAATGTGGTTCTTAAGGGTAAAGGTGAGAATTTAGGAATAAGTCATGACGGTGCTTCTTCTTCCCAATTAGCGCCCGAGCCGGTTCCCACTTTAGTGATGGATTCATGTATGCCTCACCCTAACCCACCTAGGCGTCCCTATCCTATTTGGAGAGTTCGTCCTAGAGTTTTTGAGAGAGGGGTTCCTAGGCCTATTTATGTTTGTTCACATTGTAAGAGGATAGGTCACCTTAAGGAATTTTGTTTCAAGTTGGGTTATGTGTCACGTTTTGCTTCTACACGTGTTTCTGGCACACATGCGCCCACACATGATACTTTACATGCTCCCGGAGACTACATGAGAGAGTTTGCACATTTAGGTGAGCAAGTTAAATTTTTGGTCAAAACTTCACAAGAGTTGATGGAGGTTTTTCATAAGTTGTCACCACCTTTGGAAAACCCCTCCGCACCTAATGATTGAGGTTTGACTTGTTTACTAGCATAGACTATTTTTCAAGATGATATGGTTTTCCTATTGCTAGTATGTCTCATTGTTGTATAGATTTTTTTATTTTGGGGAATATTTTGAAAAATACAAAAATATTTTATTTTGTTAAAATTTTGAGAAAATCCAAAAAGATTTTTGTATTTTGTTTGCACCGTTTATGGATGGAAACTTTGGATGACCGAGTCACAATATCATTCCATTATTTTCATGTGACTATTTGATAGTGTTTTGAGACAATAGGTCAATTCATCCATGTGCTTTATAATGTTTGGAGTCATTAATATGTAATTAAGTGTTACTTCCTACATGTTTGACTCACTTTATCCTTTATTTCACACATGCACGGATTTGTTTGATTATTGTGCTTGTCTTATCACATGTTGGTTGGGTGTTTTCACTTCAATCCTGTCCTTAAAACGAACCAAGCGCGATAATTTTTTGATAAGGAAACTGTGCATGTAAAAACCGTTTTGGTGAGACTGTGTGTTTTTTGTATAACGGGGAGGGGCTGCGAAAGGTAATCATCTATCCTTTGCGCAAAAGCCACCGTTAAAAAGGACCTAAAAAATGGAGGAATTTTAACATCCAAGGTCCAAAGAGGTTAAAAGAGCCCGAAAAAATTTAAAGGCAATAAAAAGCAATTCATGTCAAATATGGGCCACTTAGGTTTCACCATCAATTCTCCAAAGTTTGAGAATTTAGAATGCCTCTATTCAAAATAATATCTGAGGGAGTTTGGTTGGAGAATCTAAACGGGTTTGCACTTCCTTGAAAGTCCTGAAAAAGCATAAAATCATTTTGGACGTTATTGGTGTGAAAATCATTTTGAGCTTTAATTTGTTGATTTGATTGAGTCAATATCTTATATTGTCACTCTTTTATACCAAAGGAAGCATTTGAGTTCATTCGCTAGGAATATCCAATATTCATCGTGCACATATGTCATGTTTGTATGCATTGATTTTCCTATCGAATTTGATCACACCACTTCATTTACGCTATCATTGACTTGGTTGCTTTCTGTTTATTCATGGTGTGTTTTTATCCTAGTGACACCCCGCACTTGCTTATTTTATTTATTTCTCTAATTTGTCCGTTTGGGGACATCATAAAAAGGGGGAGAAAGAATTATCATATTATGGGGGAGTTTGAATTCTGGGGGAGTTTTTGAGATGTTGCTTATATTTTTATCATATATTGATATCCATGTTATCTCATTTCAAACTCGATATGTCACGTGGTATTTGCTTTGTCTCATGTGTGTAGGTATGAAGATTGAAGATCTATATGTTGCACACCCTGATGAGAAAAGTTTTGTGATTCCTGAAGAATTAAAGAACAAACGATGAAGACTATTCATTTGTACCTTTTCCAGTTTTGGGTTCATGGGAGGGTAGATTTGTATAGGGAATTTTGTTACTTGATAATTCGGATTTTTATGTATGTACCGGCATAGACATAGGGGGAGATTTGTAAGGACATAATTCTCATGTCCGTTATCTTACAGTTTTGTATGTCATACGCCGCTACATTCGGCTACATCTGGCACGTCTATACACGATCGCTCACGACGGCCTCTATCCGAATTCCAAGCATCAAGCATTCAACAACTCCTAAATGTGTCCCTCATCTGCCACAACGATTTCACGTTCCTTGATTTTAGGCACAGAATGTAAGTGGAACGCAAGGGAAGTCAAAAAAGTGAAACAAGGCTTGATAGGGAAGTTCAAGGGGCATTTTCGTAATTTCACATCCATAGTTCGGAGGTCTGGTCAACTGTAAAGTTGAAGATCTCACCGCAACGAAGATACTGGAAAAAATGGCACCTCAATCCGAGCTACGGTGAAGGAGTTATGACCTTTTGAAGTTGGAGAAAATTCCTTGAAGAATGCTGTTTTTTTTTTAACCCCATACCAGGATGGTACACCCGAACCGGTTCGGTGTACCCCAGATCGGGTTCGGTGTACCTGTATGCTGATAAGTTTTTAAGAGTTTTAACAAAGCGGGACTCTTCATATTTTTTCCTATAAATACCAACTTCGGGGGAGTTATTTTGCAAGACTTTAGAAGACGTTTTTGAGAGTCCACATACCTCTAGTCTTCATATTTTTTGAGTCCCAAGACTCATGTTTTGATTCACACAATTGCCAAACCTTTGTGAATATTTTTGCTAACCCAAGAACACATCTTGTGTATTTGTTTAGCCTCTGTGGAGAAGGTATCTCCATACTTTGATCGGTGGATACCGAGCGTAGTCATTCTACGTGTGGACGAGCCGAAGACGACGAACCGACACCTGGAGGGTACTTTCGCTGTCTCTCGTATCTTTGAAGGTTTTCTGAAGGCACCGTGCAGTATAGTCTTGTGGGCGATTATCAGGATTGTATGTAAGTCAAAGGTCTTGTTAACTTTTCAAAGTGTTATAAAAGGTTTTTACCCGGAAGGGGTTTTTTCCTCAATTGCTCGTCTTTATTTTACCATGCATGGCTTGAATGATTTATCTTGGTTAGATGCATGTGTAGGGGCTGTTTTAATAGACTCTAATTAAATAAGTGTGCCATCTTATTAATTTACGAATCGAATCGATATCACACGACGTTTTCATGGTGTAGGTTCGGGGGAATCTTCTATGGCCATTGAATCAAGTGCTCCTCCATCCAAGCAAGACAATGCTCCTGTTAACTCAGCTGCCCCTCCTGCCGTCCAAGAGATAAACCCTGAGGTAGAGAATGATAAGAAGAAGGTGTAGACTTGTTCGGCTTCTAGTCTTATATTTTGTACCTTTTTATTGTCTTCCTTTTATCTTGTTCGTGGTTCATTTTTATGAAGTCATACATGAAGTAAATTATTCTTATTGACTAAGTATTTAAGGATTGTGTTCCTTTAACTTAGTCGGATAAGACTTCTTGCTCGTGACTTGTTTATATAAATTCATACAAAAAGTTTGCCTTTGAGCGAGCAATAATTGCGCTGCAAGTTATTGAATTCATCATGATTAAGCATGTATATATTGTTGATCGGCAAGAGATATCCTGACTTGTTATTTTTATTTGTTTTTGTGTGATGATATATCACCATACTCCGGAAAAAAATCAAAAAAATTAAAGGGACTTAATCAATATTTTATTAAAATTTTACTCATAAAATTAAAAGAAATATAAAAGTAACAACCCCTTGAATCATTGATAATACTTTCAGAGATGCTTGGCATTCCAGGGATTTTTAAATTCTTCCCCTTCCAAATTCTCAATTCGATAGGTTCTTGGTTGGATGACAACAGAAATACGATATATGCCATGCCAATTAGCCTCAAATTTGTAGTTCTTTTGGATCACCTTCTTAAGAACATAATCACATTCTTTAAGGTTGGTCGACTTAACCCTTTTATTATAAAAATGAATAACTATGTGTTAATATGCAACATTTCTCATGGCAGCATCTTCTCGAACTTCTTCCAACAAGTCCAGATCTAGTCGCCGCATCAAATCACTGGTAGGATAATCAAAATTCAACACTCTGTTGGTTGGTAAGCCTAGCTCAACTGTAACCATGGCTTCAGTCCCAAATGCAAGCAAGTATGGTCTTTCTCCATTTATTGTTCTCGACGTGGTTCTGTAAGCCCAAAGCACATAATGTAACTCGTTGATCGAGTTGCCCTTTGCAGTGTCAAGCCTTTTCTTTAACTCGTTGAGCAAAGTCTTATTTGTTACTTCTGTTTGACCATTACTTTGAGGATGACCTGGTATAGAATGAAGTTTTTAGATCTTGGACTGGACACAATACGCCTCAAATTCATCGTTATCGAATTGAGTTCCACGATCTGTAATAAAGGCATGTGGTATCCCTTATCAGCATATGATATTCTTTTAAATGAACTGATACACCTTCTCATAAGGCATGTCTACCAATGATTTTGCCTCCCCACATTTGGTGAAGTAATCAATAACAACGGCCAAATACTTAAACCTACCCTTGGTGGTCGATAGTGGGCCGACCAAGTCAATCCCCCAAATAACGAATGACTAAGGTGAAGTTATGGGTATGAGAGAGACATTGGGTGTTTTACGAATTGCAGAGAACTTCTGGCATTTGTCACACTTTCTTACAAAGGATGTACAATTTGCCCTCATAGTCGACCAGTAGTATCCCTAAGTGGTAATTCGCTAGAGCAGAGACCGACCAGCTGAGTGATCTCCACAAGAACCTTCGTGCACCTCTTTGATTAAATTTCCACCTCCACTGTATGAACACAACGTATCAAGGAGATCATCAGTCCCCTTCTATATAAAACTCATTTATATAACACATATCTTGTTGCTTTATATCAGAGCTTCTTAACCTCTTTGGGATCAAGTGGCAGGATGTCATCCTTAATACATGCTTTAATTGGGTCCATCCATGAATGTACCAAATCTATAGCAATGAAATTAATCATTAAGGCATCGTTAATTCTCCTATTAGTTAATATCTCTATTGGGATGGTGCACCTGAGTTCAATTTTGGTTGCTAAAGCTAGCCGAGCAAGTGCATCTACTCGAGCGTTGGCTATTCTAGGAATCTTGTGCATTTGCATGACTGGAAACTTGGCAATGACTTCCATAGTTTTAGCGAAGTATCTGGTCATCAATTCTCCCTTGACTCCATACAAGTGAAGCACTTGGTTGACCACTAATTGTGAATCAATGTGTGCCATTACTTGCTCGGTGCCCAACGAATGCCAAATCTAATCCAACTATTAAATCCTCGTATTCTACCTCATTGTTTGATGCTTTGAATTGAATCCTAAGTGCATATTCAACATCAATATCATCCAAAGTATTGATTATTGTACTTGCTCCGCTTCTAGTTGCATATGAAGATCCATCGATGTATAGATTCCATAATAATGGGATATCATCCTTGAAGCTTTCTTCAGACAGAATTCCATAATGGAATACTTTTGGTGATGACTTCAACTTAATTTTGATCTGAGCTCACTTCTTTAGAAGTCTGCTCGGCTGGAAAGTTTTGCTGGATGGAAACCTTTAGATAGGTAAATTCGGCAATAAAATCTACCAAAGCTTGGCCTTTTAATACAGAGCGTGGTTCATAAATAGTGTCATATTCTCCTAGCTTCATTTCCTAGTACATCAATCTTCCTAACTTCTCAGGTTTGTGGAGTGCTTGTCGAAAAGGCAAATCAGTATACACCATTATAGTATGTGCTTGGACATAAGGTTTCATGCGCCTAGAAGCTTCAATAAGTGATAAAGCTAACTTTTCAAAGAGTGGATACCTAATCTCGTCTCCCCTGGATGCTTTACAGGTGTAATAAACTGGTCTTTGAATCCCATTTCCCAGTCTAACTAAAGCCGAGCTAACCACATATTTATAAACAACTAAGTACAAGTATAATTTCTCTCCAAAAATTGGTCAGGATAACAAAAGAGGTGATCCGAAATAATTCTTTAATTCCTTGAACGCTTCTTCACATTCTGCATTCCACTCAAAAGTCTTTCTCAACACCTTAAAACGGTAAGGTTCTATTTGTTGCTCGGGAAACAAATATGTTTAAAGCTACTACTCTTTCAGTGAGCCTTTGTATATCTTTCTTGCAAGCTGGCGACTGCATTTCGATCAAAGCTTTGATTTTTACTAGATTAGCTTCAATTCCCCTTTGATTAACTATGAAGCCGAGGAGCATTCCTTTTTATACTCCGAACATACGCTTAGTTGGATTCAGCTTCATCTGATGCTTTTTCAAATGATCAAACGTCTGACTGAGATCGTTGATATGATATGAGGTTTTCTTACTTTCTGTTAGCATATCATCTTTTACATAAACCTCAATGGTCTTGCATATCTTCTCTTCAAAGACCTTATTCACCAACCTTTGATACTTCGCTCCTGCATTTTTTAGCCCAATGGGCATTAAATTGAAGTAATAAGTTCCTCGGTTGCTTATGAAAGTTGTACTTTCCTTGTCTATAGGTTTCATTTTTATCTGATTATACCCAGAATAGGCATCCATGAAGCTTAAAAGCTCATGTCCCAATGTAACATCTGCCAATTGATCAATTATACTTAAGGGGAAGTGGTCTTTAGGACAAGCCTTATTTAAATCAGTTAAATCCACGCACATCCTCCATTTATCATTCTTCTTTTTGATAATTATAACGTTGGCCAACTAGACTGGATACTTCACATCTTCAATAAATCGGTCCTTTTGAAGTCTCTCAACCTCTTCTTGGATAGCTTGATTCTTCTCGGGACTGAAAACCCCACGTCTCTGCTTGATTAGCTTGGCATCCTTACTGATGTTGAGCTCATAACAGAGGAAATTGGGATCAATCCCTGGCATATCCTCATGGCTCCAAGAAAATACATTTCTCCGTTACTTCAGAAACATAATCAATTCCTATTTTAGGATTGAATCCAGTGTTGAACCTATCTTCTTGGTTCTTTCTAGTTTATCATCATCTAGAATAGTACTTTTAGTAGCTTTTACGATATGTCCCTTGACTAATTTTGTCTCATCTCGTGGATATAAAGTTTTAACTTTAGATTCACTGTTGGGCTCAATAGTATCCACCTGATAGGTTATAATCTTGTTCTTCAATTCGATCAAATCCTATTGCTCGGCTGAGGAGTAGTAACATTCCCTGGCCACCTTTTTATCGTCTTTTACGATACCTACACCAAAGTGAGTTGGAAATTTTAATCATTAATGAACCGTTGATGGTATAACTTCAAACTTCTTCAATCCTACCATGTCGAGGATCACGTTATAGGCAAATTGAACATTTTTATCCATCAAAAAGAAGCGTATATTCTCCATTTGACTTGCCGACCAAGTATCGAACAACACTTCTAGCTTGATTGTCCCGAGAGGGTAAACTTTATCACCAGAAAATCCTATTAACGGCCTATAGTAGGGTTCTAGCTGGTTGAGCTTCAAGTTCAAACTCTGAAAGTAAGGACAAAACATAATATATGTCGAGCTTCCATTATCAATCAAAATCCTAGCGATGACAGTATCATGGATCCTGAATTTGACAACTAATGGGCCATTATGGGGATAAAGTACCCCAAAGAGATCATTATTTGAAAAGCTAATCACCAGTTTGTCATTGTTAACCTTCCTAGGCCGGTCATATTCGTTTAGATTAATTTTCTGGATATAAGAATAAACCTAGGCTTCATTCATGTAAGCTTTTCTTTCAGTAGTGTGATCTCCTCCCCCTACATTGCCACCTGTAATGACATGACAATCAAATGAGCTAAAACTGATCATAGATACCTCACGTTCTGGCTGCTTGGGCTTTTTCAGGAGATCGAAATCCTCCTCATAATCATCTTCATGGTTTCTCTTCCTGTTATCTCTGGGCTTGCATAAAGAATTTGATCTTCTTCGAGCTTGTCTGCTTTTATACTGTTTAATAAATTTATTGAGTTTTCCTCGACGAATGAGAGATTCTATATCATTTTGCAAAGCGATGCAGTTATCTGTTGTATGGTTACGATCCTTATGGAATTTACAATATTTAGATATGTCCCTCTTGTTAGGGGGTGCTTTCTACTTTTTAGGCCATCGTTAATCTTATTATTTTTTATCTCCTCAAGGATATGGTTAATTCTAACACTCAGTGGAGTGTAGGTTCTATATTTTTTGAGCCTATCCTCTTTTTTTTTTATTCGACTACTTCTGATATTTCTTCTTAGTCTTTGTGGTTGGAATCTGCTTTACTGCCATTGCTTCCTCGACACTCATTATTTTTCTCGCCTTAGCCATGAGCTCGATCATGGTTTTAGAAGGATCTTTTACCAGAGTATAGTACAGTTTCTCGGGAAGTAACCCACTTATGAGAGCAGTGATGTATATTTTTTTCTCGTAATATACCACTTCCAATTTCTCGTTATTAAAATGAGTGATGTACTCCCTGGTCGTTTCTCCTACTTGCTACCTTACGCTCAAGAGATGGGATACTCTTTTCACTGGCTTGGCCCTGAAACAGAAATTGCTAATAAATAGTTCGACAAGCTGGTTGAATTTGGTAATTTGCCTTTGGGGCAAGTTATTATACCATATATGAGCAGAACCTGTAATGGTGCTTGAGAATGCTCTGCATTTCATCCCATCGAGAACCGAATAAATGTCAGCGGCAGTTTGATATTGTTCCATGTGCAGAATTATATCAATTTTCCTATCATATTTGGGGGTAAATACAGGATCTTTAAACTTAGATGAAGTAAGAAAATCCACAATCGCTTGAATTAAAGGGCATCCTTTAACAAAACTTCACTAAAAAGGATTATTTGCCTTCGCTATCTCTCCTAGCCAATCTTTCAATCGCTGAATTGATCCTTTCCACGAAGGATTACCCACGTAATATTTATGCGATATAACTCGATTGCCCCGACTATGTGTATGGGTTGAACTCTCTTCCTAAGAAGTCTGCTCGGTGTGTACATATCGTCGGATGCTTGATTTTGATCTGATCAGGGCTTCATGCTGGTCGGATGGGTGTTGAATGTCCCTGGATACTGCTCAAGGAGGTCTTCTATTTACTCGGGGTCCCAATCAATCAAAAAGCTCTGCTTTGCTCAATCTCTGCAAGACGTTTGGCCTTTTAGTAGAGAAAGAATTTTTATCATAAGACTCTGAGGCGTTGATCGAGGAACTGATTCCTGGATGATAAGCTCTATCCCGAGATGATCAAGAATAGATGCGTCGGCTATGTATAGGAGGTTGAGGAGACATTTCTCTCCATGGTGATAAACTTCTTGCTGTCAAGATAGGGCTAGAGATCTTACTTTTAACGATTAAGCCAGTTGTCTCTTTATTTCCTGCATAACATCTTGTCCTCTAGCAATACTGGCGAGGATCCCATTTAGGTCGGCTAATGTAGGCGAAGCAGATGGATCAGGCAGGTTGTATTCGTTTCTATCACTGGGCTATATATTATTCATTTTTCCTTGAATAAGATTAAGAACGACGATTAGACACATATTACCACAGACGACGCCAATCTGTTGATGTAAAAAACTGGACTTAATCCAATTTTATAATCACAGATAAAATATATAATTACAATGCTAAATAAAAGAGACATAAAGTTTTCAAAGTGGTTCAACTATGTAAGAAAGCCTACATCCACTATTATATAATTAATTTTAGAGGTTACAGAAAGCTAGGTACTCTTGTGAATAATAATAACCTATAATTCGTTCTACCTTGCCCTTGAAAGGGATACAATGTATTTATAGTGACCCGAAGGTCAATGGTTGGAATTCCAAGGGATGGAATGCCTTTATATATTTAGGCATTTACATCTGTACATAATGAATGTCACAGTTTATTGTGCTAACCACATGTGATAAGACTTTTGCGAAGGTGACCCTTCATTCTTTGTGTTGGTTGACATTTTTGCCGAGTTACTATCTACTGATTAGAATTTTACCTACCTAAGAGGACAAGTCTGATTGGTCCATGTAGATAGATATTTTTTGGTATCAATAGTCTATCAAACTCTTTATAGTATTGAATACTAGGTTTTTCCTGAAAGAGATTTTTCCTTATCTACTTCACATATTTCGCTTGCTTGTGTGATTGGAGAATTTAATCTGGACACTTTATTGCATGCACGCCTTATTGCTAATCAACATAAAATTTGGGTAAATTTGAATTTGTTTGTGCGTAACCTGATATACGGACTATCTATATGAACCTCTCATTCTCAAACTTGTTCGAAAGCCACGATAGTTGGACTCTTCAATGGTGACACAATGTAAGCTAATTATAGCTCGGGTTTGTGTTGAATTACATGTAGTGGTTAATTATCCCAAGATAGCTTGGTTGTTGTGAGAGAGAACTTTCACATGCAATTACATTATATATATATATATATATATATATATAGGGTACTTTAGATAAGATGGAGGCATAACCCCTGTTTGAGTGTGGTAATGATAAGCTAATTGGCCAAAGCTTTGGATTAATGATAAGGCAAGCAAACACAAACTTAATGAAGATAAGACTCGGTTTAAACTCACAAATCTCTCGTGTATAACTCAGGAAATAGTAAAGAACTTTAGAAGTAACTTAGATAGAGGGAGAGAGAAGTAAACACCCTATATACACCTTGGTAGGCAGGTAAAAACACACCAAACACCCTCAAGAATCTCTGTTAAGCATTAAAAGCTTCGTAATAAATATCAATGGTGAGTGAGTAAACCCTCTGATTTACAATAAATATCTCTTATCTGTATTACCTCTTGCAATAACTCCTTAAACTCTCAAAAGATCTATCTTTCCTTAAAGGTGGTTGGGGTCCTTAAATATTCCCCCACACCACCCACGAGGCAACTCAGACATTAAAGACTATGAAAGATACCCCTCATACTTTATGTCACAACATTAAATGCCTGATGCACTAGCTGTCTCCACGTCATAAACATTAAATGCCAAGACATGCCTTTTGCCTAACCACTGTGTGTCAGGGGGCTGTTGTCGCAGAGGTGGCTCACCAACTGCCTGACATCCCCAAATACCACGGTGGTTTACTCAAGTGCAAGTCTGACATTGTTTAGCTGGCTAGTGACATCACCTACAGTAGATGTGACATTAAGTAGGGGACTGTTTGGTTCATAACTCAACGCCCGATGGAACTCCAAGCTGCTTCGCCTGAGGTCCACGGTCAGGGTCCTTCGGTGTTTTACCAGGTGTATCTAAGATGGTCAGGACAAGCCCCAACAGTGCCTCACTTCTCAATCTTCCAAACCAAGTCCCTCTAAAGTTCCCACGACGAGGTTATTCGATAAAGCATGAAAGCTCTCCCAGGCCCTGCCAAGCCTGGTCTCTCGCGAGTACCGTTTGACCTCACACAAACTCGTTATTATTATCGTTACAACATTACAATCGTTATAGCTTACAGTCAACAGAAATACAATATGACTAATATAATAAGCTAAAATATGAGTTGTCACGCCAAGCTGCCTCGCTGAGTTGCCATGCTTGAGCTGCCTCAGTTGCTTAATCCCAAACACTATTGTCAATTAGGGAACTATCCCTAATCTCAGGATTACCTTCAAGCCCCATCTACATTTGCCCCTTCGTGGAGAGATTTATTGGAATAAGAAATGTATGCATGAAACTTCTCAATCCAATGAACCCTTTCTGCGTGAAATTTTTTTGGCCGTCTCTCTTCGTTAGAACCTCAGTGTTATAATCTCCTAGAAAAAGTAAAATTCTCCCCGATGTACTTGAGCCGAAGCGCCATAACTTATTGGGGCTTGGGAGAAGGGACATCGCCACTTTTTCCTCATGCTGATCCTCAATCGTTCTAGCTTTACTATTTAAAATTCTTCCGAAAGGCCTACTAACCTTCTCAAATACTCGTTTGGACTCTTCGTAAGTGAAATTCTCCCTTGTAATGCTTCGTTATGTTCGAAAAAGCAAAAATACTCCCCGATGTAACTGAGTCACATATTAAATAACGTTTGGACTTGTCGGGAAGGGACATCGTTGCTTTTTTGAATCGTTGAGGGACTGGGTTCGTTGGGAGTCATTGGATATGTCTGGAAAAAAAACTAACGCCAAAACTCAAACTTGGTGGAGAAGGCAACTCCCTTCTTTTCCCCAAGCCTCACTTAATTAATGAAGTGGCGCTGTCTTTTCAACTGTCGAGACCCTTCCCAATGTGCCACGTGTTCATTTGAAATGATTATAGGCGGCCCTTGCACGTGCGATGGTGGTAAACTCAAGCGACATGTTTTTAAAAGGTTTTAAAGCTTCAAGCGTCTCTTTTATTCAAACCCTTCTCTTTCTTTCATCTTCTTCAAGCTCCCCGCACTCCCAAGAGAGATAAACTCTGTGCGAACTCTGTTGTTGCCTGATTTTTTTTTAGCTTCTTCCTTCTCTCCTCCTATACGCCACCGCCTGTGGTTGTGCATCTCCCTATTCATTTATAACTCATCTTTTACCAAGCCTTTTCTTACTTCTGTTGTCTGCGATGGCCTATTCAAGCAACCCTGCCACTCCTGCCACCAGTGCTCCGCCTGCCGCCCCTTCTGCCGCCTCATTGGTTGTTGCTCGTCAAGAATAGTTACGTTTCTATCGCCGGTCCCCCATTTTTGGCAAAGGTGATGACTTTGCTGGGTTTTGCAAGAGTTGCATTTTTAACGCCAAGTATGATGCTATGACGCTTGGTAATGAAGATGAAAATTCTAATAACTGGGGCTTTCTACCTCCCAAGGGGACTTTCAGATTTCGTCTTGAGTGAGGGGACTTCCCATGGTCCCACATCGATTTTGAAAGTCGTGGGGACTCTCCTGCTCACTTTGCTGCCTGTAACTCTCATATGCAGAGTTCCCATGCTGATACCCTCTCTAAGATTGGGTTTCATCGGGCCAAGTGGTTTGGTGAGTTCACCCTCTCCAAAAATAATATTGTCCTTCCCGTTATGGTATCCCGCTGGAATGTTACCACTCATACGTTCATCGCTGCGTGGGGTGAATTCAAAATAACATTGGAGGACGTATGCGAGCTCTTAGGCCTTGAGGCAATCGACCATGAGCCCTATTCTGATGAAGCCCTGGATGCTCAAGAGACTGCTGACCATTTGGAGTTGGACCGTATATGTTGAAGGTGAATCGGTACTTCAAACAAAGCTACCTTCACTCCTCTTATCAACTACTTCTTCAAGAATCCTGCTGAAGGTAGTTCCTCTTAGGCTGCCCCTGGGCAAGGTATATCGCTAGAACTTCCTGCCTATATTTTTGTCATTCTTTCTCGCTTATTTTTTACGGGGAAGCCTAACGACCAGCCGCGAAGGGATCTCATCAACATATCCCTCCGTTTAGCCCGGGGTATCAAGCTCCCCATGGCTGCAATCGCCTTGGGATCCCTCTACACATGGCTTGATAGAGCTCTTTTTGACATAGAGCGATCTCTGGGTCGTTACAACCTAGCTAATTTTGCCAACTGTGTACTCTTAACGGGCTTCCTCTATGTGCGCTTCTCGGCCATAGCAGCCAAGACTAACCGCCCTCCTTCGGGGGAAATAATCCTGCCCCCTCGCTCATTTGTTTACCACAAGAGGCAAAGCCGAAAGGAGCTGACCTCCTTTATCGATGACTTTTCAGGTTTTGTAATGAGGCCCTACTAAGAGGATATTTTTCTCTATACTTGTGATTTTTTCAAACATGGGGCAAGAATGGTCCAGGCAACCACTGTAGACCTTATTATAGAAGGCCCCTCACTGGCCGTGGTCCTTCTATTTTCACCAGGATACCTACCCTCGTACATCGAGTGGGGATACACCAGCGAGCACTATAATCCCAACCGATGTAGCCATCAGTTTGGCTTTGATCAAGGGGCCCCTCGCCCGGTGTTTCAATTATCTAACCCCAAGGTGTCCTTTGGCGAGGCATGCTCTCTATTCTCTTCAACTGCTGCGTGGGGAGTGAGTTCCACATTGACTGGGCGAGTCACCATCCTCAATATCACCAGGCAAGGGGACGTGACCCCATATTTGCGACCAAGTACTAACCGAGGCAACTGGCCCAAATTTTTGATTTCATCTAGGGGGATCGTGTGTATCCTCCAGTTCTTTTGTTTTCTACCCTGGAGTTGGGTTTGAAGGGCAATTTCGTTCTCGGGGTTGAGTTCCCTCTAAGCCAGACCCCCAAAGAACCTCCTACTGAACTTCCTCCATACTTCCCCATAATCCCTGTTGCCACACCCAAACCCAAGGCTGCTATAACCCCCAAACCCTCTGCCCCCACGACTGAAGCTGCCACAGGAAAAGGGCCTTCTTAGTCACCTGCTAAGAAGGCCAAGAAGTCCAAGTCCAAGAAGTATACGACCCAAGTTCAAACAAAAACTCCCTTAGAGGCATTCTCTATTGCCTCCGTTCCCCCTCCTATGTCTCCAGAGATGGATGAAGTGCTGATGAGGCAGGTGCAAGCTGAAGTTGACAGAATACATGCTGAGTTTCGACGGCGCGTTGTCGTCGTTCCTCCTCCGAGTACGTTCCCCATAATCGTGGTTGATCTCATGGAGCTAATGGCAAAAAGGAGAAGAAGGACGGGGGTACCTAAAACTGGTCGTGCAACGAGCTCCAGGAAGAAAATGATGGGTACCAATTCCCATAAGAAACAGACACATGAGAAGTCTTCCTCTCCAGTTCCTTCGGCTGCTGCCTCTTCGCCACCTTCACCAGTGGTTATATCCTCTCGTTCTCCCTCTGGATCTGAGGTATGTGTGCATTCTTTATTTCTCACTCTCCTTCTCTTAAGGTGTGTTGCATCTGCTCATTTGTTACTAAGAAAACTGTTTTGGTGTAGGGAGTTGAAGAAGAAGGGCCTAGTCCCCCAAGCTCCCCCGTAAGCCGTTTCGTGGGGGGCGTTGTGGTACCTCTCCACCAGACACTACTCTTCCTCGTTCCCCCTTGATAAGTCTCACCTATTCTTGTCATTCATCCTCACACCGGGTTAAAGATACTGCTACGGGGGCTGCTGAGATGTCTGACCAACCCGAGGCAACTACTCCAGCCTTTGAATTACCCACCGAGCAAGAGGTCCCTCTGCCCCTCGTTGTGGTTGAGGATAGTGCCTCTGGTGTAAGTTTCTTGCCAAGTCTCTCCTTTTATTTACCCCATTGCTTTGTTTATCAATTCTAATATGTTGGGCTATTTTAGGTGGAAGTGGCATCGTTGATAGCTAACATTATCCTTCCTCCTGCGTTGTTAAGACCCCTTGCTGCAGTTCTTCTTTTTGGTGCCATAACGGGGGTAAGTTAGGTGCATTTATGCCCTTTATTCTTTTGTGTTTACTTTTTGTGTATAACTCTTGGCTTTTCATTTGCAGCTTTCTCCAAGTCTCTCTCCACCCTTTTCCCCGAGTGGCCTTTTCCCCTCCCAGGCCCGGGTTGGTGCTACTGCTCTCGTTGGGGCATCTCTTGAAGGTTCAACATCTTCTTTTGATAATGCCCCTCCAGGTTAGCTTTAGTACCTTATGTTGGTGAGGGAAGTTTGCCTGCTATTGAGACTTCAGTAGCCAGGGGCCCCATTGAGGCTTCTGAGGCAATGAGCCCGCCTCCAACGGTTTCTACCCTTATGGCCCCCCGTGGTGACTCCCGTTCTCGCTCCTACTGCTGTTGAGGTACTTTGCTAGTTTCTCTGTATTTCTCAGTTTCTCGAACTTCAACTGTGCTTGTGACTTAACAATGAAAACACTTATTAAGATTTTTCATAAACTCCACCTATATCGGTGACTTAACAACGAAAACACTTATTAAGCTTTTTCATAAACTCCACATATACTTAACAACGAAAACACTTGTTAATATTTTTCATAAACTCCACCTATATCCGTGACTTAACAACGAAAACACTTGTTAAGATTTTTCATAAACTCCACCATTATCGGTGACTTAACAACGAAAATACTTGTTAAGATTTTTCATAAACTCCACCTATATCGGAGACTTAACAACGGAAATACTTGTTAAGATTTTCCATAAACTCCACCTATATCGGTGATTTAACAACGAAAACACTTGTTAAGATTTTTCATAAACTCCACCTATATCGGTGACTTAACAACGAAAACACTTGTTAAGATTTTCCATAAACTCCACCTATATTGGTGACTTAACAACGAAAACACTTGCTAAGATTTTTCATAAACTCCTTGTTTCCTCTAACTGTTTTTAGGTTGCTCGGGAGAATTCTCCACCAGTTCCTTCGCCCATTGCCTCGCCCCATCGTGAACCTGTCGCTTCCGAAGAAACTAGTCAAGATGATCAAGGTTCCATGATAGGAGCTGCCGTGGAGAGAAAATCTGGGTGCGAGCTTCCTCTGCCCGACTTGACTTCTCACGCCTTCTGCCTGATGGTACTCCAACGGTCTCCCCAAATGCCTACCAACCACCGTTTGGAGATTGAGCAACTTGTGAGCTATCATCCTGAAACCTTCACGGTGGACTGCCTGCGTTCAAATATCTCTGTTATGAGCTACAAACTTTAAGGCATGGCCACCGTCATTGCTTAAATCGCCAATACTCCAACTGAAAATGTTACCAGACCCCTCCTCAACCAATTCCTGGGTTATCTGAGGTAGTTGGGTCGTGACGGGTTCTATTTTGACTGGCGCATCATGCATTTGAAGACTTTGAAGAGCCATCGGTTAGACAGCCAGAAGGAGATCTTACGAAAACATCAGGAGGATCAGCGGGCCAAGGAAGTCAAGTTGGCCGAGCTAGCGCCTCTTCTTGAAATTGTTGACAAAGAGGTGGGGGACCTCGAAGAGGCACTGCGCGCGGCTAAGTCAAAATGAGAGAAACTCCTGATTGAGCACACACAGGTGCAGACAAGGTTCGAGGTCTCTATCAACGCTCAATGGTCTTGCCAAGTTGCTTCTTCGGGCCTCCCTGAAGATTTTTTCTCTTCTCCGAATCTGTGGTTCCTTCTTAGCGAATGAACTTGTATATATATTTTTCTTTTCTTCTCATTTAATTCTTGGGCAATATCTCCCAATTTTGTAATGCCCCCAAAGTTTATGAATAAAAAACGATACTTATTTCCTTAGGTCATCTCTTTGTGTTACATCTGTTTGCTTATATTGTGAAGTGTAAAATTCTGTAATTCTTTCATCTCTTTTTGATCCATAAAAAAAAGAACGTGTACACACATCATAATAAAATAAAGAACTTATGTATTCATAACAACCAACTACATCAATGGTCAAACATAACTGCCTACACATGATAAACTTTTAACCATTTATTATTAATATTGAATGGTTTGTATTCTTCCATTTTTGAAATTAAGCAATAACCTGAGTCATGAGCCTCCTTTACGATGAAAGTACCCTCCCAATTCGCTTCAAACTTAGGTAGAGGAAGCCCCCTAATATGTTTTACTGTTGCCTTTAATACAAGGTCTCCCTCCACGAACTTCTTTGGTCTCACTATGTTATCATATGCCCCGGAGAGTTGTCTCGTATACATTTAAAAGTGCTGCATCGCATTATTTCTGTGTTCATCCAATGCTTCCAACTGCACATACCTACTCTGAGGGAGTATACTACTTCGCAAAGCATATCGAGCTCAGGGAACTTCTAACTCCATCGGGAAAATCACCTCGACCCCATAAATAAGAGAGAACGATATATACCCTGTAGGCTTCCTCTTAGTCATTCGATAGGCCCATAAAATGGCTGGTATCTTGCCATCCCACGATCCTGGGAAATCCTCCATTATTTTGGCCAAGATATTAACCAAAGTTTTGTTAATCACTTCGACTTTACCGTTTCCCTTTGGGTTTGCCACCGTCGAAGTGTGATGCACAATGGAGTATTTGTGTGTTAGCATCGTTACTTCTGAATTGACGAAAGGGGTTCCATTATCTGAAAGGATAACCTTTGGGATCCCAAAATGATAAATTATGTATTCTCTGATGAAGTTGCTTACCACTCTTGTCGTTGCCCTTCTCAGTGGTATCGCCTCTGCCCACTTTGTGAAACACTCTATTGCCACTAATATCCATATCTTCCCCCTCGAAGAAGGGTGTATTGGCCCTACCAGGTCGGACGCCCAAGTGTGAAAAGGATAAGGAGTTACCAATGAGTCTAAGTCCACTGACAAGGCATGGATCACATTTCCCTGAAGTTGGCAAGCCTTGCACTTTCGAACGAACTCAGCCGAATCTTTCTCCATCGTTGGCCAATAGTATCCCAAAGTCATCAACTGGTCATATAACTTGCCCCCTCCTATGTGAGTTGGATCGTGTGCCTACTTGAGGACCTCCGCTGCCTCTTCTCTCGTGATGCAGCGCAAAGGCCTGTTAAAGTATCCCCTTCGATAAAGTTGCCCCTCCTGAACGTATAATCTCGGGGCCCTTTGCCGGAGTCCTGTTGCATCAATTTTCTTCGTTGGGACAACTCCATCCTTAATGAAGTCGATGTAAGGTTATCTCTAGTTAGGCTGAGCCTCCACGATGTGATATTTAACTGCCTCAAAGAATAATTGACATTTATTGCACTTCCGTTGTAACTCAGCTATATCATGCTTCATGCTAGGCCAAAAATATCCCTCCCTTTGAATTCTTCTATAAAGAGGGATCTTGGTCGTTTCGCAGTGCTCTTCATGCGTCTTCTTCAACCTCTTCTCTGCTTCTTCTGGGCCGATGCATCTTGACAACCATCCTCCTACATTTCTGAAGTAAAGGTTTCCCTGATTTGTAAAGTACTGGGCTAAATCTTTGAGCCCCATCGTTCCTTTATCGATCTCCAGTTGCCTCTTAATCTCTCCCCTTTAGTCCCCATCTTCTGTTACTGGTAGAATTGACTGTACTATCGAAGGAGATGTTCTTCTTTGAATCATAATGATAGTTGTATTACTCCTCATGACTATTTTCTCGATAATGGTGACATAGACGTCTGGGTGGCAGTTCACCGTTTTGGGCTGCCTCTTGACCTTGGTCCAATGGAACTGGCCGAGGAGCCTCAAAATGATTATTTTGTATGGTGCCAGGCTCATATGTTTTAATGCGTATTCTCCATTCACTTGCTGAACCACCTAGTTTGAATCCCCCTTGATGCAAAGTGAACGGATCCCCCTTCGAAGAGCCTCTCGCAATCCCAACACCAATGCTTCATATTCTACCTCGTTGTTAGAGCAAGGGAAATCTAACCGGTAAGAAAGGCAGATCTCCTCCATTCTTTTCGAAAGAATAACCCCTGCCCCTCCTTTCTTTTCTGCCGTTCACCCATCGAAATGTATTGTCCATTCCTCGTCCGTTGTGTCTAGATGGTTGGCTTGCAAATTGTCTCCTGGAATATCTTCTTTGGGTGGCTCAAACGTTCCCGAGGAGAAAATAGCCAATAGATCAGCGTATACCTGGCTTTTGATTGTGCGAAGCACCATGCACTTCAAGTGATATTCAGATAGGATGAGGAACCACCTAGCTGCCCTACCAATCAAAATCGTTCTTGCTAGCAAATACTTAGTAGGATCACATCTAGTTGCAATATGAATTATAAAAGACAACATATAATGCCTAAGTTTTTGCGCTACAAAGACCAAGGATAAATAATGCCTTTCTAAGCTACTATATCTGACTTCTGGTCCATGGATAATCCCGCTGAGGTAATATACTAGCCGTTCTTGCCCGTCGACCTCTTGTGCCAGTAAAGCTCCTATGAACCTCGTGGTGGATATGAGGTACAGCTGCAACGATACTCCTGCCTTTGGGGGAACCATGATCTGTAATGAAACGAGTAGTTTCTTCAGCCCATTGAGAGACTCCTGGTGAATTGCTTCCCATTTGAACTTCGTGTCCTTTCATAACAGTTACATCAACGGATGTGTTACCTCGGCTAACCCAGGCACAAATCTCCTAAAGTAGGAGACTTTACCAAGGAAACTCTTCAGTTCCTTCGTCGTTCTTGGATATGGCATTTCTAAGATTGCTCGTTGCTTGTCCTGGTCCATCTGTACCCCTTGTCGATCGACCACGAAGCCTAGGAACTTCCCACTTGTCACTCCAAAAACACACTATAATGGATTAATCTTTAATTTGAACTTTCGGCAACGGGAAAACACCTTTCTCAAATCGCTCAAATGGGACTCCTCCTTCCTCGATTTGATGACCAAATCATCCACATAGAATTCCATAAATTTATGGAAGAAGTCATGGAAAATAGCCATCATTATTCTCTGGTAAGTCGCCCCGGCATTCTTAAGTCCAAATGGCATCACCCTGTACATGAAGTTACCCAATGGAGTTCTGAACGCTGTTTTCTCTGCATCCATGGGGTCCATCTCGATCTGGTTGTACCCTACATACCCATCCATAAAGTTATACATCTCATGACCTGTCGTTGCATCTATCAGGCTATCGATGGAGGGCAGAGGGAACTCGTCTTTGGGGCAGGCTTTATTCAAATCTCTGAAGTCGACGCAGATCCTTATCTGGTTTTTATCTTTCTTCCCCACTGGGATAATACTGGATAACCAGAGTGGGTGTTGTATCGGTGTGATGAACCCTGTCATTAGTAAGCATTGAACTTCTTCCTTAGTTTTCAAATCCAGCTCTGTTTGTACGTTCTCGTTGCTTATTTGACTGGAATGGCTGAAGGCATCACGTTCAACTTATGACAGCTCACTTCCTCATCTAGCCCTTCCATATCTGTGTACTTCCACGCGAAGATGTTTATAAACTCCTGAATCAACTCAACCAAGGCCCCTCGTCTCTCCTTACTGAGATCCTTCGAGATGAAGATGGGATTTGGGTCTTCCCCTTATTTGGCCAGGTTCAACTGCTCTAGCTCTTGTGCCTGCGGCTTTGATCGATCCGCCATGTAATCTGGTTCCTCGGTGACTTCCTCCATAAATTCCTGTATGCTAGAGTTATCTATCACCATAAATTGTCCCCGTTGATCTACTAGAAAACATTTATACATCGGGTCAACCTCATCATCAGTTTACTCGACCGCCCGCTCACACCGTTATAATTGATATACCACCTTTCCTTCTTCAGTAATGACCTTCATGCATTATCTGCTGGTAGTGGTAACTGCTTTCCTCTTCCTCTCTCTAGAAGCCTCGGCCACTCTTTCTCTTGAGAATCGACTCAGCACGCTTTGTCGTTGAACCTCATGCTCTATTGGGTCTACCCTGGGCCTCATCCTGCTTTGAGTTGCATAGAGATGCTTTGGGGTCGAGGGACCACCTGGTGAGCCTTTTCGACTATTATCTTTGTGCTGCTTACAACCTCCTTCTTTTATTCGTTTAAGGGCCACATCCTTTCTCTGATCGAGGGAACCCATGCGCCCTCCATTCTTTTCGTTAGGACCCGGACATCTTCCTCTAACTTCGTGTAAAATGTTGCGACCACCAAGTGAGCCTCCTCAACAACGAAGGGCCTCTTTGTAGCCCTAATAGTCACCTTTGTTCCTTTGATGTTCGCCTTAGCGCATTGGTGGTACGTAGAAGAAACTAGCCCTTGGTTGTATATCCACACCCTTCCTATTAACAGATGATAGGAAGTTGCACTCTTTATTACGTGGAACTTTATATGGGAACTCAAATTTCCCATCACAATCCCAACATTAACATACCCAATGGATTTGGAAGATTGGTTATCATACCCCGAAATTACCAAGGGCATGGGGACCAGCCTTTCTTCTGGAATATTGGCTGCATGAAAGGAGTTAATTGGCATGATATTGATGGAAGCTCCCCATCCATGAGAGTCCTTGCAAAACTAACTCCGTTGACACTGGAAGTCACATACAATGGCCTGTTATGAGGGAATGTCATAGCCCTATCGGCATTGCTGAAGGTCATTTCTGACAGGAACCTCCTTACCAACCTGACTTTGGGTCCCTTCCATTTCAGTGAAGGGACTGCGTCTTTCCTCATAATATCTAGTATCGCCTGGGTTATTTCCAACCTGCTCTCTCTTGGTATCCCTACCTGTTCGAAGAACCAGGTGAACTTCGGGGATTTTGAGACTGCATAGTACTCTAGGCTCGGATCTTCTTCCTCGCCTTCAAAGATGTACACGTCCTCCATATCTTTGGCGCTTGCTTCATCGTAGGCCAATACTAAGTTAGCCATTCCCTTAGTACAGATCTCCAAAGCTTCCTCGTACTCCTCTCTTTCGTCTCTCTCTGCCTTTTCATCATAGGCTACCACGAGATTGTCCCCATGTGCTGGTAGTAGGTTATTATTGACGTTCTTTGGAGGGATTTGCAATGTCCCTGCCTTCACGTACTTATCGATAGTTCTTCTCAGTGTGAAGCAGCTTTCTGTTGGGTGCTGGATCCTCCGATAAACCTGACAGTACTTAGGATCCGCCTTCGTTGCCGCATCGGGTTCCCCAATAGAAATATCTTTTGGTTCGTAGACTGTTCCGCTTTGGACCATTGTGTTGTAACAGTTAACAGCTTCTTCGACTGTATAAGGCAATGGTGGTGGGTCTTCCCTGTCTCTTTCGAATTTCCTCTTATTGTCCTTCTTCGGTGCCTTGCCCCTATCTCCCCATTTGGTGTACCCTACCCGTGGGGGCTGATACCTCCCCCCCGCAGGTTACATCGGATGCCTAAACATCGTGGGCACCACCACCGGGTTAGGCCGCACCACCAAGGAGATATTTCTCTCTCCCTTTAAGAACGCCGCAAAAGTCCCCTCGCGCGTCTCATTGATAAGATGGCAGATGTACTCAGGAAGCAGCCCCTCAGCGCAGATCTGTAATAACTTGGATTCTTTGGCCTCCTCCCTCACGTCGAGGGATATTTCTATGAATCTTCAAACATAAGCCACCACTTCTTCCCCAGGACGTTGCTTCTCCCTACCCAGTTGGGTAAGAGCAAACTCATCTTCTACCAGAAATAACTTCTAGACAAGCAACACATACATCTCTTCCCATGTAGAAACGCTGTTGGGAGCCAAATGGGAATACCAGGTATAGGCTTTATCGGTCAAGGACTTAGAAAACTCCCTCAACCTAAGCCTTTTATTATTACAATGTGCCTCCAAATGTTCAACAAAGCGCTTAATATGCTCCTTCGGGTTCCCACCCTTTCCTGTGTATTTTTCAAAAATAGGAGGAATATAGTCCTTTGGATAGGGCTCATCGTTGTATTCCTGAGTATAGGGTGTTCGAAAGTCATCATAAACCGAAGCTACCTCGCCAGCAGATTGCGAGGAGGCTTGCATGAACTTCAACATCTCTTTCCGCATCTCCTTTCTCATTTCCTCCATGGGTGATGCTACTGGGGCAACAGCCGCCATGGACTGGGTGCCCGTCGTAGATGGCATAAACATCACCGCAGGGACCGTTAAAACTTCTGAGGTCCCCACTTCTGGATTCACAGCAGAGGGTACGCTTGCTGGGACCGTTCCAGCAACACCATCACCCGATGAGGCCGTTGGAGCTACCCCTGGTGTTACGAAGGCATTAGCCTCCAATCCTCCCAACATAGTTGAAGCTACGGGAGTTTGTAAAAACTCATAAAACTTGCTCATGAGGAGCGCGACTTAAGTGGGTCCCAACCCCGCATTCGTGGAATCTTGTGTCACCCCCGGAACGCCTGACGTCGCCGGAACCGGAGGTACCTCTACTCGAGGAGCCCCATCCCTTAGGGCCTCTAGTTCTCTCGCAGCTTATTCTTCATTATGTTGGATGTCATCAAAGTTGAGCCTTCGATTAGCATTATCTTGCGCCGTACTCCTTACTTAAAAGAATGCCTCCCCAGCAGAGTCGTCAAATGTAAGAGGGTACTTTAGATAAGATGGAGGCGTAACCCCTGTTTGCGTGTGGTAATGATAAGCTAATTGGCCAAAGCTTTGGATTAATAATAGGGCATGCAAACACAAACTTAATGAAGATAAGACTCAGTTTAAGCTCACAAATCTCTCGTATATAACTCAGGAAATAGTAAATAACTTTAGAAGTAACTTAACTAGAGGGAGAGAGAAGTAAGCACCCTAAATACACCTTGGTAGGCAGGTAGAAACACACCAAACACCCTCAAGAATCTCTGTTAAGCATTAAAAGCTTCGTAATAAATATCAATGGTGAGTGAGTAAACCCTCTGGTTTGCAATAAATCTCTCTTATCTGTATTCTCTCTAGCAATAACTCCTTAAACTCTCAAAAGATATCTCTTTCCTCAAAGGTGGTTGGGGTCCTCAAATAGCTCCCCACACCACTCCCGAGGCACCTCAGTCATTAAAGACTATGAAATACATCCCTTATACTTTATGTCACAACATTAAATGCCTGATGAACTACTCGTCTCCAAGTCATAAACATTAAATGCCAAGACTTGCCTTTTGCCTAACCACTGTGTGTCAGGGGGCTGTTGTCGCAGAGGTGGCTCACCAACAGCCTGACAACCCCAAATACCACGGTGGTTTACTCAAGTGCAGGTCTGACATTATTTAGCTGGCTAGTGACATCACCTACAGTAGATGTGACATTAAGCAGATGACTGTTTGGTTCATAACTTAACGCCAGATGGAACTCCAAGCTGCTCCGCCTGAGGTTCCACGGGGTCCTTCGGTGTTTTACCAGGTGTATCTAAGATGGTCAGGACAAGCCCCAACGGTGCCTCACTTCTCAATCTTCCAAACCAAGTCCCTCTAAAGTTCCCATGGCGAGGTCATTCGATAAAGCATAAAAGTTCTCCCAGGCCTTGCCAAACCTGGTCTCTTGCAAGTACCGTTTGACCTCACACAAACTCGTTATTATTCTCGTTACAACATTACAACCGTTATAACTTACAGTCAACAGAAATACAATATGACTAACACAACAAGCTAAAATATGAGTTGCCACGCCAAGCTGCCTCGCTGAGTTGCCACGCTTGAGCTGCCTCGGTTACTTAATGCCAAACACTATAGCCAATTAGGTAACTATCTCTAATCTCAGGATTACCTTCATGCCCCCTCTACAATATATATATATAAGAATATGCCTCATTATTGCACAAAAAACTTGTGATACCCCACCTATTCTAACCACAGGTGATCAGTCCTTCATTAAAACAAACATGAATCCCATCTGGTTTATTCTAAGCATCACTGTTGAAAAAATTTTGAATTACTAATCACCTATGTTAAATTAAGCCGGCGTCAAATTTTATCTTTTATTATTATAACAACATGCGAAAATAAAATAAATTAACTAAACCATCCACACAAATATAATCTGAGCAATCACACAACATATACATAAATAAATGAGACTGAATAAACCATCGGTTCCTAAAATATCCAAATAGAAGTTTGACATAATAAAGCTGACTCAAAATACAATCTGATAAATAAACTGGAGGAATAAATAGTTTGAAGGTCAACACACCCAAATGAGATATAGAAAAACCCTTATATAGAAATGGATGAGCTGAAGCGTCTAAAGAAACTCCTGCAAGCCTTTGCAAATTCTGCAGCTACGCATCCTTGGATAGAATCATCAAGTTGGGTGTCGCTGTGTCTGGACACCTAAAAGGTTTTGAAAATATTTTGACCTGGACGAGAGTCCAAGAAAGCAGTTTAAAATACTGTGCAAGTGTTTAAATTTCATTATAAATCGGTTATTAGATACACTTATTAGTTCAACGTATACTCCCCTGAGTTCCTCACCTCTCAACTAACATGCATGCTTAACGTATCCTACCTAACTATGCTACACAACCCAACTAGATAAAGTATCCAACTAACCTCAAAAGGTCTAACTTTCTCGTATGACATATACGGCTCGCTACCACATTATCAATAATTAATATTTTCGACGTATTATTTTTGAATCAATTATTTAAGTTTCTCTACTTAAATTACTTTTAAATACACACAATATATCAGTTCTACTACCACATATAAGTAGATATACTCTACCTGTGCATATTTATCACATACCCAATATATATAATTATAGCATCCCTGGAATGGCCACTCGTGATGCTGGCATACTCTGTTATCAAGTCCATGTACCTCTCGTACTAAATCAAGGACTATTAATTGTCATGTCTCCTCGAATCCGAAATCAATGAACACACAATGGAATCGAACATGGTTCAAGGCCTTTGGGATACGCGCATACCTAACGTACCCAAACGACATGCTGGTACCACTAATGCACACACATAGTGAGCTGCCCTAAGTTCCATGTTCTGGGGCACAAATCCAGACCTCATTGGAATCGTCAACGTGGGATCGCCCTCTACACAGAAACCTTGAGATAACAGGCAGTGTAGGTATGTTCATGCACATAAACAAATCATAATCATAGGAATTCACACAATATATATACATATTTATTCAGTAGGTATACACACAACTCAATTATGTCAACCCGTACATCGTATATATCTCGTGCATACTCAACGTACCCTTTAATTACCATTATAACCTCAAATAGTATATTTTCGAGTATCGCTCACTACCCTAAGGCTCCTAGTTACCCCTTAATTAATATCAGTAGCTATTTCACTCCTACTATACTGGTTGAAGTCATAGGTTCACTCATCCCTCTGTGACTCATTTCAAAGCTTGTACGTTCAATAACTATGGATATGTGACCGATTCTACCTAGCCTTATCTCATATCAATTTATGTAAACCTAATCCCCACCATAGGCCTACTGAAAATATAATCCTCTTTGTTATTTAGGGATGTCCCAAAAGTCTCCACGTTAAATATTCATACATTCAGGGTTCAAAAGGAAAATTTTCACGAATCTGGGCAAACTGAATCGATTCGCCCAAAGGCCGAATCGATTCGCTCTTGGGTCGAATCGATTCGAAAAGTGTCAGGTCATCTTCTCTAATACGCTGTTACATTTTTCACCATTTTTCTTCAATACAACTTTGATAATTCATGTTAAAACTCTCATATAACTTAACCCAATATCTAATATGAGTATAGGAAAGGATCCCAATGAATTTTCTTCATCAAAACATCACTTAATTCCATGATTCACGAGATTAAATTCTCCAATTAATTCATGCAAACCCTAGTTTCATATTTCAATCAAGTTCTTCAAAAACCCATATTTCATTCTCTTATATTATCCTAGCAAATCAGATTTTAAAATACTAATTCCATAATCAAAATCTCTAACATGTTTTCTCATCATTAACATGAATATGGTCCAATATTTCTTCTAAAAATCAAGCTAGATATCTCAACTCCTAACATGGGTATTATAATTAATTAAAAATAAACAAGATAAACACTTGCCTTATATGGGAGTGATCTGATTTCGTTTTTCAAATGATAATGTGTTTGTCTTCCCTTCCAATACACACTCCAAAGATGATGATGATGCAAGAACAAGGTTGAAGCTTCAAGATATGACACCCTTCCTATTCTAATCATGGGTGATCAGTCCATTATTAAATTAAACAGGAATCATTAATGGTTTCATTCATAGCATCACTATCGAAACAAAATTATATTACTAATAGCCTAATGGGCCGATGTCAAAATTTTTATCTTTTTATTAACGTGCGATAATTTAAAATAATAAACCACATTCACCATTCAAGTAAACAATGCAATAAATGATGAAACAACTGAATAAATAAATGTGTCTGGAATAAACACTCCAACCTGAAATCCACATACAATAATCTATAATAAAAAACAAATCCAACAATTGGAAATAAAATGGGAACATGGTTGCTCTGAAATAACCTCTAACTAAAGATGGGCGATATGCCCGAATGAATTAACTGAATGATGAAAATGATCTAATAAAAGTGGACGCATCTATTACCGAGGTCCTGCAACGTCCACAACAGCTGCAACACGTCAAGTAAGAATGGACTCCTAAGCTTGGCGTCCATGTGTTTGGGTACCTAAAAGGTTTTTACAAAAATGGATTTGAGTGGGTAAGAAAGAAAATTTGAAAAATATTTACAAGTATTGAAAATACAGTAAGTGTAGATATTGTATACACGTTAACTTCACGTGCCCTCGCTTGAGATTCCTACCTCTCAACTATTGTGCACGCCTAACGTATTATCCTAAACTAACCTAGTTACACTACCCCGCCTAACTAGTTTGACTAAGTAAATATTAAGTTTCCACCAATAAAGCTGAATCCAAATACAGTCTGATAAATAAACTAAAGAAATAAATAGTATGAAGGGAAACACGTCTAAATGAGATACTGAAGAACCCCAATCTAAATGGATGAGCTGAAGCGTCTAAAGCAACTCCTGCAAACCTCAACAAATGATGCAGCTATGCATCCCAGGATAGAATCATCAAGCTGGACATCCCCGTGGCTGGACACCTAAAAGGTTTTGAAAATATTTTGACACGGGTCAGAGCCCAAGAAATTAGTTTGAAAATACTTTGCAAGTGTTTAAATCACAGTATAAATCGATTATTAGACCCATTTATTAGTTCAACGTACACTACCTTGAGTTCCTTACCTCTCAATTAACGTGCATGCCTAACATATCCTACCTAACTATGCTACACAAACCAACTAGATAAAGTATCTAACTTAGCTCAAAAGGTTTAACTCTCTCGCATGACATATACGACTTGTAGCCACATTATCAATAATTAATAATTCCCATGTATTATTTTTGAATCAATTATTTAAGTTTCTCTACTTAAATCACTTTTAGATACACACAGTATATCAGTTCTACTACCACACATAAATAGATATACTCTACCTGTTTATATTTATCACACATCCAATATATATATAACTATAGCATCCCCAGAATAGCCCCTCGTGATGCTGGCATACTCTGCTATCAAGTCCATATACCTCTCGTACTAAGTTAAGAACTATTGGTTCAGCATGTCTCCTCGAACCCAAAATCAATTAACACACAATGGAGGCGAACATGGTTCTAAGCCTTCGGGATACGCACATACCTAACGTACCCAAATGACACGCCGGTCCCATTAATACACACACATAATGACTTGTCCTATGTTCCATGTTCTGGGGTAAAAATCCGGACCTCACTAGAATCGTCAATGTGGGATCGCCCTCTGCGCGGAAACCTCTAGATAGCAGGCAACGTAGATATGTTCATGCACATAAACAAATCATAATCATAGGTATTCGCACAATCTATATACATACTTATTTAGTAGGTATACACACAACCCAATTATGTCAACCCGTACGTTGTATATATAGCTCACATACTCAACATACCCTTAATTACCATTATAACCTCAAATAGTATATTTTTAAGTATTGCTCACTACCCTAAGGGTCTTAGTTACCCTTTAATTAATATCAATAGCTATTTCACTCCTACTCTGCTGGTTGAAGTCATATATTCACTCATCCCTCCGTGACTCGTTTTAAACCCCGTCCGTTCAATAACTATGGATATGTGCCCGATTCTCCTTAGCCTTATCTCATCTCAATTTATGTAAACCCAATCCCCACCATAAGCCTATTGACATTCAATATAATCCTCTTTGTCATTTAGGGATGTCCCAAAAGTATTCCCGTTAATTATTCATACATTCAGGGTCCCAAAGGAAAATTTTCACAAATCTAGGCAAACCTAATCGATTTTCCCAAAGGCCGTATTGATTCGCTTTTCGAATCGATTCTCTCTTAGGCCAAATCGATTCGAAAAGTGTCAGGTCATCTTCTCGTATACGCTGTTACATTATTCGCCATTTTTTGTAACACCCCGCCTAATTAAATACCGGGTGGCCAGTCCCATACCAAATTAAAACAGAATATACAGTTGCCCGTATTGACGTTTTGAGTGCGCCAACGCGTCGGGACTAAATTTTGATAAATAAAAAGTTAATATTTTATAAATTGCCCGTATGGACGTTTTGAGTGCGCCAACGCGTCCGGAAGTTTCTAGATAGTCAGAAAAGTGTACCCGGGGGTGTAGTTTGGGTCTCGGGGAGTTTTTAGGCCTAATTGGTACCACGGGAGGGCGTTTTGGACATTTCACCTTTTTGGGTAATTAAACCCACGAAAATCAGAAACATATATCAGCCATCTAGGTTATTCAGCTAGGGTTAGAAAACAAAAACACAAGTGACGGCCATTGGAGAGGGAAGAAGAAAGCTTCCAAGGCAATCCAAGGCCCCGAAAGTCATCCGTTTGCACCACAACCACCACCAACGCGTAGATCGCGCAACGGGCTATGCAACCACACCAAAAACATCTGCAAATTAGAACGTCGAAAATCCCAGGCAAGTGTTTATCTTGCTATTTTCGTTGGTGCAATTTCCATATTAGTTTAGGAATGATTAGGGATGAAATATGTGGAAGAAAACCCAATTTGTGGTAGGAAAATCCATGTAGTATTGGTTTATATGATGATTCTGGGAACCCTTGCCATGTAGAGGAAATTAACCACGAAATTTTGATGATTATAAGAAAGAAATTCTGCAGAAAAATTTGTTAGAAATATGTTTAAGAAAATTCTAGGGTTCTTGATAATTAGATATAATTTTGGGTTGAAAATCCATGTTGAAATGATGAATTTGTACATGCCTTACGTTAGAAACATCTGGTATATTGTTATAATGTTAGCAGTAGAATTCTTGGGACGTTTGGAGTTGAAAAACATGGATTTGGATGAAGAAAATTCTGCAAAAATCAAAATACCTGCTTGATCGATCGATCGAGCATAGAGCTTCGATCGATCGAGCCCCAGACCTCGATCGATCGACCCCTCCTGGCAGACTCCTATTTCCCTTGTTTGATTAGTTAAATTAAATTTATCGTGAAAAAATTCTTGGGTATCCTTAATAAAATGTTTTGGGAGATAGGAAAGACCAGTAGGACATATGAATAAGTGTTGGGAACTTTATTATAAGACGAGAATTTTGCTTTTAGGATAATTATATAATGAACGATGAAACTACGTATTTCAAGTGAGAGATTACGACGAATAGCTACGATAGTGAATAGAGGTATACCTACTGAATTTTCTACTTGGAAGGATAGAGTCCACGAGTGTCACGTAATAAGTGAGAAAACTCTTTGAGATAAGGTTAGAGATGAAACCTTATACGTAATACTAATAATGTGAAATTAAGGATAAATGTTGTAATTATGGGCGACGAGAGGAACCTATATTAAATTGATAAAAGTGGTATATTTGTATGATTGTGTGTACATATATTATATACATGTGAAAAACATACCGCGCTACTTGCTATCCTTGAGGTTACCGCGCTGGGACAGTCTTATCTCGATGGGACCTTTATGGGGGATATTGACTTGTACCCTAAAAGATAGATATCCTTGGTACAGGCTATCGAATTGATAGTTCAGACGGTCCTAAGAGACGCGAGTATGTGCCATCCTCTTAGAGACTTGGAATCTATACTTCGCCTCGATTTTGTTTGTGTATGTGTTAATACAATTCGAGAGTGATTCCGAATTTGTATTCTCCTTGATATGAGTGGTATGGGGTTTGGATAGTAGAAGTATGCAAGCACCATAGTTTTATTTGGGGTGCTGTTATTTTATATATATTATACGAGTAGTTAATATATATATGAGATTTGGAAATTTGAAACTGCCTACTGTGATTTGATAAGTAGGACATGGTTGATGACTCAAATGGTAAATACTTGTTTTGTGAAAGTATAATATGATACTGGGAATCTTTATAAATTAATAAGGCTAAAACGAGAGTTGTGCTGCTAATTGGAAGTATTCTTTTTAAACAATGATATTGTTCGATTTTGAAATCTTATGAGTAAGTTAAGATAAGCTAAATTATGGGGAAGGTTAGTATGATAAATGATAAGATAAACCGTTGGGAAGGTTAGTACGATAGACGTGCACATTAGGAGAGAGGTAAGAATTTCTCAAGAGAGTGTCGCTCTAATATGTTGTTGCATTGGCCTGTATCAATTTAAATACTTGCTAAACGTATTTTAAATCAAACACACTTTCGGGCTCTGACCCGTTTTCCTCTCTCTCTCTCTCTCTCTTGTATATATATGTATGTATTACAGGTGCCCAGCCACAGGGGCGTCTTGCTTAGGATCTCTTGGAAGGAACGCGCTGTAGCTTAGGTGGGAGTTGCAGGTCTCTTGATTAGACGACTTCGTTCATTCGGATCCACTCTTAGTATTTTCATTTAGTTGAGCATATGTAGCTCTTTCCATTATTCCATTGTTATTGGGACATTTGTATTTCAGTTATTTCCAGTATTGTTATTATGGGATTTATTCAGTTTGGATTGTGTTACTTTATATTTCGCATGTTAACATTCGATTGACGAATGTTTTAAATTAATTGGACTATGTTGCGGATATTTAATGTGGCGTGATTCTAACTTATTGAATGTTGTTAATAAAATAAATGATTTTCTTTAAATAAAATTTGGAAAGTATGTTTGAAAATGATTTTGACACTTAGCTTAATTATTTAGGGTGTTAAATTGGAAAATTTATTTTTATCGACAGTGATGCTGAGAATGAACCAACTGTTTACCTTGATTTAATTAAATAAAGGAGTGATCGCCCGGTATTTAATTAGGCGGGGTGTCACAATTGGTATTATCATACCTATAATATAATATCAATAAGGTAATATCACTACCCTTCGATAATTCCCATACGTAGCATTATATCTCTTTTAAATTCCACGTATTAAAATATCATATCTTTACTTTATAATTTAATTATCCTCGCATCCTATAACATCTCTCCACTCCCGACGTCGTTAAGGTTCATGCGTGGAGCGTCTCGCAAAGCGAAATCCAGACAAGGAACCCCTCCATTACACTACTTCTTAACTTCTCTATCGAGGAGGTCCGACAACTTCAACTATGAGATCGGGATAACCTCATACCTTCTTTCAACCAAATGTGTTCTAAACTCCCATCTCTATCCGGGAGTCATACTTCTAAGCGCTCGTATTACACTTAGTCCTTGTACAATCAATAATGAGCTTAAACTCAGTCCTTGATGTTCAAATTGTAACCCTAAGGCTACCCTCACGCAATACACAAGATTCAAATAGGTTTTTCCTCAACATATATTCAGTAAGAAGTCACTAATATCGTACTGGTCCATAACATCATTTCTCCCGAATTACTACGAGTTTAGTTCTCCTTTTAATTAAGGTTAAAATCGATAGTTTCAAATCTCTTATAAACACATCTTCTTTCACTTAGGATTAAATCCTCTTGTAAACTTAAGTATACCCAGGTGTTATATTAAATCACCCCTACTGGTTCTATATTAAATCCTCATACATCCACATTTGGAATTTAACAAATGAATCTAGTAACCGAAATTCCATTCAATATAATTTTCATCATTTTAATCACTTGAATCCAAATCAGATTAATTCAAATCTTATCAAGGGTTTACTGATATTTTCTAAGTCCCATAATATCCAAATAATAATCACCAAAGATCCACAAAAGTTTTGGGATAAGAATAAACATTTAAAAAGAAACAACTTTACATATTCTGGGGAGGTCGATCGATCGAAGGCAGGGGTCGATCGATCGATCCCTCAGGTCACAGCCTGGTTTTCTGCATTTCCTGCAACTACGGGTTTCACCATTTTTATTCATTCTATCCTTCATATTAACCTCCAAAATGAGTTGTAATTATTACTACATGATATGTCAACATATATGAACGATTTCCAGTACTCTAAACATCTTAGGATCATCAAGGGATTGGATTAAAAATCATGTTTATCTCCTTATTTCCAGAAAATTATCAACATATCATCTTCAAGAACACATCAATGGTTTTCATAATTTCTTCAACAGATTCATAACTATTTCGTGGATTATTATCAACCTAAAACATGAGTTTAATTCCTATATCATTCCAGTTTCCAGAAATCCATTTAATACTCCATTATTTCTTCCAAACATGAATAATCTTTTCTTTTCATACTATTCTACCATGGACAATATACAAACTTAAATTTCCATTATCAAACACTTGCCTTTACTGAAGGTCTGATCCTTTGGTGTAGTATATCTCAGTTGGTTGTCCCTTCTCCGGTCAACCTCCGGTGGTGGTGAACCTTGGTTCTTGTTCTTCTCCTTCCCAAGTAGGATTTTCCCTTCCCAAGCACCCTTTCACTCTCTCTAGGAAGATGACTTCTCTATTTTGTGTAGAGGAGATGAATAACCCACATGCACTTAATCTACCAATACTTATAATAGGACAAAATCCGAAATCACTATTCATCCCCCCTAGAAAAATGACCAAAATGCCCTTTCGGGTTGTCTATTTATTTCCAAATGACCCGAGACTCAAAATTAACATCCAAATAGACTTTTCTGACTATTTCGAACCTTCCGGACGCAACGACGCAGTTGAAATGACTATAAGGTCGATAGAAAATAAATTTCCTTTTTTAATTTAATAAATTAGTCCCGACACGTCCCATACCGCGTCTGACTAAAAATATAAATTACCGAATTTATATTATATAGTCATATCAATGACATCACATTCATATATTACCTAAATGTCTTTAAGTAATATTTAGAATCATCCATTTTAATATCCACCGTCCGGATAAAACCCGAATGAATTAATTAATAAAAAAGAATCCAATTAATCCATTAATTTAAAATATAACCCATTTTAAAAGTCATTTAAAATTACGGGGTATTACATACTTCCCCCCTTATAACAGAATTTCGTCCCGAAATTCAGGAATATAAGTCATACCGGTAAGGTCAACTCCGAGTATAAATCTCACATCTCAAGAAATCCAAGATGTACCGCCCATACAGTACATTAACAAAATCCCTATCGATGTTATACGCCAAGCCTCACCATATAGTTTCAACTGAATCAAATTTAGACTTTACCTAATCTTCCCTATACCGTCCTTGTGACAAACTTTGGGAAAACTGAGCCTCACACATTGAACAAATAAATCCCGAAGTTCCAACTACTTACCTTTTTACAATAATGAAAACTACTACAATCCAATCATCCAGGGCGCCCATACACCCTCTCGTACCGCTTTCAATATTAAATTTTTTACAAAGGTTATAAACTCATATTCCAAAGACCTAACTTATTTCGACTCCCAACGGTTATTAGTTTCATGTGTGGGGTGTCTCACAAGCGAAATCCAAACAAGGAACCACCCCGATACACTACTTCCTAAAGTAGTCGGTCATCGAAACTCCTAAGGTCCTTAGTTAATAGTATATAAAAATTTGGTTTATAAAAAAAAATGGTTTATAGATCTACGCATCTACTCTCTTATAGAAGACAAGATGCAGGATAGTAGTAGTACATACGCTCTCTTATACCACAAGTCAATGCACGCCGATAGTCTCATCACGCTCGGACATGCCCAAGGTAAGTAATCCCATGATAAAAATCAAACCCACGTGATAACATGTAATATATAGGTGTCCCACACCCCTCAGTGAGTCTACGTAAATAACGATGCTATAGGCTAAGTTTAGCAACCCTTTGGCCCACACATTATCAATCACTACAAAAATCAATATACGCTTAGTAATCCCTTAGATAGAAAACATACCCTCATTCGCGGGTGGTGGTTTTTGATTCGCTGCCTGACGGACGTTATATACACGCCCGTACTGACCCTGCTGCGCGGGTACTGCTAGAATGGGATGTAGTGCTAGCACCGGAGTTGGAGTTGGAAGAGCAGCTGGTGGAAACACTGGTACCTGTGGCTCCTGTCGAGCATGTTGTTGCTGAGGGAATTTGTCTTTCTCAGGACAATTTGACGTTTATGGCCATACTTGCCACACACGAAACATTTTCTCGCAAACTTTCCACCACCTTGCCCCTGTTGACCCCGAACCTGCTGGCCATTACCTCCCTTCCCTTGGCCCTGATAAGCCTGTCTCTGGCCCTGATGGCCCTATTGTCCTTGCCCAATACCTCTATCCTCAAATCGAGAATCTCCAGATCGTAAACGCTTAGCATAGTCCCCTGTCTGGGAACCCTGCTCACTCTGACGCTGATGACTCTGCCCTGGCTGAGTCCCACTAAACTGCCCCCAGTAGTCTTGCCTTGTAGGCTTGACCCAAATCCCCGCTTGACACCCTGATTATGTAAGCGGTTATCCTGGCAGTGGAGCATTGCAGCATTAAGAACATCTGCATACGTACGTAGTGAAAGATTTCCCAATAAATGTTGGCGAATTTTATAGTTCAACCCATCAGTGAACATTAAAACTCTCCTCTCCTCAGCAGGTACTTCAGCTGGTACCAAATTAGTTAATCTCGTAAACTCTTCCTCATATTCCGCCACAATTTTCTCTCCCTGTTTCAAATCAAGTAGCTTCCGCCTCATCTCTGTCTGGATGGCGGAAGGAAAATATTTCCCATAAAACCGTATCCAAAAGTCTTGGATAGTCATTGTGTCCCTCTCCTCCATAGTGGTAGTAGCTTCCCACCATTGCAAAGATGCCCCTACTAGCTTGAATGTGGCTAGTATTTGACGCTGAACCTCAGTGCATTCGATCATTCTCAAGTGCCGTTGGATATCTTTCTTCCATTGGCTAGCAGTCACAACATCTGATCCTCCCTGAAACTCAGGTGGGTGCGCTTTCTGAAAGGCATCCCTCGCTCGTTCCCATGCAGTAGGAAACACTTGCCCTTGCGAGGGTTGCACAACCGGTGCCGGTGCGGGAGCCTGCTGAACAGCAGCTACAACAGCATTGACTGCCTGAGCGACAATTGCAGTAACTTCAGTCGCAGTCATCGTACCCTGAGCTGGGGTGGGCTGAGGTGCACGTCGAGAAGGCATCTGAAATGAGAGAAAACTATCAGTATTTGATATCTCAAAATATCTGAAGTTTGTAGGCGTAAATAGAAAAGCAATAATCCTACGCATAGGGCTCTACATCAAAGAATGCTAAGCTGAAAACACAGTAAGGCGTACAGATTCTAAAGGACACTAGAACCTGATGCTCTGATACCACCTGTAACACCCCTCCTAATTAAATACCGGGTGGCCAGTCCTATACCAAATTAAAACAGAAAATACAGTTGGCTCATTTTTAGCATCACTGTCGAAAACATTTACAACTCACCCAATACCCAAGTAAGCTGGTGTTAAAAACTTTCCAAATTTAAATTTTAACAAAATCATTTTTAGTTTAAGAATAACACTACACATTTTATTCTACAACACTGATAACACAATAAATAACACAAAAGAATTTAAATGCAATTGGAATAAACATTCCCAAATAATATTAATCCAATACAGTAATCCCATCAATAACAACTGTATTAAAAAGACCCGAATACAATAGTAATTGACCTCGATAGAAAAGATAACTGAAATCCTTTGGGCGACATGCCCTAACTAAGAATACGGTGAATCAAATGAAGATAGGCGTCTAACCAAAACTCCATAACTCCATAGCCTGTCAAAATCCGCTAAGGTTTGGTGTCCCTGCTGTTGGACACCTGATATAAGAGATACAATAGAAAAGAAAATATGCAAGGAAACGGGTTAGAACCCGAATGTGTAGATGATTTTTAAAATAACAAGTATTTAACAAGTGCAATAAAGCATTCATTATGTACATGTTAGATCCAACTCTCACTTGCTATTCTCACCTCTCAACTAGAGTGCACGCTTAACGTTTCCTATTAACCTCCTAGTTAATGGTTCCTCAATACTAATTTCCATCATAAGATTCCATTCCCATATCATAACCCCGTATGTCCCATACCATACGTTATATAATCATTCTTATACATTTTTCATTTATATGAATCGTTGCTCATTAACATGAATCATTTCTCGTTAATATGAATTAAGCTTTTCAATTCTATAAGAATAAACATTCATTAACTTAATTACATTATCTTTCTCTATTCACCGTTATCTACAATTATCACTGTAGATATATTTAACCACAATACATATCCATTCAATCATTTAATCCATTATATATATATTCATATATAATACGGCACCCCGAGTCACAGCTGCGGTGCAATGCATTACTCTGCTATCATGTCCCATCCTCGCAGGTCGCCGAATAGGGGACTAAAGGTTCGGTAAGATTCCACGAACCACAAACAACAACAAACAAATTGGAGGCGAACATAGTTCTCGTATCCATGGGTCACGCACAAACCTACGTACCTACAATCAGCGGACTTATCAACTCCCCGATAAGTCTTTCATAGACCTATGTTCTCGAGCGACAAATCAAAGATCCCATGGATTCATCAGGATATGACTGCCCTCACGCGCAAACCTCCCACTGATAGCAAGTAAGCTAGGTATGCCATACACGTAAATCATCAATCAATCAAATAGGTATTATCATACCTATAATATAATATCAATAAGGTAATATCACTATCCTTCGATAATTCCCATACGTAGCATTATATCTCTTTTAAATTCCACGTATTAAAATATCATATCTTTACTTTATAATTTAATTATCCTCGCATCCTATAACATCTCTCCACTCCCGACGTCGTTAAGGTTCATGCGTGGAGCGTCTCGCAAAGCGAAATCCAGAAATGGAACCCCTCCAATACACTACTTCTTAACTTGTCGATCGAGGAGGTCCGACAACTTCAACTATGAGATCGGGATAACCTCATACATTCTTTCAACCAAATGTGTTCTAAACTCCCATCTTTATCCAGGAGTCATACTTCTAAGCGCTCGTATTACACTTAGTCCTTGTACAATCAATAATGAGCTTAAACTCAGTCCTTGATGTTCAAATTGTAACCCTAAGGCTACCCTCACTCAATACACAAGATTCAAATAGGTTTTTCCTCAACATATCATCAGTAAGAAGTCACTAATATCGTACTGGTCCATAACATTATTTCTCCCGAATTACTATGAGTTTAGTTCTCCTTTTAATTAAGGTTAAAATCGATAGTTTCAAATCTCTTATAAACACATCTTCTTTCACTTAGGATTAAATCTTCTTGTAAACTTAAGGATACCCAGGTGTTATATTAAATCACCCCTACTGGTCCTATCTTAAATCCTCATACATCCACATTTGGAATTTAACAAATGAATTTAGCAACCGAAATTCCATTCAATATAATTTTCATCATTTTAATCACTTGAATCCAAATCAAATTAATTCAAATCTTATCAAGGGTTTACTGATATTTTCTAAGTCCCATAATATCCAAATAATAATCACCAAAGATCCACAAAAGTTTTGGGATAAGAATCAACATTTAAAAAGAAACAACTTTATATATTCTGGGGAGGTCGATCGATCGAAGGCAGGGGTCGATCGATCGATCCCTCAGGTCACAGCCTGGTTTTCTGCATTTCCTGCAACTACGGGTTTCACCATTTTTATTCATTCTATCCTTCATATTAACCTCCAAAATGAGTTATAATTATTACTACATGATATGTCAACATATATGAACGATTTCAAGTACTCTAAACATCTTAGGATCATCAAGGGATTGGATTAAAAATCATGTTTATCTCCTTATTTCCAGAAAATTATCAACATATCATCTTCAAGAACACACCAATGGTTTTCATAATTTCTTCAATAGATTCATAACTATTTAGTGGATTATTATCAACCTAAAACATGAGTTTAATTCCTATATCATTCCAGTTTCCAGAAATCCATTTAATACTCCATTATTTCTTCCAACATGAATAATCTTTTCTTTTCATACTATTCTAACATGGACAATATACAAAATTAAATTGCCATTATCAAACACTTACCTTTACTGAAGGTCTGATCCTTTGGTGTAGTATATCTCAGTTGGTTGTCCCTTCTCCGGTCAACCTCCGGTGGTGATTAACCTTGGTTCTTGTTCTTCTCCTTCCCAAGTAGGCTTTTCCCTTCCCAAGCACCCTTTCACTCTCTCTAGGAAGATGACTTCTCTATTTTGTGTAGAGGAGATGAATAACCCACATATACTTAATCTACCAATACTTATAATAGGACAAAATCCGAAATCACTATTCACCCCCCCCTAGAAAAATGACCAAAATGCCCTTTCGGGTTGTCTATTTATTTCCAAATGACCCGAGACTCAAAATTAACATCCAAATAGACTTTTCTGACTATTTCGAACCTTCCGGACGCAACGAAGCAGTCGAAATGACTATAAGGTCGATAGAAAATGAATTTCCTTTTTAATTTAATAAACTAGTCCCGACACGTCCCATACCGCGTCTGACTAAAAATATAAATTACCGAATTTATATCATACAGTCATATCAATGACATCACATTCATATATTACCTAAATGTCTTTAAGTAATATTTAGAATCATCCATTTTAATATCCACCGTCCGGATAAAACCCGAATGAATTAATTAATAAAAAAAATCCAATTAATGCATTAATTTAAAATATAACCCATTTTAAAAGTCATTTAAAATTACGGGGTATTACATTTTTCTTCAACACAACTTTCATGATTCTTGTTAAAACTCTCATATATTTTAACCCAATATCTAATATGAGTATATGTAAGGATCCCAACGAATTTTCTTCATCAAAACATCACTTAATTCCATGATTTACAAGATTATATTCTCTAATTAATTCATGCAAACCCTAGTTTCATATTTTAAACAAGTTCTTAAAAAACCAATATTCATTCTCTTATATTATCTGATTTGATTCATTATCTTATATTATCCCAAAAAATCAGATTTTGAAATACTAATTCCAGAATTAAAACCTCTAACATATTTTCTCATCATGAACGTGAATATGGTTCAATATTTCTTCTAAAAATCATGAAATCATGATAAATACCTCAACTCCTAACATGGGTATTATAACTAATTGAAAATAACCAAGATAAACACTTGACTTATATGGGAGTCGTCTGATTTTGTTTTTCTAATGATGATGTGTTTGTCTTCCCTTCCAATCCACACTCCAAAGAAGATGATGATGTAAGAACAAGGTTGAAAGATTCAAGAATCTTCTCCTAAGTTCGAAGAATGCTATCCCTTTCTTATCTAATGGCCTCTAATGGTTTTTCATTCCTCTAACACTATCCTCTCCCAACTAAAAGATGATATAACCCTTGGAAATTCGTATCTTTCTTAACCCTAGGCTACCAAATGACTTAAATGCCCTCTAACGGTGTCAATTAAGTCTAAAAATACCCCGGGACCCAAACATCACACCCGAGTATAATATTTCGACTATTTCGACCATTTCGGAGTCAATCGTGGCCTCTAAACCATCATCCGAGTCACTCTAAATTAATTTGCCATCACGAACTCATATAATTCACACTCGGCACCCGGTTGAGTTATATCACCCTCACGTCACTGCCACTCGTTTTGACGTAAAACAACCACTTACTATTCATGTAGTAATTATATTCAATAAACATTAATCGTTCTCTCTCTCCGATTATTATTTAATAAACACGTAATTTTTTATTTTCATTAAATTACGTCACACGCGTAATTTTAAAAATTTATCGAATTAATTCAATTTTAAATACTAAAAAATACGGGGTGTTACAATGCTAAAAATAGGAACACGTGATTAAAATGTGAATTGAAATACGATTTTAATCAAGTATTCAGTATGTCTAAAGAGGGTATAAAAGCTAGTAGGACATAGTTAAAGAAATAACATTTTGATAAAATCTTAGTGTAACATCTCATATTTTCCCACGTGCAGGTGATCGGACTGACAAGCCGAAAAGAGGGTATGTCAATCAATTTATATCAATCTTAGCATTAACGATAAATAAAAGTGATAGTAAATAAAAACCATCCACAACAACAACAACAACAACATCATCATCAACAACAACAACAACAACATAATAATAATAATAACAACAACAACAACAACGACAACAACAATAACAGCAGCAACAACAATAAAAAAAAAAAAAAAAATAATAATAATAATAAATAATAATATGAAGAACTAAACTGAGATAAAAATAAACTCTCCAATTAAACTCAATCCGCTAGAATAAATCTCTTTAATACAAATATCTCAATTAAAACATAAAATGAACCGAAACCACCCCAGTTCAAATATAAAACTCCTTAGTACAAATGACTAAGGATGATACGTTCAATCCCCAATCGCTGCAAGTCGGATCGCTCAGTCCTATTGTTCATATATATAGCAATAATAATACTTGGGGAAAAGGGTTTATAGATTTGGGTCAGTGACCTAAAGTTGCAAGAAATATCTTATAATATCAACAAAATAATAATCATGTGACTCATTTACAATAAATATGTCACCATGCCGACACTCACATGAAATAGATACCTCACCCTAATGATAAGTGAAATATTACACGAGCGTCCCAGTTCAAGGCATAAGTAATACTAATAAGTCTCTATCAGTAGACTAATAAGTGAACATCCCATAACAATATTCTACAATGAGATGAAAAGAACTACACATGCACAAAATGAAATCTTATATCAATTCTTACTGATTCATGCGATCTCATATTGTAACATTGTTGATCTCATATTGTAACATTGTTAATCAAATTAAACACACAAGAGGAGATTTTTAAACTGGTTCGTCTATGAAGAAAGTCTCCGTCCACTGTTATTTTTATTTATGCTGATTACAAAAGCTCGGTATGGTGTGCTTAAGAATGATTGGATTGTCCCCTTGAGCTAGGGGAGATTGTTTATTAATAGGGGTAGAAATGCAATGCCTTTATATTTTCAGGCATTTATATTTATATAAAATAATTGTGGCTCTTGGTTTTCAGTCTTGATTACCCCTCTAGCTGAGTAACTTTTGATATTTCTGATGGTTCAAATTATGGAGTTGGTCGGCCTTTCAGTCGACTAGGTTCTTCTGATGCCGATCAAGATAGTCATATGGCCACCTAGGATGACAGGTGTCTGTATTTCATTAATCCATGTGGAAAGATAATTTCTACATACAAAAAAGTTCCCAATTCTCCATGCCTGATGATTGATCAAAAGTATGGAGTATTTGTTCAAAATGTTGTTCAACATGTTACTGAAGAGCTGGTCGGCAATTTCAAACCGTCGAAAGGTACAATGGTATTTTAAAGCTTTGATAAGCGTGCAACCGACGATTGCTCAATCATTCGTCGTGTTAATCATTTCGTTCCCTTTTATCGAGGCAACCTATAAATAGGTAGAAGTTTACTTCCATTTCTCTTCAGCTCAACTTGTCTGCACTTAGAGCTTACCCTCGTTCTCAAGCTTTCTTTGTATGATCTTTCACTCCTTGTTCGTTCGCCAATATTTTCTTCAGTTTTTACAGTTACCTTTAGATACCTGTAAGCCTTATTTCCCTATTTCTCTATTTGTTTAATCATTTTCTCTATTTCCACCATGGTTTACTTTGTGGATGAGGGTTCATTATAGGAGTTTAGAGAAAAGATAAAAATTCCGAATTGGGTAGGTATAGAGATAACACAGGGTCCAATAGACGTATATTCTCTTCATGAGGGTCATTGGATTCCCAACTTATTTATTGCTGAATGTGGCCTCACGTTTCCACCAAAACCCATTTTTCTTCAATTTTATCAACACCTTGACATTGTGTCTGCTAGGGTAGCACCAAACACTTGGAGGGTTATAAATGGTGTTACAAGGTTAAATGAGATTTATGGGACTCACATTAGAGTTTATGGGTTGATGTTTTATTATAAATAGGGCACCATTGGAGAGAGTGTGTATTATTTGAAGACTAGGCAAGCCAATAGGGCTCTAGTAGTGAACCTGCCAAAGTCCAATAAGGACTATTAGGATTATGGTGTAGTTATCAAGAATTGGAAACATGCTCCCCTTCCTCAGGGGGTGTGCTACACTGGTCCCAAGTGTCCCCAAGAAGGGCGTGGTACAGGTTATAATTGTGCTCTTTATTTTTCTTCCTTTTGTTATTTGTTTCTAATTTTTATCGACTAACTTTGTTGCTCTTTTTTTATGTAGAGGAGAGTAAGAAGAGGTGTCCTAAAGAAGGTGAAATCAATATCAAAGAGCTTAAATTCTCGTGGGCTTAATCAAAGAGTTTGATAAGAACATCCCTGAGCTGCTTCAGTGATGATAGAGTACAAGAGCTCTATTACTTCTTTTGTTGCCCGACCAACACTTACCCTACCACAGGTCGCCATCAATATAGAAAAAGAACTTGCGTTTGCTTCTTCGACTGCAGAATCAGCTGGGGCTGAGTGCATCCAAGGAGGAACTTCTTTTTTTAAGTCTTTTAATATATCCAATATCCTTGTTTCTCTTCCATCTGATATGGGTAAAAGAAGATGACTAATTTACTGAGCGGACCATTATCTCGCCCTCCCAAGAAGAATGCTGATATTGGCAAGAAGATAGTTAAAAAGGAATCTCAGGCCAGTGAAAAGAGGCCCCAAGTTCTTAGTGCTGAAGAGATCCAAGCTACTGAACCTCAGTACAAGAGGTTAAAGAAGGGCTTGGTTAAAAAGATTCAAGCTGACCTGGGTGACCTTAGGTCAACTTTTATGGCCATCGATCCTAAGTTGGATAGAGGTTTGATTAAGGATGGAACCCTTCTAGCTGATAGAGAGACATCAGTTCCCTTGCTTAAAACCAGATTAATAGAAAGAGCTTGTCAGATTTTAGCTTTTACATTTATCTATCTATTATATATCTCCCTTTTTATTGAACTTTTTCTGATGTTAAATATTTAGTCTCTTACAGTTTTTGGTTGATTTTAATCGAATCATAAAGAAAGATGATCAATTAACATCTTCTTCGATTGAGGTAGAAGAGGCCTTTAATGGTCTAAGGTAATCCTTAAAGGATTCCCAAAAGGATTCCCAAAAGGATCTTTAAGCTAAATAAATACTCTGGGATAAGAAGATTTAGAAGGTTGTGGATAAGGTAGTGGCAGTAAAAAATAACATAAAAGGTCCTCAGAAGAAATCCCAGGCCAGCGGGAATAATTTGAAGGGGGCCAAGGATATGGCCAAATTTGTAAAGGATAAGATGACAGAGTACAAGAACTTGGCCAATTCTGTTGAGGATAAAGTGGCTAGATTGACTGCTAAAATTGCCTCTTTGAAGTCCAAAGGCAAGAAAGATAAAGATGCTGATTTTGACAAGGGTTGGGAGAAAGTACTTTTTACAGCTTCTGTCCAAATTAAATATGCCAAGAAACTATTCTTTAAAGAAGGTTGGTCGAAGGCATTGAAGGCAGTAGGCATAAAGGCAAATTTTGAGCTTTTCCAAAGGCATGACCCATGCACTCCTCCTAATTTAGATGAGGAGTTTGGTCGCGAAGAAGTGTTTGAAGAATCCTCAATGGTGCCTACTGATACTTCAGTGGGTCTATCTACTATTGTCGACCTCCCTTCTACTAACTAGGACCAAGCCAAAGATAAGGAGAAGGTTAAGCTCCTTTTTTACCCAATTTCTTTTTGTCTTTTAATGTATTTTGAAATTCATTTTCTTTGTAATTTTTTATGTACCCATCATTATAATAACGACTTTGATTCATGTAAGAACCTTTTTTGGTAAATTATTTTCAATCTTCTAATGCTGTTGATTTCTTATTTATAGTTATCCTCTACCCTGTTTCTTTATTTGAATTTGCCCCGTACACTCATACTAATAAATTTATAGTTTGATGCCAGAAAGAAAACTATTATTTTTGCCGAATTCAACCAACTTAGGCGGTCCAAAAATTTGGCCATATTACTTTATTCGAGGAAGCTTTATCAGCATTGCTCAGCCCAAATATTTTTGATCAAGTAAAGGAGTCTTACATCAATCTTCATTACCTCTTGGACAGAGCTGTAACTAATAATGGTGGTTATTATAAGAAGATTAAGAAGATACAGGAGGATCACAAACTTTCCAAGCTACTGTTCCATTCTGACTATGAAGCCAAGTATAAGGTACTAAGTGAAGGTTAGTTATTTCACAAGAAGTTAAAAGACATCACTTCTGCCATGAATAAGAAAGAATTATCCCTGAACCAAGAACTGGAGAATGTTCGATCAATTACTGTCATGTTGTAGAGAGAAAATAATGCATTAAGGAATGAACTTGACAGTTCTAAGAAATCAACCACCACTAGTCCGAATGAAGGGGTTTCATTCTTAGAGACTGATAATGCCAGGCTATTATAGGACCTAAAAGCTTTACAGAAGAAGAAGGCCAAACATGGCCAAGCCCTAAGGTAAAGTATAGTTGTTCGGCCAACTATTGATGAATAGTGAACCAAGAAAACTCTGGTCGACTAAGTTGCTCAGCTCAAGGAGAAAGACAAGGCCACCAAGAAGCTTCAAGATAATGTGGACTAACTTACCTTTCATTTTCATAAACAAGCCAGAGATGTTTGGATAGATGGGTATGACGAAGCTCTTACTTATTTGGATTTGCATATGGGGCAAGCTAGGAATAAGGGTTATAAACGGGGTTATCTACTAAGAGGAAGCCTTTTGGTTCTATTAATCATCCGAGCACCCTTGACGAACCTTCTCTTGGGATGAGCATGGATTATGGAAAACGTCCAATGGAATAACTTGTATCTTATATTCGGTTGATCTTTGTTTTGTAATTCAAGTTCATTAGAATGAAATAAAGTTCTTTGAGACACTTTTATCCTTTATATTTAAGCTTATGATTGTTATTAATCTTGTTGTCGACTATGTAGTCAGTACTCTGACTAGCTAATCGGCCTACTGATTAAATGTCTTGCTTAAATCTTAAATTTTTGATTCGTGACTGAATCGGATTACAATGACTTGGATTCTACTAACGCCTCAACCAAGTGTATTAGGAATGCTTAATTATCCCTGTATTTTAACTTAGTCGGGAAAACCTCGTGCGTTTTACTTGGTGTCTTGCACGAGATTTTACTAACTTCTAGTTCATGATTTATCGAAGACAAAATCATACATGAAGTTGTTAATTATAAACTTTTTTGCAGGTGGAAAATTTTGGCGAGGAACTTTTCTGAAGTTGGAAAAGTTCGGCGAGGAACTTTTTCGAAGTTAGAAAAGTTTGAGGATGAACTTTTCTGAAGTTGGAAAAGTTGGCAAAGATAAATAACTTTTCTGAAGTTGTAAAAGTTTGAAAAAGATAAAGAACTTTTCTGAAGTTGGAAAAGTTTGACAAAGATAAAGAACTTTTCTGAAGTTTGAAATTAAAATTTAGTGTTTAATTTAAGGTAGTGGTGTACCACACCATACTCCGAAAAACAAAAAATAAAAATGAAGTATAATGAGTAGAAACATGTAATTTCACTAACTTAAATAACGGATTATATCGAAGTCAAAATTACTGATAGTATTTGAGGCATTCCAGGGGTTCTTAAATTCTTCGCCCTCCAATGTCTCCAGGCGATATGTTCCTGGTCAAATTTTTGTCAAGATATGATACAGACCATGTTAGTTGGGTTCCAACTTGTTATTTTTTAAATCATTTTCTTCAATACAAGGTCTCCTTACTTCAAGTAGGTCGGCTTAACGCATCGATTATAGAACCTACCAGTCCTTTATTGGTAAGCAACCAACCGAATAATAGCATCTTCCTTGACCTCTTTTATCATGTCCCGATCTAATCACCTCATGAGATCACTTTTGGTGAATCAAAATTCAACATTCTGTCAGTAGGAAAACATATTTCAGCTGGTACCACTACCTCAATGCCTAAGGGTGTTCAGAAAATCGAATGGACCGGCGAACCGAACAGGACCGATCCGGACCGTCTTAATTTTGTCGTTTTTTTATCGGTCCGGTCCTCGGTCTCCCTTATTAAATATCCAGTATGGACTGACCCGTATCGGTTACTATTAATATATATGTATTTAATTATATTTATACATATACATACATATTTATTAACACACGCACACAACTAAACTAACTAGGGGGTATTCTCGTCCAAAAATAATGAAAGGAAACCTATATCTAAATTAATAACACACGCACTCTCCACTCCCTCACATCACAACACAACAACAACTCTGTCGTTTATGCTCTGAGAGAAGAGAACTTCTCCAGCGTCTCCTCTTCTCAAATTCTCTGAGATAGCTTCTCTCTCTCTCTCTCACGGCATGATCATGAGCCCATTGCACCGCCTCTGTTGCTGTCGCGCCACCACTGGTGCTGTTGTTGTCGCGCCACCGCCGGTGCTGTTGTTATCGCGCCACCGCTCTTGCTGTTGTTCTCTTCTCGACCCCATTGTTGCTGTTGCGCAACCACGATCAAGAAGTTATCTTTTCAACCCCATTATTGTTGTTTCACTTAGGTATTCACTTTCAGTAACTTCTCTTCAAAGTTGTTTTTTGTTACTAAAAAAACAAAGTTCTTTTTTTGTTGTTACAAAATCGTTGCTCACATTTTTGGTTAAAAAACATAGTTATTTTTGTTACTAAAAAATTAATGTAATTACTAAAAAACAGAGTTATTCTATTTTTTCTATTGAGTTATTTAGTGCCCATTCCATTTTTTTTAATTACTGTAATCACTAAAATTAATGATTTTGTTTTTAATGGTACCATTGTTTACTAAAAAGCAAATTAATGATTGTGTACTAAAAAAATAAGAAATGTAATTACAAAAAGCAGAGTTAAAAAATAGAGTTGCTGTTTGGTTTAATTTATTTAGAGCCCATTCCATTTTTAAAAAGATTATTTCAATAATATTAGGTCCGACAAGTTAGATCGGATCGACCATACAAAAAATCGGACTGACTAAGCCCAAAAACCCGGTTTAATCGGTCCGGTCTTGGTCCATTTTTTAGGACCAATTTAATCGGTCCGGTCCTTTAAATTACTAAAAACTGGATCGGACCGGAACGAGAACACCCCTATCAGTGCCAAAAGTAAGCATGTACGGGGTCTCCTTGTTGCTGTTATGGGAGTGGTTCTATACGCCCTAAGAATGTTGTGGAGTTCATTAATCAAGTTGCCTTTAGCATCGTTTAGCCTTTTTTTCAATCTAATTAACAAGTTTTTGTTGGTGATTTCTATATGTCCATTGCATTGTGGGTGTCCAGGTTCTGAATAAAGTTTCTGGATGCAGCACCTGGTGCAGTACTCTTCAAATTTCTCGTTATCAAACTGAGTGTCATGGTCAGGGATGAAGGCATAGGGCATGCCATAATGGCAAATAATTTTCTTCCATATAAACTAGAAAACCCTCTGACATTGCATATCAATCAAAGTCTCAGCTCCACCCATTTGGTGAAGTAATCGACTGCTACAACCAGATATTTGAACTTTCTCTTGGTTATTAGAAGAAGTCCGACCAGGTCTATTCCCCAAGTAGCAAAAGGCTATGGATAAGTGATAGGTGTTAGAGTTGCCCCCGGTCTTTTATGAATGGTGGCGAATTTTTGGCACTTATCACATTTCTTTATAAAGGAAACACAATCTGCCTTTATTATCGGCCAGTAATAACCTTGTATTGCTATCCGTTGTCTTAGATATCTCTCAATTTTATGAGCTCAACATGATCTTCATGCACATCTTTGATTATATCATTTACTTCATTTGGATGAACACAATGAAATAGGTAAACAATATATCCCCTCCTTTAAAGAATAACTTTCTACAGGACGTAGTTAGCTGCCTTATATCTTAATTTCCTTTATTCCTTTTGGTCGGCTGGTAACAGTCCCTTCTCAATATAATCCTTGATTGAATCCATATAAGAGGGCCCTAATTCTATAAAAATGATGTTGACTGCCTCCTCATCAATGCTCCTACTGGTGAGAATCTCCATCGATAACTCTTCTGAGCTCCATTGGAGTTGCTGAGGCTAGTCGAGCAAGAGCATTTTCTCGGGCATTATCCATTCTTTGAATACGAACCATTTTGACCGTAAGAAATACGTAAATGACTTTTTTTTTACCTTATTCAAGTGTCTCACCATTGTTTCCCCTTTAACTCCATATATTTCAAGTAACTGATGGACAATGAGTTGAGAATTATTGTGCACTATCACTTTCTCGGTGCCCAGTGATGAGGCTAGCTGTAAACCAGTAATCAATGTTTCGTATTTGACTTCATTATTGGAATCCAGAGATTCAAATCTCAATGCATACTCTACATCCAAGTTGTCTAAAGTATTAAGGATGAGTCCAACACCATTTTTAGTTGTACACAAAGAGCCATCTATGAATAATTTCCAAAATGGAACATCATTATAAAAGTATTCATTCATCAATACTCCGTACTTAAAAATATTTTGGCTTTGATCAGCTAGTCGGAGAGCTATTTATTGAACAGTTAATGATTCTGGTTGGTCAACAACCATCTCAGTTGGCCTTTAATCTGAGCTCTCTTTCGAAGAAGTCTGCTCGGTGGGAAAACTTAGTATACTGGGTACCTCTGCATAGGTGAATTTTGCTATGAAATATGCAACTGCTTGCCCTTTCAGTGAAGTTCTTGGTTTATACACAATTTCATACTCTCCCAGGTCAACTGCCCAAGACACCAGTCTTCCAGACTTTTCAGTCTTATGCAAAGCCTATCACAAGGGTAGGTTAGTGTATACTATCATGGTATGGGACTAAAAATAGGATCTCATTTTTCTAGAGGCCTCAATGAGTGCCGACGCTAATTTTTCCAAGCGTGGATATCTAATCTTAGCTCCTTAAAATGCCTTACTGGTGTAATACACTGGTTTGTGGAGACCCTCCTCTAATCGGATCAAGGATGAACTTACAGCGGACTCTAAAATAACCAAATACAAGTAGAACTTCTCACCCAAAACTGGACAATATAGTAGTGGGGGAGACCCTAAATACTTCTTCAATTTCAAAAAATCTTTTTCACATTTGCTGTTCCATTTAAAGGTCTTTCTAAGCACCTTAAAGAATGAAAGACATTTGCATATGGCCCGAGATATGAGACAATTTAGGGCTGTTACTCTTCTTGTTAACTTTTGTACCTCCTTCTTACTAGTCGGGGACTACATTTATAGTAAAGACTTTATTTTATCATGGTTGAATTTAATTCCCCTTTGATTCACAATGTACCCCAAGAACATACCTTCTTGGACTCCGAATAGGCAGTTGGTTGGATTGAGCTTCATTTGATATTTTTCCAGCTGGTCAAATGTTTAGTCCAGATAAGCAATATGATCATTAGCAAACTTGATTTTAGTGAACATGTCGTCTACATATACCTTCATGTTCTTTCCCATTTGATCTAAAAGACTTTATTTACCAACCTCTGATATGTTACCCCAGCATTTTTAAGCCCCAAAGGGATCACATTGTTAGAGTAAGTTCATCGACTGATGATGAAGGATGTGTTTTACTTATCTTTCGGCGTCATCGTGACCTAGTTATAACCTGAATAGGCATCCATGAAGGTGAGCAATTCGTGACCTGCTATAGCATCTACCAATTGATCAATCCTTGGTAAAGGAAAGTAATATTTTGGATATGCTTTGTTAAGGTCGGTAAAATCCACACATATTCGCCATTTGTTCTTCTTCTTGTATACTATTACTGCATTGGCTAGCCAAGTCGAGTATTTAACATCATCAAAGAACTGTTCTTTTTGTAATTTTCCACCTCTTTTTAGATCGCCATATTCTTCTCTAGGCTAAAAACTCTTCGTTTCTGCTTGATTGGCTTGACATCTTTGTAAATATTTATGGTAGATGGAGTTGGGATCAATCCTTTGCACATCCTCATGACTCTAGGTAAACACATTCTTCCTATTTTTAAGGAATTTAATTAAGAGGTAATTTGGGTGGTCCTTTCTGGTTTCTCATCATTTAACATAATAGTTTATGTTTCTTCTATACCCTGTCCTTTCACCAAGTCCTCTTATTCACGAGGATCTAATGTATCAATGTGGAAAGTAGTCGTGCCCCTCTTTATGTCCTATTGATCGGCTTGACTATAATATCATTTATGTGCCTCAATCTGGTTACCATTTACTACGTCGACTCCATAGTTGGTTAGGAACTTCATGTATAGATGCACAGTAAATTGAACAACTTCTAGTTGCTTCAACCCTACCCGACCAAGGATTATGTTGTAGACTGAAGGTACATTTTTGTCCAATACGAATAAGTGAAGTCATTCCATCCTTCTTATCAGTTAAATGATGACTAGTACTTCCAACTTGGCAGTTCCCAAGGGATATACCCTTTCTCCAAAAAAACCTATAAGAGGCCTGTGATACGGTTCCAACTTGTTGTCTCGTAGCCCTACGCTTTGGAAATAGTTTTAGAACATTACATCATTCTAACTCCCATTATCAATCGAAACTCTATGCCATGGTGAACTCTGCAAGTAATTACCAACGGATCGTCACGAGGATAAAGTACCCCACTCAGATCGTTTTTGGAGAAGCCGATCACCAACTTGTCTTTATTGAGTTTTATAGGCCGACCATCACTGCTTTTAGACATATAAATTTGCCTAATAGTGGGACAAGCTTTGGTTTCACTTAAGTACGCCTTTCTTTCAGCAAGTCCATCTCCTCTACCGCGTCTCCACATGCGATAAAATGATAACCAAAGGAAATCATCCCTACATCCATTTATACCTCATTAGGCTTATTTGTCAAGTCGAGATCATCTTTATAATCATTGTTGCGTGCCCTTTTTGTGTATCCTTTTCCTCGGTCGGGTGAATCAGACCTCCTTTTGGTATCTCGACTACCATTCTGATAAATAATTTTTGCCAGCTTTCCCCACCGAATAAGAGTTTTAACTTCATTTTTGAGGGTTATGCAATTATTAGTGGTGTGTCCATGATCGCGATAAAAATCACAATACTTGGATTTGTCTCTTTTGTTAGGGACATCCTCAGTTTCCCAGTCCAATTCAGATATTTGTTATCCACGATTTCTTCTAGAATGTCGTGAACACCCTTAGTAAGTGGAGTATACTCGTCAAACCTATTGATCCTGTCTGACTTCTTATCTTTTTTATCTTTCTTGAACGAATTGTTCTCTAGTCCCTCAGTTTTGCACTCTGGTGCTTCTTTTCCTGCCTTGGATTCCTCGACATTCATGATCTTTCCAGCTTTAACCATCAGCTCTGTCATAGTCTTGGGTGGGTTTTTTGCCAAGGCGTAGTAAAGATCTTTTGCCAGTAATCCACTCATTAACGCTGTAATGGCTATTTTTTCTTCATAATCCACCATTTCTAACTTCTCACTATTAAATCGTGTAATATAATCCCGGGTACTCTCTCTAGGCTTTTGGCGTATGGTCAAGAGGTGAGTAACACTCTTGATTGGCTTGGTCCCAAAGCAAAAGTTATCAATGAATACTTCGATCAATTGGTGAAAACTAGAAATCTTACCTCTAGGCAAATTGTTATACCATATCTGGGCTGGGCCTGTGATGAAATTAGAGAAAGCCCTTCACCTCTTCTTGTCGGGGACAAAATAAATGTCAGCAACAACTTCATACTACTTAATATGTAAAACTGGATCAGTTTTCCCATCATATTTAGGAGTGACAATTGGTGGCTTAAACTTGGAAGGTGTCGGGTGGTCCACAATAGCATAGACAAAAGGTGAGCCTTCAACAAAGCTCCTTTGTATTGTATTTTTAGTTTTGGCCATTTTCCCCAGCTATCTTCCTGTCGCTGCATGGATCCCTTGTAGGAATGTTCCTCTGGTTTGAATTTGGCTGAAGCATATTTAGTGGTTTACTGTGCCTATGTTCCGAACTCTCCTCCCGAGAGGTTTGCTTGGCATGCATAGCACCCCTCATACTAGCTTTTGAACTCGCATATCCTTCTCTGTGCTTATGATGACGTTTTTGCTCCCTGTGATGACCTCTGGTTACCCATGGACCTAGTTGGTCAAAATTAGACTCCCTACTTAGCCTCTCCAATACACTTCGCCTTTCTTTGGAAAAAGATCTACCATTATAGTTATTCGTTGATCGAAATGATGAAATTATGTCAGGACAGTATGAACTGTCATGAGAAAAATGAGAATAGTAACTCCTTTCATTCCTGGATGGTGGAGGTGGCATATCTCTTCTGAAATTGGAAGATTTGTCTTGCATTATGTGAGTCAATTATCTGATCGACTCTTGCATAGCCTCCTGTCCTTTAACTAAATTGAACAGGATCCTCTGGAGGTCTGTTTCACCTGGGGGAACGGATATTTCTGGATTATTGCCTTTAACTGCCAAGCTGCTTTCAGGAATAGTAATCATTATTTAAACCAAATAATAAACAAAGAAATATATGAGGTAGAGAACGATGACAAGGAATCATTTCCCACAAACGGTGCCAATATTTTGATGTCTTAAAATGAACTTAATCCAGATTTATAATCACAGATATATGGTAGGTTAATCAAATCAAACACACAAAATGAGAGATTTTTAAAGTGGTTAAGCTATGTAGAAAGCCTATGTCCACTGTTTTTTTATTTATAATGATTACAATAGATCAGTATGGTGTGCTTGAGAATGATTGGATTGTTCCCTTGAGCTAGGGGAGACTGTCTATTAATAGGGGTCCGGAACCCTAGAGCTGGAGTGCCTTTGTATTTCCAACTATTTATATTTGTATATAATAAATGCAACTCTTGGTTTTCAGTATTGATCGCCCTTCTAGCCACATTTTTTGATATTCCCGATGGTTCAAATTATGGAGTTTGTCAACCTTCCGGTCGAATAGGTCCTTTTGATGCCAATCAAGATAGATATATGGCCGTCTAGGATGACATGTGTCTGCATTTCATTGATCCATGCGGAGAGATAGTTTTTACATACAACAAACCTATTATATTATCTTAGTGTTCCTTAAATTAACCATGTCCATCATTGAACAATATCACAGGTACATAGTACCAACCCCAACTCATGTCACCCGAATAATAGGATATCCGGCTTAAACCCGCTGTCGATAGCCACTACCAAAACCCGGATCCTACCCAAACCAAAAATCGGTGACCTCCACACTTAATCCCGACGGACCCAACTCCACCCAAGCTGACCTTGCCCATTTCCATCTCCATATCCGGTCGGTGGACAGTCTATCCACCAAACTCTATCCATCCTCTATAAACTCCGGACCCATCATACTTCCGACGAAATGATGATCAACTACATCGGTGACAACAGATTGCCTAACAGGGTAGTTCAGAGAAAAAGGTAAACTTACGCATGTGGGTTCTTGGCTTTTGTTTTGTTTGGTGAATGGGTTTTATCCAGATTCGGTTTTGTCTTGGGTAGAATGGGAGTTGTGGGTTTTGGGTCCTTATGGATTTGGGTATGGGATTGGTTCTTCCACTTTGTTTTTTAGTTTTGGTTTTAGTTTTACCCGTGGTTTTGAGATCCAATTTAATTTTTTGGGTTTAAATTTTTTTTGTCAAACATTTCTATACTTTTTCCACAGATGTTTAAAAAATCTTTTTTTGTCTAGAAAATTAGAAAAACAATCAGTCTTTGATATTTTTTGTCCGTTCTAGATATTTAAAAGTATTTTTTTCATTATTTCCTTATTAGGAAAGTTTTTAGTATTATTCAATATTTTGAATTAAATAGTTTTTTTCTTAATTTTTTTTTTGTAATTTCAAAACCGTTAACTTGTTTTTTTTTATCATTTTTAGATTTTTAAAATATATATTAAATGATTTTTGTGTAATTTTCAATTTCTTTTTATAGGTTGAAATGTTTTTTTCCAGGCAATCTTTTTTTTATTCGAAACTTCCACTTTTTTAGGAAATTACTTTTTTTATTAAGATTGATTTTTTTTGTTGGAAATTGTTTTTTTTTGTTTTTTACAGATTTTTTTTATAATGCTTTCCAAAATATTTTTTATTTTTCAAAACTTTTTCTTTATATTCTTAAATAATTTTTAGGATTTTTTGTAATTTTCAAGATTCTTTAAATTTTTTTGTAATTTTCAGTTTTTAATTTTTTCTTCATTAATTTTTTTTTTTGTAATTATTAGAGTTTGAAAATATATTTTAAATGTTTTTATACATTTTTTCTTTTTTAATATATATATATTCTAACAATACTATATTACATGTTTTTTGTGTTAGTTCATTTGCCATCGTAAAGCTATTGAAATTTGTGACGATTTTTTCAATTTGTTAGTAAAATTCGGCGAGCAAAATAATTTAACGTATTAAACGACTATTACAATAATTTCACCTGCGCATCATGTGGGTTAACACCTAGTTTTGTATAGTAATAAGCAATACAAGGATGATTAGCCTTAGGCTTTGGTTAACATGATCCGAGGTATTTTAAAGTCTTTATAATGGGAATAAAACTTTGAGTGGGTAACTGATTATCTCCTCTAGGTGATTGCAACTCACTTATGACTCACCAAAATTAACTATATATAAGGCATATGAGTATAATGGTTAGAACAAAATAGGAGATACGGGAGTGGTCCAATATATTTATCTATATGGAAGTTTATATCTCCACACTTTAATATTTTCAAGAATCACTTGGCTTCGATCCATGTTGCCTTACGTAAGTGTCAAATATATAACCATTTGCCTTTGATTGGTGAGATGAGACATTTATGACATGGGCGATAATGTCCCGAGCTTTGTCTCTATAGTGGAGAGGTTGGTTGTTGGTTAAAGATGTTATATGCCGATAGTGGTGGTTATGGGGAGCATTAAATACTCTAGGAAAAGTGAGTTATGGGAATTCTCTACTTTGGGGAAGTGGACCTCAACCCCGATGAGGCCCGAGGACGGAAATAAAGGTGGGTTTTTTCATAACTGAGTTTTTATTGATGCCTCCCTGAGGCATGGAACCTCTAGTGTTAGTTAAGGATTCCCTAGGGAGGTTGGTTAAATTTTACAAGGAGCTTATGAGCTCCTTGTTGTTCACTACATGTCGTGATTCAGGCAGCTGAGGTTTGGTGCGAGTGTTTTACCTTTAATATGACTTCGTGAAAGCTTCTAAGGGTTCTTTAAATGGGATTTTGGGGCTCGCTACGATGTTTGGAGTCTTGGTCAAAAGCAATGATATCACTACCTTTTAATTTTGACCTATTCTTTAAGTTTGAGACATATTTCCTTTGTTTGAGATCCAAAATCATACTTGTTATCATTATGAATTAAAATGGAATAAATAGTAAGTGTTGTAGTATCAAATTCTTTCATGCTCATGTCCCCTATCTCTCTCTCTCTCTCTCTCTCTCTCGAGTAGTGCCTACGTCCTCCCTTACTTGCTCAATCTCTAACTCCACCATTTTTCTCTCTTCTAACCCCTTTATCTCTCTCTCAATCGCGGTATAAGTTCCCTCGCTCTCATGACTAGATACTAAGCAAGATTCTAAGGCGTCTCCACATAAATTTTTCTCAATGTGCTCTTCTACGATCTCATTAATTAGGCTTACCGCGTGAAGATCATCTTCTTCCCCCGTATGTTGGGCTATATGGAAGATGTTGGTCTCTAAGGTCATGTTCCCAAAAGTGAGTTGCATTTGTCCATTCCTAGTCTTGATAATAGCGTTAGCCGTAGCTAAAAATGGGCACCCGAGAATGATGGGAACATGATTGCTCGAGGCGAAGGAAGGCTCCGTGTCCCAAATGAAAATGTCTACCGGGAAGTAGAAAGTGTCAACTTGGATGATCACGTCCTCCACTATACCTCTTGGGATCTTCACGGTTCGATCCTCTAACTGGAGGGTGATCTTTGTGGGCTTGATGTTGCCCAGATTAAGTTGCCTATAGATGGCATAAGGGAGGATATTGATACTTGCTCCTAAGTCAATTAAGGCTTTTTCGATTTTATTTTTTCCAATGATGTAGAAAATGGTGGGTGCACCGGGATCTTTGAATTTTGGTGGGAGATCATTAAGTAGAATGGAGCTCACGTTCTGTGCTAGAAAGACGTTTTTCTTTACCTTCATCTTCCTCTTAACCGTGAGCAAGTCTTTGATGACTTTTGCATAAGCTGGAATTTGCTTAATGGCATCGAGGAAAGGTAAATTTAGCTTTACTTGCTTTAGCACGTCTATCACATCATCACGTGGGTTTCCTTTATGTGAAGGAATCAACCTTTGAGGAAACGGTGCCGCGGTGGGTGGTTTCACTACTACCTCGGGCTAACTAGTGTCATCTTTATCACTCTCATTCAAGGGGACATCTTTGGCCTCTTTCGTGTCGGGCGAAATCTCCTTGTCTTTCATTGTGTCATGTGGGGGAGGTGATAAATTAACGACTCTCCCACTATGAAGAGTGGTCACAGCTTGACATTGCTCCTGATGTTTAGCAGAGGTGGAGCTAACACTAGTTTGACCTTGGGGAGGTCTTTGGCCCTGGGCAGGAAACTTGCCCTTCTATTGGACACTCAACGATGATTGTATCTTTGAAATATTTGCATTTATATCGCTGATCAGGTGATCATCTAGCATTGGCTGCAGTCTGATTATTGATTAATTGATTCATCGTATCCTCGAGAGTTCTCCGCGGTGTAGTGATATACGTTCCTCGAGGTGGTGGTGCTTGCACATGTCCTTGCATGCATGGAGCTTGTTGATAGTGCGGTGGTGGAGGAGGGGCAACATGTGAATTAGGATTCATCGCAGCATGTTATTGCCCATAGCTAAAACTAGGATGGTTTTTCCATGAAGGGTTGTAAGAATTCCCGTGCGGTGCACAGAAATTACCCTTAAATCCTCCTATACCACTGACTTGCTCTTGAAGCATCACTTTGTAGGCATGTATAATCGGGCATTCCTCAATTGAATGGACCGCCTCACAAATCGCACACACCTTCTCGACGGGGTTTGGGATGGATCCAGTTGGTCCTCTTCCATATACTTCACATAGGTCTCGCAGTCCTTTCTCAAGTAACTCAAGTCGACTGTCCGTCATAGAATTCTTTTCTACGTGGAATAGGCCGAACGCTGATGGAGTGGTGGTCACTTGGCGATTTTAATTTTGAGCATTAGGGTCAGATATATCCCAAGATTGGGTAGTCTCGGCGACATACCTCAGGTGCAGCTCAGCATCGTGGGCGCCTAAGTCGATAAATGGACCACTACCCATGGTTTCAACGAGTTTCTTGGAGTTAAGGTGCAACCCATTATAAAGGAAGGAAATGATTTGTGGTGTATCAAATCCATGATAGGGTCACGAAGTAATTAACTCATTGAAACACTCGTAACATCGATGAAATGGCTCATTTTCCAATTGTCGAAAAGCTTGAATTTGAGCCTTTATGGAGATTGTTCGATGTGGTGGAAAGAATTTCTTGAGAAATTTAGATTGCAACTCATTCCAGGATGCAATCGATCTTGGAGGTAAAGACCATAGCCAGATCTTAGCCTTTTCTTTTAGCGAGAATGGGAAGAGTTTGAGGCGGATCACCTCTTGTGTGCAAGTTTGATCATTGAGAGTATCACACACATCCTCAAATTCCCTAATGTGGAGATATGACTTTTCAGATTCCATCCCATGGTAGTGGGGGAGCATCTGGATCATCCCATTTTTAAAACGAAATTTCCCTGCATTATATGGCAGTATAATTAGGGCTGTCAATTTTTGACACGATAACCCGTTTATGATAATAACCCGAAATGACCCGAACTTAACACAATTAGCTTGTATAGATTTAAGAGTACCCAAAACTTATACTCAAATAAAAATCAACGCGACCTGAAAATGACACGACTAACTCGAATTTCCACCCCTAAGTATAATTCATCTCGGAGTAACAGTGCACTTGGGATATAAGATGTCTCTCAAAGGGCGGTATGGGGCTTCTTCCTCACCGGCGGCTGCACTACCGTGTTGCGACATATTTCTCTCACGTAACGACTCGATATACTCACTTGGTATGCTCGAGGCGTGCCCTGAAGTGTGTCCTAAGAAGGAAAATAGAGTGTTATTTGAGATTGAGCGTGACGGTGTGGGCAATGGAACCCAGAATTGTGGAGCGTTAGGGGTGTGAGGGCTATCAGGGTCGTAGTCTCCTATCGGGTTTTCGTGAATGCGGATTGGATTATTATGGGGAGTTGGAGTGAGTTAAGAATCTTGCATTAGCAGCTTATGAGAGATGATAATGAATATTTTTGTGCTTTTTCAATTTTTTTTTTGGAAATTTTTTTGGTCAAAGTTTTAGATTGACTTAATATGATCCTAAATCTACCTACTACCCCGGCAACGGCGCCAAAAACTTGACGCGACTCAGAAAGTGTCTCTAATGTACGTTCTCTCTAGGCTCAAGTGTAAGCCTGCCGCGTTAGTAATAAACCCGGTAAGTCGGGATCGTATCCAGAGGGAAATAGGACAATGACGTTGGATAGATGAAGAAATCCTAACTCTGACTCTAAAAAGAAAAGAAAAATTGATTTGTTTGGAGAATTGGTTACGACTAAATGCAATTTTGAAATTATGAAAGAAATGAAATTATTCTAAATTATCTAAAATACTAATGATTAATGATTTGAAAATTTAACAATCCCTCAACCTTATTGTATTGAAATTATAAAACTAATCGTAAATTTAAGTGATTAATTAGACCCAGAATTTAGTACTCCCAAGCATTACATATACAAGGTTCATGCCCGCACCATACTTAATCAGAGGACGAGTAAATCGGTATTGCGATAGTTACACTTGAATTGTATTCTGAAGCATCCCGGTTACCCTGAAGCAAACGAGATCCAAAGATCTACAATTGTCGCATTCCTACGCAATACGGTCGTAATCAAATCATTAAATTTAGAGGATTAATTCTATACACATGCAACTACCACATCAGGTTGAGTTTATGTATCCCGACCTTTAAAAGTCTAGCCTACCATGAAGAAAGTAATGAAAACGATTGTTGAATTGCAGGAAATCATGATTAAACTAAAGGAGAATTGAAGAATGATGTAGAAGAAAGATTAAATACAAGAAAGTAATCAATTACGTTATCAAAGCACAGAGATCTAAACAAAACTTCAATCTTGGAATTCAATTTGCAATGAATCTTCAAACTAGGGTTCTTGGATACAAGAATCCTTTTAAAAACTAACTACTAGCCTCCTACAATGTGAAGTAACCAAAAGCCCCTTCTTCCTACTAGGGTTGGCCCTTTTATACATCTAAATAATGACTCCTCCCATGCCTCCCACGTTTTTATCCTTTTATAATACCTAAATGATACTCTTCCCTTGCCTCCCCACATTTTAAAACTAATAAAAATGAATTAAACAAGAAATTTCAAGAGTTGTGACTATTCAGTTCTGAAAATGACTCTTCATTATCTCGCAACTTCAAAACCTCGTAACTTCTTCACCGTAGCTCGGATTGAGGTGCCGTTTTTCCAGTGTTCTTGTAATTGGAATCTCTTAAACTTTCCAATTGTACCCACCTATGGACTAAGGCTGCAAAATTACGAAAATGCCCTTGAACTTCACATTTCTTGCTTTCTTTCACTGTTTTGAGTTCTCATTCGCACTAACTTGCATGAAATACCTATAAAGCACATGAGAAATACATAAAACACGAAATACTTGCCAAAAGGGGTTAGTATCATAAATACGAGACAAATCCAAGCTATTTACTCTGCACGAGATCATAAAAATACCGAAATTAAGGGGATAAATATGAAGAATATGTGCCTAATCAATTCCCCATGAGTCTAATATGGTATATTCACATAAATAAACAATACTTATATATATATATATATATATATATATATATATATATATATATATATATATATAGAGAGAGAGAGAGAGAGAGAGAGAGAGAGAGAGGCTCCTAAGTTTGCACATGTGCTCGCGCACACCAATTTTTTTAAAATATTTTAAAAAATATTTTTGAGTTGATTTTTTATGTGATATTTAAACATTTCAACGGACCCATATAAAAAAAACCAGTTCAAAAAAACTTTTTTTCCTATTTTTAAAAAATTGGTCAAACTTTCGCACCTTTTAAAGTGCTTAAAACTATCGAACGTTTGACCGATTTTTTAAAAATAGCAAATAAAGTTTTTTTGAGTTGATTTTTTTTATATTTGTCCCTTTAAATGGTTATATATCACACAAAAACAATCAGCTCAAAAATATTTTTTTACTATTTTAAAAAAATTATGAACAAACTTAGTTTGCAAACTTAATGTGCACATTAGTCTGTCCGTCTATACACACACACACACACACACACACACACACACACTCAATAGATACAAATACAAGATAACGCATACTCTCGAGCGCATCAAAATCTTACCAATCCCCAAACGTCGGATTATCTGTAAAACCAAAGGTTTATTAATTCTTAAATCTTAATTAAAATTAAATCACTGAGTCCCTTAGTTTATTATATAATAAACTTATAATTCTACATATACAAGTTATCTCCCAAGTATATAAAAGTAAAATAATACCCGATTGCAACAAAAAATACCAAAATCCTCCCAATGACCCAAACCCAAATGGATACAGGGGCCGAATCGATTCGCCCCTTGCCGCGAATCGATTCGATTAGGGTTTGGGCGATAGTTCTCCAAAATATTAGGGGCTAGAACTCCATAGATATCATCATTAAGCTTCTAATAACACATAATCCTCATCCCCTAGTCATAAAAATGATAGATTTAAGATTGTAATCCGTTTCCACAATGATTAACGTGATCCTAACACGTATACAGGTTCAAATCTACAAGTCCCCAACTTAAACCTATTTTCATATGCTACCTTTAATTGATTCGAATTATCATACTATTTCATGTCTATACAACAAATTAACATAGAGATTTGATTAACACAAGTAAACCAGTCCTAAGCATTAGTTATAATATCAAAATCATAAACCACAATAATCCAATTTAAGGTTTTACCCCAAAAGCCCCAAATTTGAAATTCAGATTTTAATCCATTAACAATCCAAAGCTTAAACCCAATTAATCCCAATAAACATCATTAAGATAACAAATTTACTTCCTTAACATGTTTAATCCCAATTAGATTAAATGACAATGAAATCATAAACAAGTTACTGTGGACGCTCTGATTCGTAATCAGGGCTCAAGTCCTTCTCATGTCAGGTACCAACCAAAAACCCAAGGGTTGAAAATTGGGAACCACCCCAAAGCAAAGGGGTCATAACCACCATGAATAAAATTATAAGGGGACAAAGTAAAAAATCTTCCAAAGGAATAAAAAACACCACAGGGGAGCCTTTAACAGAGCGTTTAAAGGATCCATCGACCCTTTAATCAAGCGGTTAAAAATATCGATTTGATTATTACCAAATCTTTACGAAAATGCCCCATCCATACAAGTGACCCTACCCCTTTTTCCACCCTACATGTGTCTTAGCCTTTAATTGAATGGTTAAAGCTCCCCTTTGACCAACCGATCAAAGGTCTCAGATCAGCCCCTATAAGAAAGGGTCCCCACCAACATTCAAAAGCACCCCAAAACCCAATATTGATTTGGTTTTCCATCTTTCTTCAATCCCGATCGTCTGAGAAACTCGAGCTCGGTCATAAAAATCCCGAGTGAAGTTGTACTTTTGAAAAGTTTCTTCCTTCTAAATATAAGGCAAACCTCTGCCTAGTGAAGTTTGTACTTCAGAAAAGTTGCTTTCTCCAAACAACAGAGGCAAACCTCTGTGCACACCCTGTGAAAGTCGTCACTTCCAAATGAAGCTTTGCCCGACTATTTGGTGCCACCTCACAAGGGACACTATATATATATATATATATATATATATTGTGATAAACTATCCATACTTGTTTATCTTATTTAGCGAACCCCGGTTTAGGGGACCGAGTATGCACTTTATAACATTTATATTTTAAATCCTATTTTTTAACCTAGCATCTTTATTTGTTGAGCTAAAATTATTTGTTGAGCTAAAATGACATACTCATTTGTTAAATAAATGCTAATAAAATGCTACAACTAAATATAATATGAAAATACACTTTTCAAATTCGTTCTCAGAAAAGTGCCAGTGAGTCGATTCGTTCCAAAAAATTTCTAAAACCAAAGTCTAAAAAAAGAATACTCTCACCACTTTTCCAAGAAAACTAAACCCGTCGCTACAACAGCATACCCAAATATATATTTTCTTGCAATACTTGTCAAGCATGAGCCTTTAATTAAATTTTTTTAACATGCGAACATATCAATCCAACTCTTAACTATATTGCTATATAAAGGACTAGGCTCCTTTGATACCGTAATGATGTATTTTATACCCGGTATCCCATCGCCTATATCCATAAATCTGTCCCATTAGTTGGAACTACGTTGGCTTTGATCCCAAATCTCCTTGGGTATTTAGACGTTATGCCAAAATAAACTTGTGAATCCCAAGCCTCATTATACGTTTCTCGACGTATTATTTTTTTAGGATGCCTCTATCTCTAGTCCAAACCCCCTTTTTCCAAACAAAGTGATCATCTTTATCACTTCAAACCAGCTCGAGGCTTATGATACCTCTAGGATTTTAGTCACGTCGATAAGGGATACATAGATCTATGTTGGTGGCTTATGGTCCACTTCAATCCTAAATATGCCAATATGCCACCCTCTATCCTATCTATACTCGCAGGTAACAAAGTATGTCTGAAGCATTGCATCTTTACCATTACACCTCCAAAATATCCCGAAGAATACTACCTTCCTACTAGATTTCGCCCAACAATCAAAATAAGCTATGCCTTTGTCGGTACGTTTGGGTCCACTCCCATTCCTAACCTCCACCAAAGATAGCCTCTATCTTAAAAAAAATTTCTCCCCTTCTTAAGTTAAGTCCTCACACTCGCACACACATCACGTTTGAATACATGTACAATCGAACTACGTAGATTTTGATCTCGTGGCTACACAAGTATGTAGGCACAATATAGAGTCCTTCTCGTGACGAAAAGCCTCAACAATATCTCTCTCAATATATTGTCATAATAGAGATGCAACCATCTATCATATTACCCTTTTAACCACCTCTCACACCTCGAATGAGATATCAAACTATCTCAAGCCGTGATTTCTTGCATATAAAAATGCACACTATCGATGACATCCCACTATACAAACCCAGCTCCCTCGCACCCACATATGTACCTACTAATGGCCAACCGTTATTTGAATATACATTCAGACACAATCACTCTTGTGTGGATAAACCAATTTAAGATACGTTCATACACCTCTCACTAATACCATTTTTTACACGTAATCACTTATTTATGCTTGAAGGAATTCGCAAATTAATGTCTCTAATCTTGTTCTAAAATAAACTAAAAAGTAATCATATAATGTAAAGAGAGATAATAATTATATAATTAAGGAAGTATAAAGAACAATGAGGTGCCTAATTCCTTCTCCACTCGTAACCCAGTTCCCTATCCCCACAACAAGACTCTCTGGACCATCTGCAAACTTAAACTTGCCCTAGGAAAAGCCCGAAAGGGATAACCTGAACCTTTTGTTTATTTTTATATAAAATAAACCAGCGACTCTGAACATCCGACACCGCCCCTTCCCCCCCCCCCCCCCCACGAAATACTTAGGCCTAGGCCTAAACAGAAGCATGCAACAAAAACTAGATACGACGTCTAACAGCTTCTAAGGGCAATCATCGAACCACCGAACTGATAAACCTTAACTTGGGGAGCAAGGGTGAACTGAGAGATGAGAACTCTCGCAGCCCCGTAGGGATAAACTAGTGAACCAACAAACCGCTACAAGTGGCATCCCTCTCTCATCCCTGCTTGGTGCCCATAATACCACAATTACACATTACGGGATGATAAAGCAAGAGATTTTCTTGCCTTATGAATGATGAACACTTAATTCCTTCACTTGATCCCTTGTTCTTCCTCTCTAAAGTTATCCTCAAGTTCTGATAAATCTCTTAGGCAACTAGGATTTATGTTTTGTGTGCAAGGTGTTTACTTAATAAGGATTAACACCCTTAAATAACTTTAAACCCGCAAATCACCAAAAGGCATAATTTTGGGCCTCTAAATGAACTCAATATACTACCAAAACTAGTCTAAAACTTAGCTCAAAGGTGTACATACCCACTGGGCCCAATCTAAAGCAATAAAAATACATCTTCGAGACTCCGTGTCACTCCAGAATCCGATCCAAATGGTAATACCTCACAATGTAAATAAAATAAACACTTAGTTATATTATGCGTACAAGAAAATCGTCCAATCTCATGCAATTAATATCACCAATTAATTATTGATACCACGCGCCACAAAAATAACTTAACATGCCAATTTAATTATCATCAAAATTTTGCATTTTATTATTACCAAATCTCACAAGTAATAATTCATTTAATTTATTAATTTATTTCTCAATTAATAAATGATAAATAAAAGCCACAAAAAATATGGGGTATTTCACTTAGTAAGAGGTTCAAAGGAAACTGGGTTCCTAAAAATAATGGGCATCTTGTTATTAGAGGGAATAATTCGATATGTATTGTTAAGAATAATAAATTGGGGTTGATAGAGGAATCAAGTGACCATATGATGTATACTAAGTCATACGACCGTTGGCTCAAAGTGAAACACGTTTCCTATTATGATGAGCCACTAGCCTTAGGACTAGGTAACGTGTTAAGCAGCAGTCACTTGGGAGATGACCACGGATACTATTTGAATAACTACTTACCCATTAGTGGGTGTGGAATTATAGAACACCCAATGTATGATTACTATATAAAGCCAAGGTAGGATATGAAAAAAGAATAAGTTGATTACATGTAAATATCATAACTCCATATGTAATAAACCTATCCCCTTCCCTTTACCCCGTGGACGTAGGTCACTTTGGTTAAACCACATATATCTTTTGTTTATCTAATATTATTTACATTATCCGCACTCACATACAAAATTGTTTTACATAATTATTTTTTAACTCAACATATTTGGCATCATTTATGGGAATGATAGTTCCAAGCCATGAATAGGCATCAAGTCACCCAGCCATCCACGAACTTATTAAATAGCAAGAAGCCCTAAAGGCACAGTTAGTTAAAATCCTGGATAGGCTACAAGTAAATCTTGATCTATAAGCCAATAAGAAGCAATTCGATCAATAAGACCCCATTACTTACTAGAATGAAGACGATGTGATTCCCTCGCCACCGCCATCGCCTCCACTAACTGTAATCTTCTCTACAGTAAGAGAATCGATATTTATAAGGATTGACTAACCTCTCGCGTCGATAAATGGGGGGGGGGGGGGTCGCAGATCACCATATGGCCGCGATATCTTGGATTGTCAAATGTCGTCGATATTCAAGCTCCTTGTGATGGGTGCCTTCGATGGAACATCTAACCAACACGACCACAATTATAAATAAGAATCATATATAGACTTATTAGTCTGTTCAGATAAGATGAGTTTAGGGTCTTCGCTATTACGCTAATGGGCTCAACCAATATGTGGTTAAATCGATCACCACCAAACTTAATTACTTGCTTTAAAGAGCTGACTGATTTATTCGTTAGGCACTCCATTGGCAGACGAGTGCATAAAAAGATAACTGATTACCTATTTAAAACAATTCATATCAAGGAGTAATCCTTGAGGGAGTTCCTCAAGCGATTTAATGATGAATTTCTCAAGATTGATCACCCAGTCGAGCGAGTGTTTATATTCGTGATCCTGAGAGGTCTCTATAGTAAGAACACCATTTATCCCCTATCCAAGAATCCACCAACGAACATGACTGACCTTATGTGAAAGGCATAACAACATATCCATGTCGAAGACATTATCAACAGCTGCCTTCATCCCTTAGAGGAAGAAGAGTTGCAAGGAAGAAGATTAAGATATAAACAACTAAAGAATATACAAGGATAAAAAAAAATGTTGAGAAAGACTAATCTTGATTTGACCGGTTTACACCTCTCAAAATGACAGTAGGAAGGGTCTTACATATATATGATTTTTATTTATAAATAAAGGAGTGTCATGTTCACTTTGAAACGAGACTCATATTTGTGATATCGACTTATATTTATTTTAATTATATTGTATGAATGTAGGTCAAATGAACCTAATAGGAATTCTTGTTAGTTGGATTTGGCCTGATCATTGAATATAAAAATTCTAGTTCTAGTTAAATTAAACAGTTCATAACTTAGATAGGGAGTTGAGATCCTATCGATAAAGCTGCGAGTACAATTTTAGTAGTTTATATTGACTATGAGAACTAATCAGATGGTCCAAGAACTTGTCTGATAGTTTAAAGAGGATCGCATTTGTACATCATGTATGTATTGAATGGGATAAGGGTGAAATACAAGTCTAGGTCTTGGCTATATTAGCCTTGTAAAATCTCACAACGTTTACAAATGGTGCATACATTCTTAATCCCAAGAATTATGAAGATTGAAATGTGTAGACAATTATTGCTTTAATTGTAATATGTGCGATCTAATTTATCGGGTATAAATCTCTGTGAGTTGGGCAATCATTGTGTGGACATGTCTGAAATCATATTCTGGAGGAATTCGTGTCTGGGAGATATCATAGATTATGATAACCCCTTGATAAACTTATAAGTTCTGATTATATACTAAACTAGATTAATGGATTACTTTATAATTCGATAGAGTATTAAATTAGTTAAGTTAGAGATCAAGGAACAAATAAGATGTTGGTGAAAATCGATTAGTGAAAATTTATATTTCACCAGGTGGATATTATACTCTATATGCGAAGAATCACATTATGTATCATTAACTTCGCAAATAAGACCTCATTATTCGAGTAATTCTAAGATAATTAAATTTGAGTGAAATTATAATTATTTATTGAATTAATTATAATCAAACGAGAATGATATAACTTACGGGGAGTAATATGGGATTTTCATATTTCTATTTAGAAGACACTTTAATCATTTGTCTTAGGTCCCAAGTATATCTTATTACCCAGGTAGTAGGCCCAAAATTTATAGAACTCTAATTGTCCTAAGATCACTTCAAATACCTATATATATATAGGTATTAGGAAAGAGGTATACGTAGAATAACATATCGTAAGGGGGGTGTATGTGTGAAGACCCCGATTTGGAATCAGGGCGTGGGTCCTTTTTATTTTGTCGATGAAGATACCCTTAAAATTAAAACCACAGGAACAAAATTTTGGGGACCAAAATGCAAAGTAAATAAAAATAAAAAATAAAATAAAACACCTTGCAGGTCCTTTAACCGATCGATTAAAGGCCTCTGGAAGGCTTTGGCCAATCGGTCATCCCCCTAATGATTATGAAGATCTCGGAAGGTATTTTCTTAGCCATAGACCTATCCCTTATCCCTCATCCACCCTACACGTGTCGCTGAGGATTATCTATCGGTCAAAGCCTAGGGATAACTGATCAGTCAAAGGCCCTTCCCAGATCCCTACAAAAGGAGGTCTCCACCAACCTTGAAAACCAACTCAAAACCTAACATTGATTCGATTTTATAACTTTCTTCAATCTTGAGGTCGATTAACATTATTGACGTGACACACATTAGCCGATCAACCTTTCTATTGGTCCTGCACATATTCGGGTATGCTTAACATCCCAACACATTTATTATTGATGTGTCACTACGTTAGACAGTCAACCTTTTTACTGATCCTGCACATATTCGGGTGCGCTTAATATCTCAACACATCATGATTAAACCCATCATTGTAGTAAGTTTGTCCAATTTCGTTAAGCCTGTGCATACTCGTATTGTTCCACACATGACACCTCACAATAGCAATTGAGTCTAATTTTAATTATCCCTGTACATACTCGTGATGCCAAATACACACAAACATCACTATATTAAGTCGACCCAATTTTCGTTAGTCCTTCACATTCTCGCGATGCAATTCCATTTTAATACCCATTTATTTTCTCAAGAATTAATTATATTTTATTTAACATAGTTCTTAAACTAGCTCCATATATACACCGCGCATCGCAATTAATCTATCCCGAGTCCCATACCTAGAGATTTCAAACTCCACAAGAGCACACTCCCTAATCCCATACCTAGAAATCTTCACAACAATTAATATATCTACTTTTTAGTCTCATACCTAGAAAGTAACATACTAATCCAAGGGTGAAAGTATAACTACTTACTTAAATCCCATCGTCCCAACGGTGTTAAATTATTAATATGAGCAATCTCGACATAAAATTTATATTTTTAATTTAAAGTTAAAACCTTTCAACTATTTACACAAATCGAATTCCATTCTAATTACATCCATTTAATCATGTAATAATCCTGTTCAACGAAATAGCTATACAAGTTGTCAAAATTCCATAATATCGATATGGGTGTTAATTTATTAATTTATCACATAATATGAATAAAATATGTATAAAAACAATATTAAACATCCAATAATATCATTCGACTTCATATGTATCCATTTAGTAATTTTACGAGTTGTAATATTTTTTGAATTAAGTATTTTAATTTAACACGTAATTCGTCCTGACAGCCTACAATTTAAGATTCAACTATTTAAACAAAAAATACTTTAATTCTTAAATCAAATCCTTATATTTAAGGAAAAAAAATAGAAAATTATATTATACTATCAGTTTTCTCATTAAATTGCAATCCTTTTTAATAAAACATATACAATTAACATTTAGGCAACATTTAACTCAAATAATACTTAAAAAGATAAATAGTGATTTTCTAACTTGAAAGTAAGTTTCTAAAAAATTATGAATACATGGTTGCATTCGTATCGTGAAAATAACAAAGTTATGTATTTGATTGTTATCTTGAGAAAAACTTGATTTATGCTTTCAAATATGGTGTTGAAACTTTTGTTTTAATGGTGGGTTTTACTCTAATATGGCCCAATGGAGGGAGATAATTAACTTATATGTGCACTTTGTTAAACTCATTAAGACCTCCCACATATAATACACACATGCCGACACATAATAAGTATATATATATACATATACATACACAAACTAAAGAAAGAAAAAAGTTGTGGCCCACCCTCCCCTTTTGTAACTCCATCCGACATCACACACACATCCTGTAAATTTCCATATAAAAGTTACTAGTTAACATAAGACTATATATTACACATATAAACTATAAACCTAAAGTGGTCCTAAACTATATATATTATATGGTATGTCTCCCAACTAATTACTTCCATTCATTATATATAAACCCACGAACAAGTATATAATTTTTTTGCCAAATAAAAAATAAATCCCAAAGAGTTGTTTTAATTCCCAAACTAAACCAAATAAATATATATGAACCAATAAATATAACTAGATAAATTCGTTTATAAACGAACATGTCTATTAAAGCTTATAACACCATCAACCTATGACCTTAAGCTACTAACTTTCCTTTATAAAAGTAAACACACGACCAAGTATGTATACTTATAGGCAATTATATATTCGGATCAAGACAAAAATTTTAAGCGATGTACACATTTTCACGCCACTCTTATATATATAGAAATATAAAATATATTAATAGCACCATACACCCTTAACTTAAATTATCAGTTTGGGGACTAAAAGTGCCTAAAAAAAGGGCTTAGATTTTTTTTGAAAATGTATAAAACACGAAAGTTGTCCGGAATTATATTTTACATGTCGCTGTACTCTTTTTAGAATTTTGTGGCATTTTTATTTTTTTGACGAAAAACCTATTTTCTTAAAAAAAGACACATTTGTACAAAAATAGGGTCTCTTAAAACTTACGTACCTTTATAATTATTTTTTAAAGTACATGTTATTATATAACGCTTTTAACCCTTAATAACAAAGTAATTCTTAGCTCAAAAATAATCTTTTTCACAAACACCTAGTATTTAACTTACCGAAAATATAACTATAGGGAGTATAGACCAATAATAAAAGCAATAATTAGAGATTAGCCCCTAAACAAATATCAATGCAAGAAATAACACAAGTATGTGGTTCAATAGATTGTTATGCTTACAATTGATCCCTCAAATTTGGTGAGGTCACTCTAATTTATACTGATTCGTGTTTTTTGAGTTTAAGTCTCTTTATAATTATCCTATACACAAGTCCTAGAGCCCTATGAGAGGTGATCTTCTAACTCGTCAACGTGATCTTCGAAGATTTTCACTTATCTCCCTATATTTTCATAATATTCCAAGATAAGTCATGTGGCATCCACGTGACATAAATTTGACCATTCTCCTTTTAATAACTTTATAAAAAATGAGGCTTGTAATCCATATATAAAAATAACCTTAAAAATATGTCCATGAGACTTATTACATGGTATTAACATAATACGAGTGGTTCACGTACTTTTATTTTGTCGTTTAAGGTGAAGTACCTTTATTTGTCATTTATTATCCCTCTTTATATATGTGTGTCATACATGCACTACGCGAAACCCAAACACGACATGCAATTTATATTCGTTATATTCAATCAATACTAAATAATTAGTACCATTAATACCACAACTAAACATTCAATACTAAAATAGTTAGCCCACTAAAATGTTACCAGTACAAAACCAATCAAAATATTATTTAAGCCATTCTAGAAAATCACTATTCACCCTAAATTACTATTCATGAGTAAACTGCTATTCATCCAATAATTATAATTGTTGTTGTTGTTGTTGTTGTTGTTGTTGTTGTTGTTATTATTATTATTATTATTATTATTATTATTATTATTATTATTATTAACAGTCATGTGACCCATGCTGTGCAACGCATGTGACTATTTTACGTAAAAATTTTGCGCGACACTAATATTTTATAATTACTTTATTGATTAAAATTAGGAAAATTACATTATTCCCCACTAATACTGGAATTTCGTCCTCGAGATTAAGCAAAGTGTAAAGGTTGTAGCATAAACATGCACAAATAATAAGGACCACATATGTCTACTCATAGAATACCACGAATGGGTGCCCATACACCTAATCATTACACACACCATCCCCATAATTAAAATAACTTTGTATATTGAACTATATAATTATAAAGGATAACTATAAACTAGTGAACGTACCAGTATATTTCACTAGCCACGCTCGAGCTCATGTTGAGTCTGCCCCATCTGGGATCCCAAAACAGGTAGTGTATTAACTCAATGCATTATCGGGGATGGCACAATCGTCCTTTGTGATTCACATGCTCCAAGTGCTGAAGGTCCTTGGCTCTACTGGCCTGAGCTTTAAGGCACTTAAAAGATTGATATCCTATCTCTCCATAGCTTAGAACGCGCCCCCTAAAGGGTCCATACTCCCTAGCTGATGCTCGCTCACCCTATTGTCCATGCCTTTGTCCCTAAGGACTTTATGGGATGAAGTTGCCTTACTGAAAGGCCTATAGCCCTTGCCTCGTCCGCTGCCTCTTCCACGATTGGTCATTCCGACCCTTATTCTCCCCACTTGCCTTCGACCCATCATGACCACTCAGCTCATTCCTCTTACTTAACTTCTTTTGGTAAGTTATTTTCTGTTGCCATATCAGTAGCACGACGTCGATAACTTGAGTGTAAGTAGTGTACGATAGATTCCCCCAAACCCTCTTATTCACCGACCACGTCAGACCCTTAATGCAACATTATCTTTCCTCTCCTATGTGTTCACCTCTTCACGTGTAAACATTACGAGGTTTGTGAAATCTTGTTTATACTCAACAACCAATTTCGAACCTTATTATATGTCCAAGAATTCCTTATTTTTAGTACTCCTAAGGAAAGTATTTATAATTAAATTCCACCATAAAATCTCCACAACCTAAGCGATCTTTATAAGCAGGTGTGGTGATACTCTCCCACCACTATAATGCATCTCCAGCCAGTATAAAGTAGCTAACATCTATTTCTGCACATCCGGACAGTCTAATATTCTCAAATGTCTCTCCATATCACACCTCCACTGATGATCGACCACTGGATCAAATTCACCAGCAAACGTGGGAGATTTTCCATTATGGAAACTAGACATCACCTTATCCCATGATGAAGTGGTTGCACCTTATTGTTATGCCTTTTACGCTCCCCACCTTTGTCTCCAAAATATCAATACTTGTTGCGGTGGCCTCATGAATGATGGTCCTTAACTCCTCAGTACCCAAAAGTAATTGACCCAGTCTATCCTGAGCTACGGGACCAGTAATCGGACTCTCTCTCCTACTTCTAAATTTCTGAGTGTTTTCCATCTAAAAATATAAGAACAAACAATGTCAGACTCAAAAACCTCAAGAGTGCAAATCAATAATAAAGAATCAAAGACAGGAATAGCGGAAGTTATGGTGGACTCAAAATCCTCGAGACCTAAGACCGTGCTCTGATACTGACTGCAACACCTTGCGTGTTTTTAGCATTGAAGCTGGCCATGCTCTGCTGTCAAACTACTTCAGGCATTATAATTAAATACTATTATTAGCATATGATTGAAATATGAGACATTTTAAAACTATTTCCTCAAAATAAAATTCAAAATAATCTAACGATTATAAAATATATCCTATAATAAAATCCATCAACATAGTAAACTCTAATAGTAATTCTCAAACTCCAAGTAATAAAATAGTCCAAATAATAACCATAAACAACTGTTTTATCGAGTGACCCACGAAAATCCATAATAATTGTCTCATAATTAAATTGAGAGGAAAAGAAATTACACTACTAAAGGTAAATCCGAGTTGCAAATCTCCAAATACTAGGCGGTTAATCAACAAACTTGAAATGTTAGTCAACTCAATGGGTTCGGGCCCACTACAGAGATATCAACTACTTTTCCCAAATAGGATTCGTGAATCCTGTCTTAAGCATTATGAGAGACAAATATCACAGTAGAGTATTTTTAATTAAGGTTCAATACAATAAGATGGAAGTAAAGTAAAATAACTACTCACACAAACTAAGTCACCCCCACTATCCAAATCCAATTATGTTTATTTAAACATGTAATTAGACCAAAATCTTTTAATTTAATTTAATCCAATTATTAAAGACACGGCACCACATTAGCCAGTTAACCTTTCTATTGGTCTTACAGATGTTCGGGTAGACTTAAGATCTCAACACAAGATAACTTGGTTGTTGTGAGAGAGAACTTTCACATGCAATTACATTATATATCTATATAATAAAGTAGAAAACTTATGTATGTCATAAGCTTAGTTAATGATGTCATGAAATTAGTTTTTTTTTACAATACCCATTTTATCCCTCAAATATTTTATTTCCCCCTCTTTTTGAGACACTCTACTTTATTTGGCCCTTACTTCAAAATTAAAAAACATGGGTAACAACGTAAATGGTGCACTCTCCTAAACTTCTCCACGACAGAGGTGAGAGTAAAAGGATGCCTTATTTCTCTTTCTACTTTAATTCAAACCATTGTTTTCTCACATACCCAACCCAATTGCCTTTATGCCCCACCCCCCATTTCACGTTTCTGATTATCTAAAGGTACCATTTTCTCTTTCATCTATATATTTACCCAAAATAAAATCATATCTACATCTCATCTTAGATCTATGAAACATCTACGGACACCCTCTCTCTCTCATTTGTCATCTCCGACCGACACCTTCTCCCCATCATCTTAGATCTTCAAAATCACAGTTACATCTCATCTTATTCAAAACGATCACCTATTTTTCTCTGTATTAGGGTTTTATGTATTTATTTTGAACTTTCTTTTATGTATTTGGACAGATAATGGTCTTTGGGGGAGGTACTTTTGGTTGGCCTCCTGGAAAGGCTCTCTTCTTTCTTCATCCCAATAACTCGGGTATATTTTTTGTTCTATTGGGAACAATATGGACGTGGACGTGGTGGAAATATAATATGGTAGTGATGTTTTTTTTTGCAGATTAAGTATAGGATATAGAAGCGCTGAGATGGCTCGAGATTGATATGGATGTCGACGTGGTGGTTCTCTGCAAGTAGGGATCATTTTGACAAAACCCAGTCTCTTTTTTGCGTTTAGGTACTCTGTTACTTATCTACTATTGTAGATCAGGTGAAAAAATCATCTCGACAAGTGATGGTTTGCTTAACCCACCAGCTGATATTGAGAAGAGGAGGCACAAGCTTTAGCGTTTGGTGCAATCTCCTGACTTGGTGTTCGTTACAGTGGTTTTGATTTTTTTCACGAATCTAATCATATCACTTGGTTGGGTAAAAAAAACTTGGTGTTTGTTACAGCTGATTTGATTTTTTTCATGTAATTAGTTTTTATTTCATTTTGACAAAACCCAGTCTCTTTTTTACGTTCAGGTACTTTGTTCCATATGTACTATTGTAGATCGGGTGAAAATATCAACTCGACTCTTTTATCCTATTTATTGCTGAATGAAGAACTGTTTTTTGATTCTGTGTTTTTATCCTATTTATTTATCAGCGTTAATCTTCAAACAAATGAGTGTACACAGACCGGGTGTCTCTTTAGGTTACTAGATTTACACGAAGTAGGTTTACACAAGGTGGTTGTAGAGTTCTGTAAAATGTATTACACGAACATGGACTTCTTTCACTTTTCCCTAAACTTTTCCCTTTTTTTCTTTTTAAACTTTTCTAGTTCGTGTTATGTAATGGGAAGTTTTCATTCACTTTTCCCTAATTAGAACTTTGTTTTTTTTTTTAGTTCAAACTAAGTTTTTGCGGATCTAAATTTTTGTTCCTGTTTTGATGTTTTTTTTCAGATTGAAACCTAATCAGTATACACTCTCTAATTGAAACTTTGTGGTTTTTTTGTTCAAATTAACTTTTTAAAACCACAATTTTTTTTAAACTTTGTTTGGTAATCTTGTTTTTTTTTTCCAGATCTCACTCCCTATCTACTCTTACTAATGCTTTTGGTTTTCAGTATTTGGAGTTTCCGTGGGATCGATTACTTTTCTATTTGACTTTTAGGTTTGAATTATGTTTCAAACCTTTGTTGTCTATATGCCCGAGATTTTAGTATGTATTCAGTTTCTGTTCAAATGTTGTGATATTGGTAGTTCATAAATGATTGGACTGGAAGTACTATTAAGATAGAAGACAACCCCATTGTAATCAGTTTATTTCTATCACACAATAACATTTATGATATCCATACATTGTCATATCAGTTTATCGATAGTTTCCAATTAACATAGTAGTATATCCATATAGTATCCTTATGACTTCAACAATAGGATTCGGGGGTATCAAGTTGGGGAATGAAAAGATGACGATGGTATGACATTTAGTTCCAAAGGTCAAGAAAATAATCAAAGATATGGTCCCCATCTAAACGCATGTTTCAATCATTTGATATTTTTTTTCCTATGTTAGTGTTTTACTTAGGAATGCATTCAATTTTAATTTCAATCTTTATTAATGAAATCATGTCCATTATAACGCACTAACCTATTTTTGATTAACTTTTTTGAATCTCATCTTAATAGATCATTTGATTGTACTTTCATTTGGTTAATTCTAATTTTCCATTTGTTAGGCATTTACATAACGTTTGTAGGTAAGTAAAAATGACAGCTTATGGGGTTAATTCTATTTCAATTTAGGAGTATTAATATTAAGATTTTTAGCTGCTTAAGTTTTTGTATGACAGATGTTTTGACAGATTGTGTTTTAGTTTTTTTTTTAAGTACACCCCAAGTTCTGGTGGTTTGGAAGATTAATTTCGGTCCCTTAACTTCTTACAAACTATTAAATGATTTGCCTATTTTTTAAAATATAAAGCATGATTTCAAACATTGGTTGATACCGTTATATATTTCCGATTTTAATGATTGATTACGTTAGTAATGTTTATTTTTTTTTCATTTTCACAAATTTCTTGTAGGGTTAAGTTTTTGGAATGGTGGATGTCTTTTCGTATTTAGACTAAAACAAGCACAACTTCGATTGCCCTAAGATTTCTAACTGCATGATTGGTCGAGGACATTGGTGAAAACTTGGATTTTTATTGAAATCAAGGACCAGAGGCGCTGGGACATATGATTAGTATATGTATCATTATTAGTATATATATCAAAGAAACTTGATGGTGATAAATCTGTTCTCTTGAATTACAAACTATTAGTTTTGTTGTTGGTGTATTTCTTATTTTTTATACGTGGCGGATAATCCTATAAACAAAGGAAACTCTACCCAAAAGTTTTAAATTATTTACGATTATTTATTTTATATAAAAACATATCTTCGTGCCTTCAGTCAAAGGCAACAACGCTTAATTGGGGGATCCTGAATAGGCGGATGTCGGTGTGCTTACCCCCATATATAAAGAGGGTTCTCCCGTGTTTCGAACCCGAGATCAACTGTTGCTTTGACAATGACACCTGCTATCCCACCCAGGCGCGACTTTCTGCTTTTTAAAATTATCAGCATGCCTTCAGGCACGGGCATACCCCAGTATATATATATATATGCATAAGAATGCGCCTCATTACTGCACAAAAAACTGTAATACCCCGTATTTTTATGCTATATTAATTTGGGGATTTATTAAATTTAATGTGAGTTAATTATTTAATAAAAATCCGGAAATTAATCATGTTATAATTATTAACGCGACGAGAGTTAGTAATTATGGGAAATTTGTTGAATATTACTAATGAGCAAAGTAATATGTAATATTGGTTATATTGAATGTCACGAGTGAATAAAATGACAATTTTGGAAATTTGAGTCGGTACGCGCCCGTGTCGCGTCGGGACTAAACTTTGATAAATAAAAGTGAATATTTTATAAGTCATTTGTATGGTCGTTTTGAGTGCGCCAACGCGTCTGGAAGGGTCGATATAGTCAGAAAAGTGTACCCGGGGGTTTAGTTTGGGTCTCGGGGCGTTTTTAGGCCTAAGTGGTACCCCGGGAGGGCATTTTGGACATTTCACATTTATGGGTAATTAAACCCACGAAAATCAGAAACCTATATCAGCCATTTAGGTTAGTCAGCTAGGGTTAGAAAACTCAAACACAAGTGACGGCCATAGGAGAGGGAAGAAGAAAGCTCCCAAGGCAATCTAAGGCCCCAAAAGTCATCCGTTTGCACCGCCACCACCACCAACGCGTAGATCGCGCAACGGACTACGCAACCACACCAAAATCATATGCAAATCAGAACACCAAAAATCCCAGGCAAGTGTTTATCTTGTGTATTTTCGTTGGTGCATCTTTTATATTAGTGTAGGAATGATTAGGATGAGTTTTATGGAAGAAAACCTAAGATTTGAGATAGGAATCACATGTAGTTATGGTTTAAATGATAATTCTGGAAACCCTTGCCATGTAGAGGAAATTACCCACGAAATTATGATGTTTATAAGAAGAAATTTCTGGAAAAACAGATTTGAACCATGATTTAGAGATTTCTAGGGTTCTTGAATATTTAAATGAATTATGGCATGATTAATCCATGTTTAGTGACGTAAATTGACATGCTTTACGTAGGAAATGTATGATATCATGTTAGGATGTTAGTAGTACAAATTTTGAGACGTTTGGGATTGTAAAATATGGATTTGGTGTAAGTTAGAAGATGAAACCCGTAACTGCAATTCTGCAGATTTCGCAGACCTGCTTGATCGATCGATCGATCCTAGAGCTTCGATCGATCGAGCCCCAGACCTCGATCGATCGACCCCTCCTGGTAGACTCCTATTTCCTTTTAAATGAGTTAAATTCAATTTATTGTGAGATAATTCTTGGGCATCCTTAATAAGATATTTTGGGAGATAGGGAAGACCAGTATGACATGTGAATAAATTTTGGGACCCTTGATGACGAGCAAAGATTGTATTTTAGGGTAATTACATAAGGGTCGGTAAATTTATGACTTAAAGAGAGAGACACGTAAGAGAGTTACTTTGGGACAAATGTGTATACCTACTGAATTCTATAATTTGGAGAATAAAGCCATGAGAGTTGTGGTACGTTGGAATAATACCGAATCAAGGTTAGAAACAAACCGTTATAAGTGTTTACTAAATTATGATAATATGGAAATGTCATAATTATGGGAATTGAGAATTTACCTAATATTGATACGGTAATATTAGTATAGTTATATGATTGTGTATGCATATACAATCTATGTGTGAAAATCATGCCCACGCTACTTGCTATCCCTGAGGTTTCCGCGCTGGGACAGTCTTATCTCAATGGGACCTTTATGGGGGATATTGACTTGTACCCTAGAAGAGAGATATCCTTGGTACAGGCTATCAGAATGATACTTCAGACTGTCACTTGGAATCTATTCTTCGCCTCATCTTGTTTGTGTATAGATATCCTTGGTACAGGCTATCGTAGTGATAGTTCAGACGGTCCTAAGAGACGCAAACATATGCCGTCCTCTTAGAGACTTGGAATCTATGCTTCGCCTCAATATTGTTTGAGTATGTGTTAATACAATTCGAGAGTGATTCCAAATTTGTATTCCCCTTAATATGAGTGATATGGGGTTTGGATAGTAGAGTATGCCCGCACCATAGTTATTATTTGGGGTGCTGTTCGATATATATATATTTTACGAGTAGTATATATATATATATATATATATATATATATATATATATATATATATATATATGAAATTCTGAAATTTGGAACTACCTATCGTGAATTGATATGTAGGACATGGTTGATGACTCAAATTATAAATACTTGTTTTGAGAAAGTATAATATGACCCTGGAAAACTTTATTGATTAATAAAGTTAAAAATGAGAACTTTGGTTACTAATTGAAATATTCTCTTCAAACAATTGAATCGTTAAATTTTGAATCTTACGAGTAATCTAGGATAAGTTAAATCATTGGGAAGATTAGTGCGATAAATGATAAGACAAACCGTTGGGAAGGTTAGTGCGATAGGTGTGCACATTAGAAGAGAGGTGAGAATTTCTCAAGAGAGTGTCGTACTAATATGTTGTTGCATTGGCCTGTATCAATTTAAATACTTGCTAAACAATTTTTTTTAAATCATATACACTATCGGGCTCTGACCCGTTTCTCTCTCTCTCTCTCTCTCTCTCTTGTATATATATGTATGTACTACAGGTGCCCATCCACAGGGGCGTCTTGCTTAGGATCCTTTGAAAGGAACGTGCTGCAGCTTAGGTGGGAGTTGGAGGCCACTTGCATAGACGACTTCGTTTACTTGATTCCACATCTATCATACTCATTTATTGGGCATGTGTCGCCCTTTACACTATTTATCTGTTCTTTTGGGACATTTGTATTTCAGTTATTTCTAGTACTGTTACTTTGGGTTTTATTCAGCATGTATGTTTTACATTTAGTTTTAAATGTTGGGATTTTGGATGTTGAATGTTTAAAGTAATTAGATTATGTTCCAGGATAAATGTTGTATGATTCTTACTTATGGAAAATGTCGTTACTAATTAAATAAATAAGTTTTTCTTTAAAAATACAATTTGGTTAGAAAGGTTAAAAATGGTTTTGACACTTAGCTTAATTAATTAGGGTGTTAATTTGGAAAAGTTTATTTTTACGACATTGATGCTAAGAATGAACCAACTGTTCACCTTGATTTTAATTTAATAAAGGAGTGATCGCCCGGTATTTAATTAGGCGGGGTGTCACAAAAACTTGTGACACCCCACCTATTCTAACCACAGGTGATCAGTCCTTCATTAAAACAAACATGAATCCCATCTGGTTTATTCTTAGCATCACTGTCGAAATTTATTTGAATTACTAATCACCCATGTTAAATTAAGCCGGTGTCAAATGTTATCTTTTATTATTATAATAACATGCGGAAATAAAATAAATTAACTAAACCATCCACACAAATATAATCTGAGCAATCACACAACATATACATAAATAAATGAGACCGAATAAACCATCGGTTCCCAAAATATCCGAATAGAAGTTTGACATAATAAAGTTGAATCTAAATACAGTCTGATAAATAAACTGGAGAAATAAATAGTTTGAAGGTCAACACGCCCAAATGAGAGTCTCAAAAACGCTAATCTAGAAATGGATGAGCTGAAGCGTCTAAAGCAACTCTTGCAAGCCTTCGCAAATGCTGCAGCTACGCATCCCTGGATAGAATCATCAAGTTGGGCGTACCTGTGTCTGGATACCTAAAAGGTTATGAAAATATTTTAACACGGATGAGATCCCAAGAAAACAGTTTGAAAATACTTTGCAAGCGTTTAAATCACAGTATAAATCGGTTATTAGATACACTTATTAGTTCAACGTATACTCCCTTGAGTTACTCATCTCTCAACTAACATGCACGCCTAACGTATCCTACCTAACTATGCTACACAACCCAACTAGATAAATTATCTAACTAACCTCAAAATGTCTAACTCTCTCGTATGACATATACGACTCACTACCACATTATCAATAATTAATATTTCCCACGTATTGATTTTGAATCAATTATTTAAGTTTCTCTACTTAAATTACTTTTGGATACACATAGTATATCAGTTCTACTACCACACATAAGTAGATATACTCCACCTGTACATATTTATCACACATCCAATATATATAACTATAGCATCCCCAGAATGGCCCCTCGTGATGTTGGCATACTCTGTTATCAAGTCCATGTACCTCTTGTACTAAATTAAGGACTATTTATTGTCATGTCTCCTCAAATCCGAAATCAATTAACACACAATGGAATCGAACATGGTTCAGAGCCTTTGGGATACGCACATACCTAACGTACTCAAATGACACGCTGGTACCACTAATGTACACACATAGTGAGCCGCCCTAAGTTTCATGTTCTGGGGCACAAATCTAGACTTCACTGGAATCGTCAATGTGGGATTACCCTGTACGCGGAAACCTCGGGATAACAGGTAGTGTAGGTATGTTCATGCACATAAACAAATCATAATCATAGGTATTCACACAATATATATACATATTTATTCAGTAGGTATACACACAACTCAATTATGTCAACCCATACGTCGTATATGTCTCTTGCATACTCAACGCACCCTTTAATTACCATTATAACCTCAAATAGTATATTTCGAGTATCGCTCACTACCCTAAGGCTCCTAGTTACCCCTTAATTAATATCAGTAGCTATTTCACTCCTACTCTACTGGTTGAAGTCATAGGTTCACTCATCCTCTGTGACCCGTTTCAAAGCTTGTACATTCAATAACTATGGATATGTGCCCGATTCTCCCAAGACTTATCTCATATCAATTTACGTAAACCTAATCCCCACCATAGGCCTACTGACAATATAATCCTCTTTGTCATTTAGGGATGTCCCAAAAGTTTCCACGTTAAATATTCATACATTCAGGGTTCAAAAGGAAAAAAATTACGAATCTGGGCAAACCGAAGCGATTCGCCCAAAGGCCGAATATATTTGCTCTTGGGTCGAATCGATTCGAAAAGTGTCAGGTCATCTTCTCTAATACGCTATTATGTTTTTCACCATTTTTGTTCAATACAACTTTGATAATTCATATTAAAACTCTCATATAACTTAACCCAACATATAATATGAGTATAGGAAAGGATCCTAACGAATTTTCTTCATCAAAACATCACTTAATTCCACGATTCACGAGATTAAATTCTCTAATTAATTCATGAAAACCCTAGTTTCATATTTCAAACAAGTTCTTCAAAAACCCAGATTCATTCTCTTATATTATCCTAACAAATCAAATTTTAAAATACTAATTTCATAATCAAAACCTCTAACATGTTTTCTCTTCATTAACATGAATATGTTCCAATATTTCTTCTAAAAATCATGAAATCATGCTAGATATCTCAACTCCTAACATGGGTATTATAATTAATTAAAAATAAGCAAGATAAATATTTGCCTTGTATGGGAGTGATCTGATTTCGTTTTTGTGATGTTGATGTGTTTGTCTTCCCTTCCAATCCACACTCCAAAGATGATGGTGATGCAAGAACAAGGTTGAACCTTCAATATATGACACCCTACCTATACTAATCCTGGGTGATCAGTCCATTATTAAATTAAACAAGAATCATTAGTGGTTTCATTCATAGCATCACTGTCGAAAGACAATTATATTAATAATATCCTAATGACCCGGTGTCAAAATTTGTATCTTTTTATTAACATGCGATAATTTAAAATAATAAAACACATTCACCATTCAAGTAAACAACGCAATAAATGATGAAACAACTGAATAAATAAATGTGTTTAGAATAAACACTCTAGCCCGAAATCCACATACAATAATCCACAATAAAAACCAAATCCAACAACTGGAAATAAAATGGGAGCATGGTAGCTATGAAATAACCTCTAACTAAAGATGGGAGATATGCTCGAATGAACTAACTGAATGATGAAAATGATCTGATAAAAGTGGAAGCATCTACTACCGAGGTCCTGCAACGTCCACAACAGCTCCGACATGTCAAGAACATTTGAAAAATATTTACAAGTATTAAAAATACAGTAAGAGCATATATTGTATACATGTTAACTTCATGTGCCCTCACTTTAGATCCTTACCTCTCAACTACTTTGCACGACTAACGTATTCTCCTAAACCAACCCAGTTACGCTACCCCGCCTAACTCGTTTGACTAAGTAAATATTAAGTTTCCACGTAATTAGGTTATTTTAGACATCAATATTTATCTTATCTACTAATGCACACACAGTAGAATAAATTACACACACACACACAAAATACATATATATACCACCCTCGTCATATATACGAATAAGGCATCCCTAGGTGGAGACATGTAATGCGTTCATACTCTGCTATCGAGTCTTGGTACATCACATACTAAGTAAAGGAATTCTGGTTCAAAATCACTCTCGAACCATAAATTTACGATTCACACAATTTGGAGGCGATGATAGTTCTAAGTCTTTGGGCTGTGCACATACCTAATGCACCCAAATGACCAGTCACACTATCATACACACAACTAGTGCTCAATCCCTAAGTTTTATGTTCTGAGGTACAAGTCAAAATCCACCAAATGGGCTCATCGAGATCAGACTGTCCACGACGCGAAACCTCTCGTGATAGCAGGCAACGTAGGTATGTTCACACACATAATAAGTCATACAATAGGTATTCAAACAACCTATATACATATCATCAATATAGGTATCCACTTAACCTATAACATATCCCATAGATAGTACATAACTCTCGAATATCTTACGTAGTATCGATTTACCCTTATACTTCTCATCGTATATTCCCGAGTATTTCCCACTACTCGAAGGGTTCCAATTACCTATTAAATTATTTCAGTAGTCATAACATCACTCTACTACTGGTCCGGACTTAGGTTCACTCATGCTCTCCATGACCAGTACTAATTCGTGTGAATTCATTAAATATCCAAAATACACCCAATAATCCCTAGCCTTAATTCTCCTCAATTGGGGTAACCTCAACCCTACTGTATGTTTACTGCAATTACAATCTCCTTCATTAACATTTAAAAATGTTCCAAAAGTCTTTTTGAAATTTATTCACAAGTTCTAGGCTTAAATAAGGGAAAATTTCCAAATTCTGGCAAACCGAATCGATTTGCCCAATGGCCATACCCATTCGCCTTACCGAATTAATTCGCCCTTAGGCCGAACCGATTCAAAATTGTACAATTCGTCTCTTTCGTTCTACTGTTACGTTTTTCACCATTTTCAATTATCAAAACCTTCATGATACGTTCCCAAACTCCCAACTAAGCCTACTAGACCATATAACTTGTATAAATGATTTCTAATGTGCTCAAAGCATTAAATTTTCAAGGGGAGTCATGATAATCGAATTAATCCTTCACTTTAATTCCAAAAACCTATAATATTCTTTTCATTCAAGAACATCACCAAAAGCACATATTTCTCTATTATTACCATCACATACATTCTGATTTCATTTTCTATTCATGTAGGGATTCAATCTACATGTAAATCCAACCCAAGATCTTGAATTAAGTTTCCAATTTAAGCCATAATCATTTATTCATGCAAATTATCCAATCATACACTAACATGGATAGTATATACACTCAAAATTTGCAAGATAAATACTTATATGAAGTCTGTAGGTCTAATTGTCTAGAGAAGTGGTGGAGTTATCTTTTCCTCATTTCGATCTAAACTGCAGTGGTGGTGGTACAAAAATGGTGTGGAAAGCCTTGGGAACCTTCACCTTCCTCCTCTAACAGCTTCTCTTAGATTTTGTAACTGCTAGCCCTAACCTCCTCAACACATATGCTAATATAAACATATTAAATTCGTAGGTGCCTTTTCTCTAAAAATCGTAAAGACTAAAATGCCCCTCCGGGGTGCCGATTTGGCCTAAAAATGCCTCGGGACCCAATCCAAACCCTTGAGTACACTTTTCTTACTATTTTGACTCTTCCGGATACACCGGTGCATATGAAATGACCATTTGGATGACCCATAAATAAATCTCATTTTATTTCATAAATTTAAGTCCCGACACGGCTGACACGCGCGTCCCGACTAAATTACCGTAATTGTCGTATTTTCTCACTCACGACAATCATATTGCATTCTTACTAATTTATTACTCGTTCACTAAGTAATACTCAATATAATTCGTACAAATAAATATTTACCCTTGTCTCGCTAATCAATATTTATTTTTAATTCGAATTAATTTTCTATTAATTTCCCAATTTAATTTAATTAATCATAATATAAAAATCATTAAAATACGGGATATTACACAAGAATCCTCTCCTAAGATCCAAGAATACTCTCCCTTTCTTCTCTAATGGCCTATAATGGTTTTCTATTCCTTTAACCCTAGCCTCTCCCAACTACAAGCTGAGATAACCCTTGGAAATTCGTTTCTCCCTTAACCCTAGGCTACCAAATGACTAAAATGCCCTATAACCGTGTCAGTTATGTCTAAAAATGCCCCGGGATCCAAACATCACATCCGGGTATATTATTTTGACCATTTCGAAGTCAACCGTGACCTCGAAATCACCATCCGAGTCACTTTAAAATTATTTTTCATCTCGACCTCATATAGTCCACACTCAACACAGATATATCACCATCACGTTACTGCCACTCGTTCTGACGTAAATTAACCACTTACTATTCACGTAGTAGTTATATTCAATAAACAGTAATCATTCTCTCTCTCTCTGATTAATATTTAATCAACACATTATATTTTATTTTCATTAAATTACGTCACACGTGTAATTTTAAAAACTTACTAAATTAATTCAATTTTAAATACTCAGAAATGTGGGGCGTTGCATACTTCCCCCCTTAGAAAGGAATTTCACCCTCGAAATTTGGATGTATCTGCGGTAAATAACTTTGGATACTTCTCTCGCGTGTCATCCTTTTTGCTCCCACGTCGACTCATTAACATTTGTGTTCCCCCACTGAACTTTTACAAAGGGTACCACCTTAAACCGCAGATTACGCTCACTACGATCAAGTATCATGCTAGGTCTCTCCTCATACGAGATGTATGGTTGCAAGTTGATCTTCTCCAATGGAACATGTCAGAAGGCCCGCTCACTCCTCTGGTATTTCTTCAGCGATGACACGTGGAACACATCATGGATCCGTTGTAGATGCTCCGATAGTCCCAGCCTATAAGCTACTAGTCCCACCCTATCGATAATCGAAAATGGCAATCCCATATATCTCGATGCTAGCTTCCCGCTCTTTTTAAATATCATCACCCCCTTCATAGGAGATACCTGCACCAGCACCTAGACACTAACCTCAAACTCTACGTGTCTTCTGTCTACATCGGCATAGATCTTCTGCCTGTGTTTAGCTATACGGATGCGCCCTCAGATTAGCTCAATTTTGGCAATGGTGTACTGAATCATCTCTGGCCCCAATAACTTATTGTCCCCCACCTTTAATGAGCAAGCAGGTGAACGACAAGGCCGACCATACATTGCCTCGAATGGTGCCATGTCGATAGTGAACTAGTAGGAGTTGTTATATGCAAACCCCACCAAAGGAAGGTACTACTCCCATCATCCCCCGAAATCAAGTATGCACATCCGCAACATATCCCCAAGCATCTGATTAACCCTTTATGTCTTCCCAGTGTCTGTGGGTGATACGTTAAACTGCAAATCCATGCCTATAGCCTCCTAAAATCTCTGCTAGAAATAGGACACAAAGATCTTATCCCAATTGGACACAATATTAATCGGTATCCCATGTAGTCGTACTCTCTCTGCAATGAACAACTGTGCGTACGGCCTCATCTCAAAATCTGTGCAAACCAGAAGCAAATGGGACACCTTAGTCAGCTAATCCACTATTACCCATATGGAGTTAACCTCACTGCGATGTCGATATCTCGATAATAAAATCCATGGAGATACTCTCTTATATCCACACGAGAATGTCTAGTGGCTGCAACATCCTTGTCGGTCTCTGGTGGTCTGCCTTCATTAGTTATTAGATAACACACTTTGAGATAAACTCCGCTAGGTCCCGCTTCATCCTCGACCACTAATATTGCCTGCGCATATCCCGATACATCTTATTCCCACCGGGATGTATCATAAATCTGGACCTGTGAGCCTTTGAAAGCACTATATGTCTCAAATCCTCATCCCCTGACACCATGAGTTTCCCATTAAAATACAAACCACCATCCGAACTGATCGAGTACTACTTTACACCATTAGCTAACAACTGGTGAATCATGTCCTAATAATATTGATCCTCTGCCTGTGCTTTCATCACCCTCATCACAATCTCGAGCGTGATAACTAATACGAACATACACGCTCTGGAAAACTCATCATCATGTCGAAGCTCTCTCCACTTTGCCTTCCATACCTTTGCTATCTACACCGTGGGACATCGGATCAACACATCCGCCACCGCGTTAGCCTTCCCTAGATGATACTGAATATCAAACTGGTAATCTTGCACAAACTCCAACCACTTTATCTACCTCATGTTCCGATCTTTCTGCGTGAAAAAAATTCTAGAGGGATTTATGATTCATGAAAATGTAAACTGCAGCCAAATCCAAGTTATGCGTGGGGAAATTCCTCTCGTAGGGCTTAAGCTTGTGAGATGCATAAGCTATAGTCTTCTCCTCCTTTTATAATACACCCATAAAATTCTTAAAGGACGCATCAGTATAGACACGGTACTCCACTCCTCTCCTAGGTAGTGCAAGTACTCGTGCTGAGGTCCATTAGTCCTTTAGCTCATCAAAAGCTAACTAAAAATTTTCGTCCCAAATAAACGACACCCCCTTACGAGTCAGATTCGTCAGCGAACCCATAATCTTTGAGAAACCCCGAATGAATCGTCTATAGTATCTGGACAAGCCAAGAAAACTACGAATCTCGATCGGTGTCATGGGCTATCCCCACTACGTCATCATCGATACCTTACTCGGATCGACTGCTATACCCCTGTCAGACACAATGTGGCCCCAAAACTGCACATCCTAAAGCCAAAACCCACACTTCTCAAATTTAGCATACAACTGGTGCTCCCGTAGTGTCTGTAAAACCATTTACAAATGCCTGATATGCTCATCCTTCGAGCGAGAGTAAACCAAAATATCGTCGATGAACATAATAAAAAATTGCTCAATGAACTATCTAAATATCCGGTTCATCAAGTCTATGAATAATACTGGTGCATTGGTGACCTCAAGTGGCATCACCCTAAACTCGTACGACCCATACCAAGTGAAAAAAGTAGTCTTAGGAACGTTTTCTTCTCTGATACGCAGCTTATGATAATCGGACCTCAGATCAATCTTGGATAAGTAAGCTGGTCCTATCAACTGGTCGAATAGGTCATCAACCCGAGGTAGTGGGTACTTATTTCAGATCGTGACCTTGTTCAACTCTCTGTGATCGATACACAATCGAAATGATCTATCCCTCTTTTTGAAGAACAACACCGGTGCACCCCATGGTGAAGTACTTCTTCTGATAAAACCCTACCCCAAGAGCTGTTGAATCTGGTCCCTCAACTCCCTCATATTAGATGAAACCATGAAATAAGGCACTCAAGCTATATGCCTCATACCCGACGCTAGGTCAATCACGAACTCTATTTGCCGACTAGGCGGCATTATGGGTATTTCCTAGAATACATCATCAAACTCCCTCACTAATGGAATTGAGTCTAACAAAACAACCACCTCCTGTGAGGTTTCCTCCTTAATGTATTATAGATGTGTGCTCGACCCTCCCTCAGGAAGAGGTATCGCCACTAAGAATATCTCCTGTCCTGGAATTGAGAACACAATAGTCCTCCCGAAATAATCCACCATCGTTCGGTATCCAACTAACCAGTTCAAACCTAATATAATGTCATACCCCTCTATATCTGACGCAAGGAGGTCAGTGGCTAAGCATAATCTACCCATGTCGATGTCCATAACCATATAGATCGAATGTATAATCGATCCACTACCCATCGGTGACTCCACACACATAAGGAGACTATCGTCTGTCTCCAATAGGCCGGAAGTTCGTGCAAATATAGTCGCTATGAAAGAATGTGATGCCCCAGTGTCAAATAGTATCCTACCCTCGTGCCCATGTATAGAAAATGTACCCTCTACTACTGGTGGTGCTTATGGGGCTTGCTGTGCGAAATCATCCCGAACATTATAAATATGTCTGTATTGTAACTACCCATGTTGCGGTGGGGCTGGTGCTACAGGTGGCCTCTGTGTCTGCTGCTCTTATGGGGCACCCTGCTGTTGCGGTTCTCTGCCCTACTGTGGGAAATATCTTCTCTTGTGGCCTATTTGACCACAAATAAATCACTAGCCTGGAAACTCTCTCTGCCTCTAACCCTGACAATGCTGACCCTGTTGTTAGCCATTATGGCCTTGGTCCTGCTGGCGTCCCCCATTGTTCCCTTGGCTCTAACGACCTTGAGGAAACTGCTATGCTGAGGACCCTGTTAGCCCTGCCTATAACCTCCCTCGAGTCGATAGCCCTAGATCTGAACCTCTTGGATTGATCCCTCTCGAGAATCCTGCCCCTGTTGTCTGCCTGACTGCTGCAGCTATTGTGGTGCTCCACTAACACTGTTACTTCCTACCTTGCCTTGCTGGCTAAGATCACTTTATCTTTTGCTCCCCCTCACATGGAAGCGATGATCCTGGCAGTGTAACAATGATGCATTAATGACATCTATATAAGTCACTAATGCAGGGTTGCCAATCAAATGCTTCCTAATCCTCCGGGCTAAACCATCCATAAAGTTCACCTTCTTCCTTTCTTCATTCTTTACCTCATCTAGAATAAAATTATCTGCAAAGAGTGAATTCCTCCTCGTACTCGGCCACTGATCTATTTCCTTGGGTGACCTCACTCAACCTTATACACATCTCTGTCTTAACTGTTGGAAAAAAGTATTTATGGTCGAATCGCACCCAGAACTCTGCAATAGACATCGTGTCCCTCTACTCAACGATGGTAATCGACTCCCACCACTGTAACGCTGCCCCAACTAGCCTAAAAGTGTCTAGTATCTTCTTTTGAACTTTAATACACTCTACAATGTGCAGGTGGCACTGTATATCCTTTTTCCAATGTTATGTCACAATCACGTCCGAACTCCCCTGAAACTTTGGCGGGTGGACCTTCTGAAAACACTCCCTAACCCTCTGCTACTTTGACGACCCCGGGTGCGTCTAGAACACTGGCGCCAATGGATGTTGTGGCTATTGGGCTTGTGGAAAATGGAGAGACATGGCATTCATCATCGTATTAATTGCTTGTGCCACTATCACTTCCACCTCTGCTGCTGACATTGTTCCCTGTGGTGGCTTTTGCTGCAGTGCCTGTGGCTCTTGTTGAGTCTCCCTTACATTATCCCTAATCGTTGCTCTTATTGATCGCTCTCTCCTGGGAGGCATCTGAAAATAAATCGGATTGTATGCGTTCACAATCAATACAAATATAATAGCAGAAGAACAAAATCTCAAATGCGTAATGATGAATGCAACAATCCTAAAAATAGGGCTCTATGTAAAAAAAATGCTATGCTGAAATTCTAGTAAGTCGTATAGATCCTATGGACACTAGAACCAGATGATCTGATACCATATGTGACACCCTACCTTTTCCAACCATGGGTGATCAGTCATTTATTAAAAAAAAGGAATCGAATCTAGTTCATTCTTAGCATCACTGTCGAAAAGCTTTTTAATTACTAATCACCTATGTTAAATTAAGTCGTTGTCAAATTTTATCTTTTATTATTATAAAAAAAGCGGAAATAAAATAAATTAACTAAACCATCCACACAAATATAATCTGAGTAATCACACGACAAATACATAAATAAATGAGGCCGAATAAACCATCGGTTCCTTAACAATCCAAACATAAGTCTGACATAATAAAGCCGAATCCAAATACAGTCTGATAAATAAACTAAAGAAATAAATAGTATGAAGGGAAACACGTCTGAATGAGATACTGAAGAACCCCTATCTAGAAATGGATGAGCTGAAGCGTCTAAAGCAACTCATGCAAACCTCCACAAATGATGCATCTATGTATCCCAGGATAGAATCATCAAGCTGGGCATCCCTGTGTCTGGACACCTAAAATGTTTAGTTTGAAAATACTTTGCAAGTGTTTAAATCACAGTATAAATCGATTATTAGATACACTTATTAGTTCAACGTACACTCCCTTGAGTTCCTCACCTCTCAACTAATGTGCACGCCTACGTATCCTACCTAACTATGCTACATAACCCAACTAGATAAAGTATCTAACTAACCTCAAAAGGTCTAACACTCTCGTATGACATATATGACTCGCAACCACACTATTAATAATTAATAATTTCCACGTATTATTTTTGAATCAATTATTTAAGTTTCCCTACTTAAATCACTTTTGGATACACATAGTATATCAGTTCTACTACCACACATAAATAGATATACTCCACCTATATATATTTATCACACATCCAATATATATATAACTATAGCATCACCGAAATAGCCCCTATTGATGCAGGCATACTCTGCTATCAAGTCCTTATACCTCTCGTACTAAATTAAGAACTATTGGTTGAGCATGTCTCCTCGAACCCAAAATCAATCAACATACAATGGAGGCGAACATGGTTCTAAGCCTTCGGGATACGTACATAACTAACGTACCCAAATGACACGCCGGTCCCACTAATATACACACATAGTGAGCTGTCCTATGTTCCATGTTCTGGGGCACAAATCCAGACCTCACTGGAATCGTCAACGTGGGATCGCCCTCTGCGCGGAAACCTCTAGATAGCAGGCAGTGTAGGTATGTTCATGCACATAAACAAATCATAATCATAGGTATTCACATAATCTATATACATACTTATTTAGTAGGTATACACACAACCTAATTATGTTAACCCGTACGTTGTATATATAGCTCTCATACTCAACATACACTTAATTACCATTATAACCTCAAATAGTATATTTTCAAGTATCGCTCACTACCCTAAGGGTCTTAGTTACCCCTTAATTAATATCAATAGCTATTTCACTCTTACTCTGCTGGCTGAAGTCACAGATTCACTCATCCCTCCGTGAGTCGTTTTAAACCCTGTCCGTTCAATAACTATGGATATGTGCCCGATTCTCCTTAGTCTTATCTCATCTCAATTTATGTAAACCTAATCCCCACCATAGTCCTATTGACATTCAATATAATCCTCTTTGTCATTTAGGGATGTCCCAAAAGTATTCTCGTTAATTATTCATACATTCAGGGTCCCAAAGGAAAATTTTCATAAATCTAGGCAAACCGAATCAAATTGCCTAAAGGCCATATTAATTGGCTTTTCGAATCGATTCTCTCTTAGGCCAAATCGATTCAAAAAGTGTCACGTCATCTTCTCGTATATGCTGTTACATTAATCACCATTTTTCTTCAACATAACTTTCATGATTCATGTTAAAACTCTCATATATTTTAACCCAATATCTAATATGAGTATATGTAAGGATTCCAATGAATTTTCTTCATCAAAACATCACTTAATTCCATGATTTACAATATTAGATTCTCTAATTAATTCTTGCAAACCCTAGTTTGATATTTCAAACAAGTTCTTCAAAAACTAATATTTCATTCTCTTATATTATCTGATTTGATTCAATATATTATATTATCCCAACAAATCAGATTTTGAAATACTAATTCGAGAATCAAAACCTCTAACATATTTTCTCATCATTAACATGAATATGGTCCAATATATCTTCTAAAAATCATGAAATCATGATAGATATCTCAACTCGTAACATGGGTATTATAACTAATTGAAAATAAGCAAGATAAACACTTGACTTATATGGGAGTGATCTGATTTCATTTTTCTAATGATGATGTGTTTGTCTTTCCTTCCAATCCACACTCTAAAGATGATGATGATGCAAGAACAAGGTTGAAAGATTCAAGAATCCTCTCATAAGTTCTAAGAATGATCTCCCTTTCTTCTCTAATGGCCTGTAATGGTTTTTCATTCCTCTAATCCTATCCTCTCCCAACTAAAAGATGGTATAACCTTTGGAAATTCGTAGCTTCCCTAACCGTAGGCTACTAAATGACTTAAATGCCCTCTAACGGTGTCAGTTAAGTCTAAAAATACCCCAGGACCCAAACATCACACTCGGGTATACTATTTCGACCCTTTCGGAGTCAATCGTGGCCTCGAAATCACCGTCCGAGTCACTCTAAAATAATTTTCCATCACGATCTCATATAATTCACACTCGACACCCAGTTGAGTTATATCACCATCACGTCACTACCACTCGTTCCGACGTAAAACAACCATTTACTATTCACGTAGTAATTATATTCAATAAACATTAATCATTCTCTCTCTTCGATTATTATTTAATCAACACATAATTTTTTATTTTCATTAAATTACGTCACACGTGTAATTTTAAAAATTTATCGAATTATTTCAGTTTTAAATACTAAAAAATGCGGGGTGTTACAATGCTAAAAATAGAAACACGTGATTAAAAAATGTGAATTGAACTACGATTTTAATCAGGTATCAAGTCTGTCTAAAGAGGGTATAAAAGCTAGTAGGACATAGATAAAAGAAAGAACATTTTGATAAAATCTTAGTGTAACATCTCATATTTTCCCACGTGCAGGTGATCGGGCTGACAAGCCAAAAAGAGGGTATGTCAATCAATTTATATCATTCTTAGCATTAACGATAAATAAAAGTGATAGTAAATAAAAACCGTCCACAACAACAACAACAACAATAACAACAACAACAACAACAACAACAACAACAACAACAACAACAACATAATAATAATAATAATAATAATAATAATAATAATAATAATAATAATAATAATAATAATAACAACAGCAACAGCAACAGCAACAGCAACAGCAACAGCAACAGCAACAGCAACAACAACAATAGTAGCAGCTGCAACAACAACAACAACAATAATAATAATAATAATAATAATAATAATAATAATAATAATAATAATAATAATAATAAACAATATGAAGAACTAAACTGAGATAAAAATAAACTCTCCTATAAAACTCAATCCGCTAGAATAAATCTATTTAATACAAATATCTCAATTAAAACCTAAAATGAACCGGAACCACCCCAATTCAAATATAAAACTCCTTAGTACAAATGACTAAGGGATGCCAACTGGAATGAAGTAACAACTCATACTCTAAGAATGATACGTTCAATCCCCAATCGCTGCAAGTTGGATCGCTCAGTCCTACTGTTTATATATATAACAATAATAATACTTGGGGAAAAGGGTTTATATATTTGGGTCAGTGACCTAAAGTTGCAAGAAATATCTTATAATATCAACTCAATAATAATCATGTGACTCATTTACAATAAATATATCACCATGCCGACACTCACATGAAATAGATACCTCACCCTAATGATAAGTGAAATATTATACGAGTGTCCTAGTTCAAGGCATAAGTAATACTAATAAGTCTCTATCAGTAGAATAATAAGTGAACATCCCATAACAATATTCTACAATGAGATGAAACTAACTACTCATGCACAAAATGAAACCTTATATCAATTCTTGCTGATACACGCGATCTCATATTGTAACATTGTTGATGTCTTACGTTAATCAAATTATACACACTAGAGGAGATTTTTAAACTCGTTCATATATGAAGAAAGTCTACGTCCACTGTTATTTGTATTTATGCCGATTACAAAAGCTCAGTATGGTGTGCTTAAGAATGAATGGATTGTCCCCTTGTGCTAGGAGAGACTGTCTATTAATAGGGGTAGAAATATAATGCCTTTATATTTTCAAGCATTTACATTTATATATAATAATTTTAACTCTTGGGTTTCAGCCTTGATTACCCTTCTAGCTGAGTAACTTTTGATATTTCCAATGGTTCAAATTATGGAGTTCGTCGGCTTTTCAGTTGATTAGGTTCTTCTGATGCCGATCAAGATAGTCATATGGCCACTAAGGATGAGAGGTGTCTGTATTTCATTGATCCACGTGGAAAGATAATTTCCACATACAAAAAAGCTCCCAATGCTCCATGCCTGATGATTGATCGAAAGTATGGAGTATTTGTTCTAAATGTTGTTCGACATGTTACTGAAGAGCTGGTCGGAAACCGACCTTCCGGACTTGTAAAAATTTCTATAGATACTATGGATAATGGAATTTTTACAAATACTATAAAAATTTCAAACCGCCGAAGGGTACAATGGTCTTTTGAAGCTTTGAGAAATGTGCAACCGATGATAGCTCAATCATTCATCTAGTTAATCATTCCGTTACCTTTTATCGAGGCAACCTATAAATAGGTAGAAGTTCACTTACATTTCTCTTCACCTCAACTTGTCTGCACTTAGAGTTTTCCCTTGTTCTCAAGCTTTCTTTGTACGATCTTTCACTCCTTATTCGTTCGCCATCTTCTTCAGTTCTTACAGTTACCTTTAGATCCCTATAAGCCTTGTTTCCCCATTTCTCTATTTGTTTAATCATTTTCTTTATTTCCGCCATGGTTTACTTTGTGGATGAGGTTTCATTAGAGGAGTTTAGAGAAAAGAGAAAAATTCCGGCTTGGGTAGGTATGGAGATAACACAGGGTCCAATATACGTATATTCTCTTAATGAGGGTCACTGGATTCCCACCTTGTTTATTGTTGAATGTGGCATCACTTTTCCACCAAAACCCATTTTTCTTTAATTTTATCAACACTTTGACATTGTTTCTGCTACGGTAGCACCAAACACTTGGAGGGTTATAAATGGTGTTACTAGGTTAAATAAGATTTATGGGACTCACATGAGAGTTTATGAGTTGATGTTTTGTTATAAATAGGTAACTATTAGAGAGAGCTTGCATTATTTGAAGACTAGGCAAGCCAATAGGGCTCTAGTAGTGAACCTGCCAAAGTCTAATAAGGACTATTGGGATTATGGTGTAGTTGTCAAGAATTGGAAACATGTTACCCTTCCTTAGGGGGTGCTACACTGGTCCCAAGTGTCCCTAAGAAGGGCGTGGTATAGGTTATAATTTTGCTCTTTAGTTTTCTTCCTTTTATTATTTGTCTCTGATTTTTATCGACTAACTTTATTGCTCTTTTTTGTTGTAAAGGAGAGTAAGAAGAGGTGTCCCAAAGAAGGTGAAATCAATATCAAAGAGCTTAAATTCTCGTGGGCTTAATCAAAGAGTTGGAGAAGAACATCCCCGAGCTGCTTCAGTGATGTTGGAGTATAAGAGCTCTATTACTTCTTTATTGCCCGACCAACAGTTACCCTGCCACAGGTCGCCATCAATTTAGAAGAAGAACCTGTGTTTACTTCTTTGACTGTAGAATCAGCTGGGGCTGAGTGCATCTAAGGAGGAACTTTTTTTTTTTTAAGTCTTTTAATATATCCAATATCCCTATTTCTCCTCCATCTGATATGGGTAAAAGAAAGATGCCTAATTTACTGAGAGGACCATTATCTTTGCCTCCCAAGAACAATGATGATACTGGCAAGAAGATAGTTAAAAAGGAATCTCAGGCTAGGGAAAAGAGGCCCCAAGTTCATAGTGCTGAAGGGATCCAAGCTACTGAACCTCAGTACAAGAGGTTAAAGAAGGGCTTGGTTGAAAAGATCCAAGCTGACCAGGGTGACCTTAGGTCAACTTTTGTGGCCATCGATCATAGGTTGGCTATAGGTTTTTGATTAAGGCTGGAACCCTTCTAGCTGATAGAGAGACATCCATTCCCTTGATTAAAACCAGATTGATAGAAAGAGCTTGTCAGATTTTAGCTTTGGTATTTATCTATCTATTATATGTCTCCCTTTTTACTGAACTTTTTCTGATGTCAAATATTTATTCTCTTACAGTTTTTGGTTGATTTTAATCGAATTATAGAGAAAGATGATAAATTAAAGTCTTCCTCGATTGAGGTAGAAGAGGCCTTTAATGGTCTAAGGTAATCCTTAAAGGATTCCTAAAAGGATCTTGAAGCTAAACAAAGACTCTGGGATGAGAAGATGTAGAAGGTTGTGGATAAGGCAGTGGCAGTAAAAAATAAGATAAAAGGTGCTGAGAAGAAAGCCCAGGCCAGTGGGAAGAATTTGAAAGAGGTCGAGGATAAGGCCAAATCTGCAAAGGATAAGCTGACAGAGTCCAAAAACTTGGCCAAATTTGTCGAGGATAAAGTGGCAAGCCTGACTGCTAAAATTGCGTATTTGAAGGCCAAAGACAAGAAAGATAAGGATGACGCTTTTGACAAGGGTTGGGAGAAAGAACTTTTTACAGCTTCTGCCCAAATTAAATATGCCAAGAAACTATTCTTTAAAGAAGGTTGGTCGAAAGCATTGAAGGCGGTGGGCACAGAGGCAAATTCAGAGCTTTTCTAAAGGCATGACCCATGAACTCCTCCTAATTTTGATGAGGAGTTTGGTCACGAAGAAGTGTTTGAAGAATCCTCAATGGCGCCTACTGATACTTCAGTGGGTCCATCTACTGTTGTCGACCTGCCTTCTACTAACTAGGACCAAGACAAAGATAAAGAGAAGGTTTGGCTCCTTTCTTACTTAATTTTTTTTTGTCCTTTAATGTATTTTCAATTTTTTCTTCTTTGTAATTTTTTTTTATGTACCCATCGTTATAATAATTACTTTGATTAATGTAAGAACCTTTTTTGGTAAACTATTTTCAATCTTCAAATGATGTTGATTTCTTATTGATTGTTATCCTCTACGCTGTTTCTTTCTTTGAATTTACCCCGTACACTCATACTAATAAATTTTTAGTTTGATGCTAGGAATAAAACTATTATTTCTTCTAAATTCAACCAACTTAGGCGATCCAAAAATTTAGCCATGTTACTTTATTCGAGGAATTTTTATCCGTATTGCTCAGCCCAAATGTTTCTGATCAAGTAAAGGAGTCTTACATTCATCTTCATTGCCTCTTGGACATAGCTGTAACCAATAATGGTGGTTATTATAAGAAGATTGAGAAGATGCAGGAGGATCACAAACTTTCCAAGGCACTACTCCATTTTGACTATGAAGCCAAGTATAAGGCACTAAGTGAAGGTTAGTGCTTTCACAAGAAGATAAAAGACATCACTTCTTCCAGGAATAAGAAAGAATTGTCCCTGAACCAAGAACTGGAGAATGTCCGATCAAATAGTGCCATGTTGGAGAGATAAAATAATGCATTGAGGAATAAACTTGATCGTTTGAAGAAATCAACCACCACAAGTCCGAATGAAGGGGTTTCATTCTTAGAGACTGAGAATGACAGGCTATTAGAGGAGCTGAAAGCTTTATAGAAGAAGAAGACCAAACCTGGCCAAGCCCCAAGGTAAAGTGTAGTTGTTCGGCCAACTATTGATGAATAGAGAACCAAGAAAACTCTGGTCGACTAAGTTTCTCAGCTCAAGTAAAAAGACAAGGCCACTAATAAGCTTAAAGGTAATGTGGACTGACTTACCTTTCATTTTCATAAACAATCCAGAGATATTTGGATAGATGGTTATGATGAAGCTCTTACTTATTTGGATTTGCATATGGAGCAATCTAGGAATGAGGGTTATAAACGAGGTTGATTGAATCTTCTCGCCTTATTGAAGATAACCAAGAATGATGAATTGTGGAACTAGCATACCCCAGGATCTCGTGATCCACCTTTATCAATTGACTTTAGTTGGATCCCTCTTGATTACATTACTTAGAGTTTTATTAGAAACTTTGGCCTTAAAGGTGAAGTGGAATATATTCATCCTCACATCTTATTGATCGGCTAAGCGGTAGTAGGCATACTAGGATGAAGCCTTTTAGTTCTATTAATCACCCGATCACCCTTGACGAACCTTCTGTTGGGATAAGCAAGGCTGATGGAAAATCTCCAATAGAACAACTTATTTCTTGTATTTGGTTGATCTTTGTTTTGTAATTCAAGTTCATTAGAATGAAATAAAGTTCTTTGAGACACTTTTATCCTTTATATTTAAGCTTATGATTGTTATTAATCTTGTTGTCGACTATGCAGTCAGTACACTGACTAGTTAATCGGCCTACTGATTAAACGTCTTGCATAAATCTTAGATTTTTGATTCGTGACTGAATCGGATTACAATGACTTGGATTCTACTAACGCCGCGACCAAGTGTATTAGGAATGTATAATTATCCCTGTATTTTAACTTAGTCGAGTAAAATCTCATGCATTTTACTTGGTGTCTTGCACGGGGTTTTACTAACTTCTAGTTCTTGATTTTTCGAAGACAAAATCATACATGAAGTTGTTAATTATAAACTTTTTTGAAGTTGGAAAAGTTTGGCGAGGAACTTTTCTGAAGTTGGAAAAGTTCGGCGAGGAACTTTTCCAAAGTTTGAAAAGTTTGAGGAAGAACTTTTCTGAAGTTGGAAAAGTTTGGCAAAGATAAAGAACTTGGAAAAGTTTGGCAAAGATAAAGAACTTTTCTGAAGTTGTAAAAGTTTGACAAAGATAAAGAACTTTTCTGAAGTTGGAATAGTTAAGAACTTTTCTGAAGTTGGAAAAGTTTAACAAAGATAAAGAACTTTTCTGAAGTTTGAAATTAACATTTAGTGTTTAATTTAAGGTAGTGGTGTACCACACCATACTCCGAAAAACAAAACATAAAAATGAAGTATAATGAGTAAAAACATGTAATTTCACTAACTTGAATAACTGATTACATCGAAGTTAAAATTAATGATAGTATTTACGAAAATGATCGGCATTCCAGGGGTTCTTAAATTCTTCGCCCTTCAATGTCTCTAGGCAATAAGTTCCTGGTCAAATTTTTGTCAAGATATGGTAGGGACCATATTAGTTGGGTTCCAACTTATTATTTTTCTGGATCATTTTCTTCAATACAAGGTCTCCTTACTTCAAGTAGTTTGGCTTAACGTACCGCTTATAAAACCTAACAGTCCTTTATTAGTAAGCAGCCAACCGAATAATAACATCTTCCCTGATCTCTTTTATCATGTCCTGATCTAGTCGCCTCATGAGATCACTTTTGGTGAATCAAAATTCAACATTCTGTAAGTAGGCAAACCTATTTCAACTGGTACCACTGCCTTAGTGCCAAAAACAATCATGTATGGAGGTCTCCTTGTTGCTGTTATGGGAGTAGTTCTATACGCCCTAAGAATGTTGTGGAGTTCATTAATCCAGTTGCCTTTAGCATCGTCCAACCTTTTTTTCAATCCATTTAACATGTTTTTATTGGTGATTTCTATCTGGCCATTGCATTGTGGTTGTCTAGGTGCTGAATAAAGTTCCTGGATGCAGGACCTGGTGCAGTACTTTTCAAATTCCTCATTATCAAACTGAGTGCCATGGTCAGGGATGAAGGTATAAGGCATTCCATAATGCAAAATAATTTGCATTTATATTTACTATAAAACCATCTGATATGGCATATCAATTAAAGGCTCAGCTCTACCCATTTGGAGAAGTAATCGACTGCTACAACCAGATATTTGAACTTTCTCTTGGTTATCAACAGAAGTCCAACTAGGTCTATTCCCCAAATTGCGAAAGGCCATGGAGAAGTGATAGGTGTTAGAGTTTCCCCTGGTCTTCTATGAATGGGGGAGAATTTTTGCACTTATCACATTTCTTTGTGAAGGAAACACAATCTGCCTTCATTGTCGGCCAGTAATAACCTTATATTGCTATCCATTGTCTTAAATATCTCTCAGTTTTATGATCTCAACATGATCCTTCATGCACATCTTTGATTAGATCATTTACTTCATTTGGATGAATACAATGATGTAGGCAAATTATATATCCTCTCTTTTAAAGAACAACTTTTGCCAGGACATAGTTAACTGCCTTATATCTCAATTTCCTTTATTCCTTTTGGTCGGCTGGTAATAGTCCCTTCTCAATGTAATCCCTGATTGAATCCATATAAGAGGCCCCCAATTCTATAAAAATGATGTTGATCGCCTCCTTATCAATACTCCTACTGGTGAGAATCTCCATCGGGATAGCTCTTTTGAGCTCCATTGGAGTTGCTGAGGCTATTCGAGCAAGTGCATTTTCTCGGGCGTTATCCATTCTTTGAATACAAACCATTTTGACCGTAAGAAATAGGTAAATGACTTTTTTTTCCTTATTCAAGTGTCTCACCATTGTTTCCCCTTTAACTCCATATATTTAAAGTAACTTATGGATAATGAGTTGATAATTATTGTGCACTATCACCTGCTCAGCACCCAGTGATGAGGCTAGCTCTAAACCAGTAATCAATGCTTCGTATTCGACTTAATTATTGGAAGCCAAAGATTCAAATCTCAATGCATACTCTACATCCAAGTCGTATAAAGCATTAAGGATAAGTCCAACACCATTTTCAGTTGTACACAAAGAGCCATATATGAATAATTTCCAAAATAGAACATCATTATTAAAGTCTTCATTCATCTATACTCCGTACTTAAAAATCTTTTGGCTTTGATCAGCTAGTCGGAGAGCTATTTCTTGAACAATTAATGATTCTGGTTGGTCAACAACCATCTCAGTTGGCCTTTAATCTGAGCTCTCTTCTGAAGAAGTCTACTCGATAGGCAAACTTAGTATACTGGGTACCTCTGCATAAGTGAATTCTGCTATGAAATCTGCAACTGCTTGCCCTTTCAGTGAAGTTCTTAGTTTATACACAATTTCATACTCTTCCAACTCAACTTCCCAAGACACTTGTCTTCAAGGTTTTTCAGGCTTATGCAAAGCCTATCACAAGGGTAGGTTAGTGTATACTACAATGGTATGAGACTAAAAATAGGGTCTCATTCTTCTAGAGGCCTCAATGAGTGCCGACACTAATTTTTCCAAGCGTGGATATCTAATCTCAGCTCCTCAAAATGCCTTACTGGTGTAATATACTGGTTTGTGGAGACCCTCCTCTAATCGGATCAAGGCTGAACTTACAACGGACTCTAAAATAACCATATACAAGTACACCTTCTAGCCCAAAACTGGTCGATATAGTAGTGGGGGAGACCCTAAATACTTCTTCAAGTTCAAAAAATCTTTTTCACATTCGCTCTTCCATTTAAAGTTCTTTCTAAGCACCTTGAAGAATGAAAGACATTTGCATGTGGCCCGAGATATGGAACGATTTAGGGCTATTATTCTTCCTGTTAACTTTTGTACCTCCTTCTTACTAGTCGGGGATTACATTTCCAGTAAATACTTTGTTTTTTTAGGGTTGGATTCAATTCCCCTTTGATTCACAATGTACCCCAAAAATATACCTTCTTGGACTCCGAATATGCGCTTGGTTGGATTGCGCTTCATTTGATGGTTTTCCAGCTGGTCAAATGTTTGGTCCAGATAAGCAATATGATCGGTAGCAAACTTGATTTTAGTGAACATATCGTATACATATACCTTCATGTTATTTCCCATTTGTTCTAAAAGACTTTATTTACCAACCTCTGGATTAATATCATATATTTATTTAAGTCTTATACCAACCGCACGAAGGCATATACGTTCTGGGACCCTTATCGTGCTTCTATCGGTAAACTCGTAGAGGTCCCTTACCTAATAAATTTAAAACATACACACATAAAAGAATAGGGGATCACCATGCAATCACACCACCGGGTAGTCCCATTCCAAGATTTGTTTAATGGATCGGGTCATCCGCATCTCATGTCACAAGGCGTAGAACTACTGAATATATGATAAAAATGTATCAGCTTCCACAAAGTCCCGTGTCACCAACCAGGAGTGCGGTACGCAATCAATATCGACCTCCACATAGTCCCATGTCATCAGTCTGGAGTGCGGTACGTGGTCATAACCAATTTCATAAAATCCTTGATTAATAGATTCCCCACGAGTCTAATATGGTATGTTCATATAAATAAACAATACTTAAATATATATATATATATATATATATAGAGAGAGAGAGAGAGGCTCCTGTGCACACTAAGTTTTCACTTGTGCTGGCACACACCAATTTTATAAAAATATTTTAAAAAATATTTCTGAGTTGATTTTTTATGTGATATTTAAATATTTCAACGGACCCATATAAAAAAAATCAGTTCAAAAAAATGTTTTTTGCTATTTTTAAAAATGGATCAAACTTTCGCACCTTTTAAACTGCTTAAAAAATCGAACGTTTGACCGATTTTTTAAAAATAGTAAATAAAGTTTTTTGAGCTGATTTTTTTATATTTGTCCCTTGAAATGGTTAAATATCACACAAAAACAATCAGCTCAATTTTTTTTTTACTATTTTAAAAAACTGATGTGCAAACTTAGTTTGCAAACTTAATGTGCACATGAGTGTGTCTGTATATATATATATATATACACACACACACACACACACACACTCAATATATACAAATACAAGATAACTCATACTCTCGAGCGCATCGAAATCTTACCAATCCCCAAACGTCGGATTGTCCGTAAAACCAAAGGTTTATTAATTCTCAAACCTTAATTAAAATTAAATCACCGAGTCCCTTAGTTTATTATATAATGAACTTATAATTCTACATATACAAGTTATCTCCCATGTATATAAAATAAAATAATACCCGATTGCAACAAAAAATCACAAAATCCTCCCAATGACCAAAACCCAAATGGATACAGGGGCCGAATCGATTCGCCCCCGGCCGCGAATCGATTCGATTAGGGTTTGTGCGATAGTTCTCCAAAAAATTAGGGGCTAGAACTCCGTAGATATCATCATTAAGCTTTTAATAACACATAATCCTCATCCTCTAATCATAAAAATGATAGATTTATGATTTTAATCGGTTTCCACATTGATTAGCGTGATTCTAACACGTATACATGTTCAAATCTACAAGTCCCCAACTTAAACCTATTTTCATCTACTACCTTTAATTAATTCGAATTATCATACTATTTCATGTCTATACAAAAAATTAACATAGGGATTTGATTAACACAAGTAAACCAGTCCTAAGCATTAGTAATAATATCAAAATCATAAACCACAATAATTCAATTTAAGCTTTTACCCCAAAAGCCCCAAATTTGAAATTCAGATTTCAATCCATTAACAGTCCAAAGCTTAAACCCAATTAAGTCCAACAAACGTCATTAACATAAAAATTTACTTCCTAAACATGTGTAATCCTAATTAGATTAAATGACAATGAAATCATTAACAAGTTAATGTGGACGCTCTGATTCGTAATCAGGGTTCGAGTCATTCTCCTGTGTGGTACCAACTAAAACCCAAGAGTTCAAAGTTGGGAACCACCCCAAAGTAAAGCGGTTGTAACCACTATGAATAAAATTATAAGGGGACAAAGTAAAAAAAAACTAAAAAATCTTCCAAAGGAATAAAAACCACCGCAGGGGAACCTTTAACAGAGCATTTAAAGGATCCATTGGCCCTTTAATCAAGCAATTCAAAATATCGGTGTGATCATTACCAAATCTTTACGAAAATTCCCCATCCATACAAGTGCCCTTACCCCTTTTTCCACCCTACACGTGTCCTGGACTTTAACTGAATGGTTAAAGTTCCCCTTCAACCAAGCGATCAAAGGCCTTAGATCAGCCCCTATAAAAAAGGGTCCCCACCAACATTCAAAAGCACCCCAAACCCCAATATTGATTTGGTCTTCTGTCTTTCTTCAATCTCGATGAAACTCGAACTCGGTCACAAAAATCCCGAGTGAAGTTGTACTTTTGAAAAGTCTCTTCCTCCGAAATATAAGGCAAACCTTTGCCTAGTGAAGTTCGTACTTCAGAAAAGTTGCTTTCTTCGAACAACAGAGGCAAACCTCTGTGCACACCTTGTGAAAGTCATCACTTCCAAATGAAGCTATGCCCGACTAAACGGTGCCACCTCACAGATGACACTATATATATATATATATATATATATATATATATATATGTGTGTGTGTGTGTGTGTGTGTGATAAACTATCCATACTTGTTTATCTCATTTAGCCAACCACCGTTTAGGGGACCGGGTATGCACTTTATAAATTTATATTTTAAAGCCTATTTTTAACCTATCTTCTCTATTTGTTGAGCTAAAATGACATGCTCATTTGTTAAATAAATGCTAATAAAATGCTACGACTAAATATAATATGAAAATACACTATTCAAAACCGTTCTCAGAAAAGTGTCAGTGAGTCGATTCGTTCCAAAAAATTTTTGAAACCAAAGTCTAAAAGAAGACCACTCTCACCACTTTTCCAAGAAAGCAAAACCCGTCGCTTCAACGGCATACCCAAATATATATTTTCTTATAATACTTGTCAAGCATGAGCCTTTAATTAATTTTTTTTAATGTGCAAACATATCAATCAAACTCTTAACAATATTGCTATATAAAGGACTAGGCTCCTTAGATACCGTAATGATGTATTGTATACCCGGTATCCCATCGCCTATACCCATAAATATGTCCCATTAGTTTAAACTACGTTGGCTTTAATCCCAAATCTCCTTGGGTATGTAGACATTGTACCAAACTAAACTTGTGAAGCCCAAGCCTTATTATACGTCTCTCGACGTATTATTTTTTTAGGTGTAAGAACCAGAGATTTTGGACCAATAAATTAATAATTTTTGGGAGAAATAAATATTACTTTAATTAGAGAATTATTAAATTGGCATTTGAGGTCAAAATTTGAAGATGTTAGAAAGTATCTCGAATGATGATTCTGAGTTCGCGATTGATTCCGAAAGGGTTGAGATAGTCGCAATGACTGTACCTGGGTCTTATTTGGGTTCGAAAATATTTTTAGGTTCGTTTGGCTCGAATTGGAGTAACTGAGTCATTTAAAGTGTGTATTATTATTTAAAGTTGTGTATTTTGGGAGTTAAGGCTTAAAAGCCTACGGGAGATAGAAATCTCATTTGAGATTAAGAGAAAGCCCTAGAGAGAGAGAGAGAAGAGGAAAGGAAGAAGAGAAAGAGAAGAAAATCTTAGAGATTCCGGCCAATCCATGATTTCGAGGCAGATTCAACCTCTACAATCTTGAGGCAAGTGATTAAACTAGCTAAATAATTGTTGTGTATCATTTATTTCATGATTTGTGGATAAAATTATGGATTTTGGGTTAAATATGTAAAACCTAGATTTTGAGTTAAATTTTACATTTGATGTATATATAAAGGATTTGAGGTTATAAATTAGTTGGGTTGAGTTATTTGGTGAGTTTTAAGGTTAATAATATGTTTGGGTTGAAGAGAAATGGTTAGAAGATGATAAATATGATTTTTGGGAATTTTGACTTTTGGAGAAAATTGCCATTTTTATAGCTTCTGAACAGGCCGAATCGATTCGGCCCCCATTTCGAATCGATTTGGAATGTTCCAGCTTTCCAGGTCTGAGTGACCGAATCGATTCAGACCCAAAGCCGAATCGATTTGTCCTAAGACAGATGCCCAGGTCTTTTGGACCTAATCGATTCACATTGGAGGGCGAATCGATTCGCTGGGCCGAATAGATTCGGATTGGGCCTGAATCGATTCGAAAACAGGGCAGTTTTGGGTGAGGTTTTTCTAGAGCAAGTTTCGTCCTGTTTCATTTGGGTTTATCGATTGGGAACCTCTATACAACTTATGAGAAGTATGTTTTGGAGACTTTTAGGGAGTTTCCCTTATAATAACTTGTTGGGGTCAAATTGACTTATTCCGAGAAAATATCGATTAGAGATTATTGTATCGACTAGTGGGGAAGCCCACTATCAGTGAGATTTATATTTGGAGATAATTATGGGTTTATAAGAGAGAGGTAGGATGCACTTAGCGATGTTGAATTTTAAATTGAATCATAAATGGGATAAGTTTAAAGGTTCTTATAATCAATTGAACCATATTGTGGATTGAGAATAACGAATGTTGATCGATGTGCATACGGATATAGAGAATATCCTCAACGTTAATTGAATTGGGAGATTATTCATACAAATATAAGTGAAGGATGAGTAATTTTCAAGTGCGAGATCGTATCGTGTATATAAGTTGGGAAAGTCTGAGAGTTAGAAACAGTTTGTATATCGAGAGTAAAATATACTTATATAAATGAAATTATTTCATTTACGCATACGATGGTAAAAAGAGTATGTATACTTCTATAGCGTGATATAAATATCTTGTATGATGGTATGCATTTATATGATATGGTAGTGTATGTATATCTAGTGAGAATGATATATATTTATGTGAAGCATACCCCCTCCATGCTATCATGGGATGTTGCGCGATGTGGGTGAGGCCCCTGGCTTGAGGAGCAGGAACCGTATAGTCCCCAGGTCATAGCGTCCGTTATTATTGTGTGACTTTTATTAGGGGTGAGACGTGGTGGGTATGCTTCGTCTCACTTTCGGGGAGGAACTATGACCGCTTCCCATATGTTGTGATTTTGTTTTTTCCAAGGCAGTGTGAGATTTCGACCGTTGGTACCGAGGATGATATGTGAGCGATTACCTTGTAGATGATAGCATTGAGAACCTGCGTCCTAGATTTATAGTTCGCTTGGATGTAGGCCCGGCAATATGGATTCTTAAGGATGAATCCGCCCATAATCCATCCAAAATAATGTGTTCGGGGCCCATTAATTGTGTTTGTGGGTCAAAATGGTTTGAACGATCCAATAAGACGGTTTGTTGGCGGGTCATTAGCGGGTCAAAATGGTTTTGGACCCTCACAAAAATAAAACTCAAATTACTAAAAAGTTTAAAGATTTTTTTTATTCAAGTATTTACTTGTATATTTTTTTTCAAAATTATTATACCATATTTATTTGTATATGGTATAATAATTATTTTTTCAAAAAAAGGCGGGGCAACCCGACCCGACCCAAATTTAACCCGCCCACATTATTATGTCCAACCCGCTTTTGATCCGCCCAAATTTATCCACATCCATTTTTGACCCGTCCATAACCGCCCATTTGCCACTACTACTTGGATGGTTATTATTATACTTGTGTGTATAATATATTATTTGTATATGATTGTGAGATATCATATATCTGTCTCTAGTGTAAAGAGATATAAGAATAATGATTGAATCTCATTCCGAGAGATTTTATCCAGACTTAAGTTGTGATGAGTATATTAAAGTGAATATGATACGTAAATAATTCTATGAGTAATTATATCACGTGGGTACCGAGGGCATAATGGACCTCAACGACCAACATTGTCAAGGAGTAGTGTATCGAGGGGTTCCTTATTTGGATTTCGCTTGCGAGACGTACCACGCATGAAACGAAGTGCAATGTTATGAGTGGGGAGAATTTTAGTCCTTATTACTCAGATTTATATATTACTATATCTCGACAATCGACAGTGTCAATGAGTAGTGTATCGGGGTGGTTCCTTATTTGGATTTCGCTTGTGAGATGTCCCACGCACGAAACACGGTGCACTGTTGACAGTTGGGAGTAATTTATTTACTTATATTAATTAAGTAATTGGGGTTGTATGTGTCATGCCATGAGGTCATAATGAATCTCGAAAATTAATACAGTCAACGAGTAGTGTATCGGGGGGGTTCCTTATTTGGATTTCGCTTGCGAGACGTCCCACGCACGAAACACAGTGCAGTATCGAGAATTGGGAGAAGTTTTGTCCTTAACATTTAGATGCTAATAACTCTCATATGTCAATAACTAGAATCCTAGAAATTCTAGTAAGGGAATATGTATATGTATATTTCTATGTTAAGTAAGTGAGGCACATTTGGGATTATGGTAGAATTGGAAGTTGTTGGTTTTGTTGTTGATGGATATTTACATGAGTATAAATTTGGGTGTAGGATAGATTTAATTTGCTCTTAGAGAGTTTTGGGCAATTGCTTGAGGATCATGTGCATACGTTAGGTGCGCGCTTTAGTTGAGAGGTGAGTTGGACTTTCTGGAGAGTGCGACTCCACTTTAATCATGTTATAGTGCATTTATAATTATTATGCATTTTAATGCACTTGGTAAAATTTTTTTTACACCTTGGGCTCTGGCCCGTTTATATTTTCTTCTTGCTATATATTATATTATTTTAGGTGTTCCTCCGAAAGGACGCCATTGATGTTTTCTCTCCAGTGCATTCGAGGAAGCTGTGGCAGTTGCGGACTGTTACGAGATTTGATATAGTCGTCTCCTATATTTTGTATATCTAGATTAGGATTAAGTTTTTATATCGGGTTTACACTCAAGAGTTGTAGTTGTAGCATTTTCGTTTATATTTATTTTCTCTAGACTGTTATATTATCTGTGACCCGGCAGCATATTCGGGTATTTCCTTTTTGTGTATTTGGTTGTACTCTCTCTTTTATATAGCATGTGTGTGTTGTTTATCATATGCGATAGTTTTTATGTTGTTGGTTGGTTATTGCTTTGTATGTTTTAAAATTTTCTGGCACCCTCTTTTTGTAGTAATGGGTGGTTAGTTGTGTTTATTTAAGTATCGTCAGTAGATGCTGAGAATGATCCACTTAAGATTCCTGATTATTTTATTATAGGGTTAGCCACCCGTTATTATTTTAAGCGGGGTGTCATAGGTGGTATCAGAGCATCAAGTTCTAGTGTCTTTAGGATCTGTGTGGGTTTTCTGCGATCTTCCATAAGCATTCTTGATGTAAAGCCCTATTATTAGGACTGTTCTGTTCACACGTCTATAATTTCTTCAGCGATGTGAAATCACTTGAATGGCATTATGATACACTTGTTCTTGTTTCAGATTCCACCGAAGAGAGGTCATCCAGGCAGGGCAAATAGAGGGGCTAAGAGTATTTAACCCCAAATGACTCAAGGGACAATGATGACGACTGAAGCTGCGTGGAGATTTTAGGAAGGGGCATCCTCCAGAGTTTTCAGGGGGAGCTGATGCGATGGCTACAAGTCGTTGGAAGCATAGTATACAGAGGCACCTTCACATGGTTGAATGTAGTGAGGTGCATAAGCAATTTATCACCACCTTTAAGTTAACGGGAGCAACTCTCCATTGGTGGGAGTCAATCACCACATTGGAACAGAGAGATGCATTGCCTATATCAGATTTTTGGAAACTCTTTGATCGAAAGTATTTTCCTTCCTCAATCCAAAAGGAAACGAGGAGGAAATTGTTGGATGTGTTTCAAGGTGATCGAACGGTGGCCGAGTACGGAGAAGAATTTACTAGTTCGGCAAATTTAGTGCCTGATGAGGTAAATACATAAGAGAAGCATATAGCGAAGTTCATGGCAGGTTTAGATTGGTGAATTTGGTAGCATTTGTTTGGGAATCCAGCATTAGTGACTTTCACCGAGGTAGTGAATACGACACTGTTACAATGTCATGAATATCGTCTTCGTTCGCAAGGAGGTGAGAACTTTAGAGGCTCGGGTTCATCAAGTAGGTCTGGTAAAGAGAATGCCAGTAATGCCAGAGGGTATAAGCAGGATTATCGAGGGTCGTAACAATGTTTTGTTCCTCAGGATGAGCAGAGAGGACTTGCGGGTAAATGTTTCTTTTATAAAGAATTAGGCCATAGGAAGAGAGATTGTTCGAAAAGAGGTATAGGACCACGTTTTGAGGAAGTTTTACATGTGAAACCCTTAGAGCAGGTTCGAGGCCATTTTAGGCAGGGGGACTTTGAATGGAAACCCATTGATGAAGAGATACAATCGGACTAGAGAGGTATGATGTAAATTATTTTTCCTTCGTGATTAGGATTATGCTTTATGAGGTTTTGGGAGTATCGTATGTAAGACTGAAATGAGTGGTTGGTGGTATTACCTTATTATGTGTGGAATGACCCGCAAAGGATTATTGAGCAAGTAAGGCTCTTATATGATTATATTTTGGGAGAATAGATTCGCTTGTGTTATTCTAGTAGAGAGCTATGATTTTGTTTTGAAAGTAGGAATTGTTGAAAAGTGTTGAGTAGTAATGATAAAGCTATTATTTTATAGTTGTGCTAGACATACATATTTGTTATATTCCAGCTATGGAAGAGCCTAGTGTAACACCCCATGTTTTTATTAACTATTTTTATTACTTAGTTGGAATTTTTGAGAAAAATAAATTTTTGAATTTAATAATTTTTATTAGCTAAATATGTTGGTTATGATTTTAGAAGAATAAAACTTCAAGCGGAATTAAAATCGGAGTTAAAACGGATTTTATATTGATTTTATAATATTTTGCCTTAAAGGAATTTTTTAGGTAAACTGTCAGTTTTTCGGGGTGATCGGTCGATCGATCCCTGGGGGTAGATCGATCGACCCTCCCAGAAAACGTGTGCTGTAGGCTGTTTTTAGAGTTTGTGTAGGATTAGGACTCCTAATCACTATATAACCTTGTTAATCCGTAGGGGGACCTCTCATAATCACTTTTTCTCTAGTTTTTCACCAGAGAACACTTCCAAATATTTTTCCTCTCACTCATAATCATCAACCTTCAACAAAATCAAGTTTTTGTCACAAGTTTTGGCACAAGTTTTTGAAGGCTTAATTGGGGTTTAATCAAGATCGTTCAAGAACATTCTTTTGCTAATTTTTCGAGAGGAATCCAGATTTCTAATCAAATTTTCAACACGATCTTTACAGGAATGAATACTCCATTCTTTTCCTTTAGTATTATGCGTTTTAAGTGTCTCCAAAACACTTAATTACATGTTTTCTTAAAAATAATTAGTAACTTAATTAGAAAAAATGAATATAAATTATGGGGCTGTTTTTATAAAATCTTTTAATCTGAATAATATTCATAACCCTTTGGCTACGTAGGATTTATGAGTGATTTTGGGTTTTATTGGTGTAGGTTGCATGTAGAAAAACCCTAGTTTTAAATTAAATAACTTTTGGGCGCGTATAACTCATGTAATACATGTAGAGATAATGAAATTTGGTTTTTGATGTTTATATGATGAAAACTTGGTATATTTAATTTAAAATAATTAAATGAGATTATTTGGGTATTGTTGACGTTGTGATAATTAAATTAAAAAAATTTAATTGAATTGGAGTATCATGCGCAGTTTTATACGTTGACTAATTATTCTTGTTGGCATGACTTGTTGGTATTATTAAATATCATTATGACGACGGGTTGTTGGGTATTATTGCTCTCCCTATATTTTAGAATGCCTTCTAGGAATGGGACTAGTGAGGGAAATTATCACGGTTTTTATTATGTTGGGGGTGGGCTGATTTTTATTACCTTATCGTCATTACGGTAGTCTAAGTATGAGATTAAGTTAAGATTTATGTTTGAAAATCCTCCTATACATAGGATAGGACGTATTGATAACTTGGGGACCCTTAGTTATGGGACGAAGGGGTATTTTGAGGATCTCACATCGATTAAAAGGGTGGGGTGATTATAAATTGAGAAATTGAGAATTAATGCCTAAGATAAAAACGGGTATTAAAATTTGTGGCGACATAATGTGTCGGGGCTGATAGTTTAAACGGGTTAGAGGGCGATTTATGTCGTGTCGTGTGTGGAACCTTGTCATGTGTCGGGGCCGATAGTTAAACGAGTCAGAGGGCGATTGCCAAGGGGAACCTTGTCATGTGTCGGGGCCGACAGTTTAAACGGGTCAGAGGGGGATTGACAAGGGGAAGTGTGACACTTAAATAAAAAAGTGAGAACGTGGGATTGGGAATTTAAAATCATATTGGTGTGCCTTTATAAATGGTGATTTTTGCGGGTAGTTAGTGGTTTATATTTATCGCGTTTAATTATCCCGTTTAATTTAAAATATTCTATTGTGATATTTATTGCGTATAATGCTACTGTCTGGGTTCAAGGATCCTATTTGAGGGGAGTAGTGTGTATTCTTGCTTGGGGCTTTGGCTCTGACCCATGCATTGACTAATTTTTTTCAGGATTAGAATTGGAGAAGCAGCATAAGTTTATCGGAGTTATCATTTGAAGGTGCAGCTGGAGCTGATTTACTTTATCGCTTTGTTTTAGTTTAGACTTTATTTTCCAGTCGTATTTAATTATGAGACTTCATTGGAGTTTTATTGGGCCATTCGGTTCCAAAATTGTTTAAAGGATTTATGTTGGATTATTCATATCTTTATTATTCAGGTTTTATTTAATCATTTTTGGAGATTGGATTTATTCGGAGTTAGCATGTGATGGATCTTTTATCGCTTAGTGGTTTCTGATCATTTGAGATTGATTAAATTATTTATCTTATGGACTGATTATTTATGTCTCATATTTGTCTCATGCTAAGAATGGTATTTATTTAGTTCACGCCCGGCATAGTTCGGCGGCGGTGGCTGGCCACCCCGTCTGTCGGATTTTGCGGCGTGTGACACCTAGTGTATGGCAATATTTTATAATGATATAAGAGATTATTGTTACTGAAATGATTAAGAATTTAGTGGATTATTGTTGAGCGAGGGATTTATCTCATAGTTATGCTAGTTTTGAGGACTATATGTTAGTAAGAGTATGATAATTATTAGCACCTTGTGTCTTGGGCATAAGGTATTTAATTTAAATATCGAAAGACAAAAACTATTTTCAAAATAAAATTTTATATCGGCCTTCGGGCAATATCAAAAATGATTTACACAAAAATATTTTTAAACTCTAGTCCCGATCTAACTAACTCTCAATCCCCGACAGAGCTACATAGTAGTGTATTGGGAGGGTTCCTTGTTTGGATTTCACTTGCGATACCTCCCCCGCATGAAAGTAGCGAATGTCAGGAATTGAGAGGAGTTAAAGCTTTGGACATTTCAAAATTTTTCTTCTATAATTAGTATGTTAGTATGATTTAATTTATTTCGAGTTATTGTACAATTTTGAAGGCTAAGTGATGCCGAGTTATGTTTATATGAGTAAAGCTCGAATATATGGTGTATGAGCGCCCTAGTTGGCAGATTTAATTTTATAAATTAAAATGATTCATCGTGAGAAGAGGGAGGAAGAGGTATAGTGATAGTGAGGATAAGTGTCGTAGAAACTATATGAGATTTGGAATATTATGTTAAGCTTAATTTCGAGGGAGAAATTCTTATAAGTGGGGAAGTCTGTAATACCCCGAGATTTTGGACCAATAAATTAATTATTTTTGGGAGAAATATATATTATTTTAATTGGAGAATTATGAAATTGGCATTTGAGGTCAAAATTTGAAGATGTTAGAAAGTATCTCGAATGGCGATTCTGAGTGTGCGGTTGATTTCGTAAGGGGTGAGATAGTCGAAATGACTGTACTTGGGTCTTATTTGGGTTTCGAAATATTTTTAGGTTCATTTGGCTCAAATTGGAGTAACTGAGTCATTTAAAGTGTATATTATCATTTAAAGTTGTGTATTTTAGGAGTTAAGTCTTAAAAGCCTACGGGAGATAGAAATCTCATTTGAGATTAAGAGAAAGCCCTAGAGAGAGAGAGAGAAGAGGAAAGGAAGAAGAGAAAGAGAAGAAAATCTTAGAGATTCCAGCCAATCCGTGATTTCGAGGCAGATTCAACCTCTACAATCTTGAGGCAAGTGATTAAACTAGATAAATAATTGTTGTGTATCATTTATTTCATGATTTGTGGATAAAATTATGGATTTTGGGTTAAATATGTAAAACCTAGATTTTGGGTTAAATTTTACATTTGATGTGTATATAAAGGATTTGAGGTTATAAATTAGTTGGGTTGAGTTATTTGGTGAGTTTTAAGGTTAATAATATGTTTGGGTTGAAGAGAAATGGTTAGAAGATGATAAATATGATTTTTGGGAATTTTGACTTTTGGAGAAAATTGTCATTTTTATAGCTTCTGAACAGGCCGAATCGATTTGGCCCCCATTTCTAATCGATTTGGAATGTTCCAGCTTTCAAGGTCTGAGTGACCGAATCGATTCGGACCCAAAGCCGAATCGATTTGGCCTAAGACAGATGCCCAGGTCTTTTGGACCTAATCGATTCACATTGGAGGGCGAATCGATTCGCTGGGCCGAATCGATTCGGATTGGGCCTGAATCGATTCGAAAACATGGCAGTTTTGGGTGAGGTTTTTCTAGAGAAAGTTTCGTCCCGTTTCATTTGTGTTTATCGATTGGGAACCTCTATACAACTTATGAGAAGTATGTTTTGGAGACTTTTAGGGAGTTTCCCTTATAATAACTTGTTGGGGTCAAATTGACTTATTCCGAGAAAATATCGATTAAAGATTATTATATCGACTAGTGGGGAAGCCCACTATCAGTAAGATTTCTATTTGGAGATAATTATGGGTTTATAAGAGAGAGGTAGGATGCACTTAGCGATGTTGAATTTTAAATTGAATCATAAATGGGATAAGTTTAAAGGTTCTTATGATCAATTGAACCATATTGTGGATTGAGAATAACGAATGTTGATCAATGTGCATACGGATATAGAGAATATCCTCAACGTTAATTGAATTGGGAGATTATTCATACAAATATAAGTGAAGGATGAGTAAATTTCAAGTGCGGGATCGTATCGTGTATATAAATTCGGAAAGTGTGAGAGTTAGAAACGGTTTGTATTTCGAGAATAAAATATACTTATATAAATGAAATTATTTCATTTACACATACGATCGTAAAAAGAGTATGTATACTTCTATAGCATGATATAAATAACTTGTGTGATGGTATGCGTTTATATGATGTGATAGTGTATGTATATCTAGTGTGAATGATATATATATTTATGTGAATCATACCCCCTCTATGATATCATGGGCAGTTGCGCGATGTGGGTGGGGCCCCTGGATTGGGGAGCAGGAAGCGTATAGTCCCCAGGTCATAGCGTCCATTATTATTGTGTGACTTTTATTAGGGGTGAGACGTGGTGGGTATGTTTCGTCTCACTTTCAGGGTGCAACTATGACCGCTTCCCATACGTTGTGATTTTGTTTTTACCAAGGTGGTGTGAGATTCCGACGGTTGGTACCGAGGATGATATGTGAGCGATTCGCTGATAGATGATAACATTGAGAACCTACATCCTCGAGTTATAGCTCGCTTGGATGGTTATTATTATACTTGTGTGTATAGTATATTATTTGTATATGATTGTGAGATATCATATATCTGTGTCTAGTGTAAAGAGATATAAGAATAACGATTGAATCTCATTTTGGGAGATTTTGTCCGGACTTAAATTGTGATGAGTATATTAAAGTGAATATGATACGTAAATAATTATATGAGTAATTATATTACTTGGGTACTGAGGGCATAATGGACCTAAATGACCAACATTGTCAAGGAGTAGTGTATCGAGGGGGTTCCTTATTTGGATTTCGCTTGCTAGACGTCGCATGCACAAGACGCAGTGCAATGTTGGGAGTGGGTAGAAGTTTAGTCCTTAGTACTCGGATTTATATATTAGTATATCTTGACAATCGACAGTGTCAAGGAGTAGTGTATCGGGGTGGTTCCTTGTTTGTATTTCACTAGCAAGACGTCCCACGCACGAAACGCAGTACACTGTTGAGAGTTGGGAATAGTTTTTTATTTATATTATTTAAATAATTGGGGTTATATGCGTCATGCATTGAGGGCATAATGAATCTCAAAAATCAATACTGTCAAGGAGTAGTGTATCGGGGGGTTCCTTGTTTGGATTTCGGTTGCGAGACGTCCTACGCACGAAACGTAGTGTAGTATTGAGAATTGGGAGAAGTTTAGTCCTTTGCATTTAGATGCTAATAACTCTCATATGTCAATAACTAGAATTCGAGAAATTCTATTAAGAGAATATGTATATGTATATTTCTATGTTAAGTAAGTGAGGCACATTTGGGATTATGGTAGAATTGGAAGTGGTTGGTCTTATTGTTGATGGATATTTACATGAGTATAAATTTGGGTGTAGGTTAGATTTAATTTGCTCTTAGAGAGTTTTGAACAATTGCTTGAGGATCATGTGCATACGTTAGGTGCGCGCTTTAGTTGAGAGGTGAGTTGGACTTTCTGGAGAGTGCGACTCCACTTTAATCATGTTATAGAGCATTTATAATTATTATGCATTTTAATGCACTTGCTAAAAATAATTTTACACCTCGAGCTCTGACCCGTTTATATTTTCTTCTTGCTATATATTGTATTATTTTAGGTGTTATTCCGCAAGGAAGCCATTGATGTTGTCTATCTAGTGCATTCGAGGAAGTTGTGGTAGTTGCGGACTGTTGTGGGATTTGATATAGTCGACTCCTATCTTTTGTATATCTAGATTAGGATTCAGTTTGTATATCGGTTTTACACCCAAGAGTTGTAGTTGTTGCATATTCGTTTATATTTATTTTCTCTAGACTGCTGTATTATCTGTGACCCGACAGCATATTCGGGTATTTCCTTTTGGTATATTTGGTTGTACTCTTCTCTTTTATATAGCATGTGTGTGTTCTTTATCATATTCGGTAGTTGTCATGTTTTTGGTTGGTTATTTCTTTGTATGTTTTAAATATTTTTGGCACCCTCTTTTTGTAGTAATGGGTGGTTTGTTGTGTTTATTTAAGTATCGTTAGTAGATGCTGAGAATGATCCACTTGAGATTCCTGATTATTTTAGTATAGGGATGGCCACCCGTTATTTTTTTAAGCGGGGTGTCACATTAGGATGCCTCCATCTCTAGTCCAAACCTCCTTTTTCCAAACAAAGTGATCATCTTTATCACTTCGGACCAGCTCGAGGCTTACGATACCTCTAGGATTTTAGTCACGTCGATAAGGGATACGATCTCTGCTGGTGGCTTAAGGTCCACTTCAATCCTAAATATGCCACCCTCTCTTCTCTCTATACTCGCAGGTAACAAAGTATGTCTGAAGCATTGCATCTTTACCCTTACACCTCCAAAATAGCCTGAAGAATAATACCTTCCTATTAGTGATCGCCCAACAATCATAATAAACTATGCCTTTGTCGGTACGTTTGGGTCCACTCCCAATCCTAACCTCCACCGAAGATAGCCTCTATCCTAAAAATAATTTTTCCCCTTCTTAAGTTAAGTCCTCACACTCGGACACACATCACGTTTGAATACATGTACAATCGAACTACGTAGATTTTGAGCTCGTGGCTACACAGGTATGTAGGCACAATGCAGAGTCCTTCTCGTGATGAAAAGCCTCGAAAATATCTCTCTTAATATATTGTCATAGTAGAGATGCAACCATCTCTCATATTACCCTTTTAACCACCTCTCACACCTCGAATGAGATATCAAACTATCTCACGCTGCGATTTCTTGTGTATAAAAATGTACACTTTTGATAACATCCCACTATAAAAGCCTAGCTCCCTCGCACCCACATATGTACCTACTAATGGCCAACCGTTATTTGAATATACATTCAGACACAAGCACTCTTGTGTGCACAAACTTGTTTAAGAGACGTTCATACACCTCTCACTAATACCATTTTTTACACCTAATCACGTGGCTATGCTTTAAGGAATTCTCAAATTAATGTCTCTAATCATGTTCTAAAATAAACTAAAAAGTAATCATATAATGTAAAGAGAGATAATAATTATATAATTAAGTAAGTATAAAGAACAAGTGGGGTGCCTAATACCTTCTCCACTCGTAACCCAGTTCCCTAGCCCCACAACAAGAATCTCTCGACCATCTGCAAACTTAAACTTACCTTAGGAAAACCCCGAAAGGGATAACCTGAACCTTTTGTTTATTTTTATATAAAATAAACTGGCGACTCTGAACATCCGACACCGCCCCTCCCCCCGGACGAAATACTTAAGCTTAGGCCTAAATAGGGGCATGCAACAAAAACTAGATATGGCATCTAACAGCTTCTAGAGACAATCATCGAACCACCGAACTGATAAACCTTAACTTGGGGAGAAACGGAGAACCGATAAATGAGAACTCTCGCCGCCCCATAGGCATAAACTAGTGAAACAACAAACTGCTACTTGTGGCATCCCGCTCTTATCCCTGCCTGGTGCCCATAACACCAAAATTGCACTTACGGGATGATAAAGCAAGAGATTTTCTTGCCTTAAGAATGAGGAACACTTAATTCCTTCACTTGATCCCTTGTCCTTCCCCTCTAAAGTTATCCTCAAGTTCTCATAAATCTCTTAGGCAACTAGGATTTATGTTTTTTGTGTAAGGTGTTTACTTAATAAGGATTAACACCCTTAAATAATTTAAACCCACAAATCACCAAAAGGCGTAATTTTGGGCCTCTAAATGAACTCAATATACTACCAAAACTAGTCTAAAACTTAGCCCAAAGGTATACATACCCACTGGGCCCAATCTAAAGCAATACAAATACATCTTCGGGCCTCCGTGTCACTCTAGAGTCCAATCCAAATGGTAATACCTCACAATGTAAATAAAATAAACACTTAGTTATATTATGCGTAAATGCACGTCGCCCAATATCATACAATTAATATCACCAATGAATTATTGATACTACGCGCCACAAAAATAACTTAACATGCAAATTTAATTATCATCTAAATTTTGCATTTTATTATTACTAAATCTCACAAGTAATAATTAATTTCATTTATTAATTTATTTCTCAATTAATGAATGATAAATAAAAGCCACAAAAAATATGGGGTATTACACTTAGTAAGAGGTTCAAAGGAATCTGGGTTCCTAAAAATAATGGCTATCTTGTTATTAAAGGGAACAATTCGACATGTATTATTAAGAATAATAAATTCGGGTTGATAGAGGAATCAAGTGACCATATGATGTAGACTAAGTCATACGACCATTGGTTCAAAGTGAAGCACGTTTCCTATTATGATGAACCACTAGCCATAGGACTAGGTAACGTGTTAAGGAGAAGTCACTTGGGAGCTGACCACGGATACTATTTGAATGACTACTTACCCATTGGTGGGTGCAGAATTATAGAACACCCAATGTATGATTACTATATAAAGCTAAGGTAGGATATGAGAAAAGAATAAGTTGATTACATGTAAATATCATAACTCCTTATGTAATAAACTGATCCCCCCTTCCCTTTACCCCGTGGACGTAGGTCACTTTGGTTGAACCACATATATCTTTTGTTCATCTAATATTATTTACATTATCCGCACTCACATACAAAATTGTTTTACATAATTATTTTTTACCTCAGCATATTTGGCATCATTTATGGGAATGATAGTTCCAAGTCATGAATAGGCATCAAGTCACCCATCCATCCACGAACTTGTTAAACAACAAGAAGCCCTAAAGGCACATGTAGTTCAAATCCTAGCCAATCTTGATCTATAAGCCAATAAGAAGCAATTTGATCAATAAGACCCCATTACCTACTGATATGAAGACGATGTGATTCCCTCGCCGCCACCACCACTGCCTCCACTAACCGCAATCTTCTCTATAGTAAGAGAATCGATATTTAGAAGTATTGACTCACCTCTCGCGTCGATAAATTGGGGGGGGGGGGGGGTCTGGTCCTAGATCACCATATGGTCGCGATATCTTGGATTGTCAAATGTCGCCGATATTCAAGCTCCCTGTGATGGGTGCCTTCGATGGAACATCTAACCAACAAGACCACATTGATAAATACAAAGCATATATAGAATTCTTAATCAGTTCAGATCATATGAGTTTAGGGTCTTCCCTATTACACTAATGGGATTAACCAATATGTGGTTAAATCGATTACCCTAGACTAAATTACTCGCTTTAAAGAGCTGACTGATTTATTCGTTAGGCACTCTATTGGAAGCCGAGTGCATAAAAAGATAACTGATACCTATTTAACACACTTTAGATCAAGGAGTAATCCTTGAGGGAGTTCTTCAAGCGATTTAATGATGAATTTCTCAAGATTGATCACCCAGTCGAGCGAGTGTTTGTATTCATGATCTTGGGAGGTCTCTATAGTAAGAGAACATTTTATTCCCTATCCAAGAATCCACCAACCAATATGACTGACCTTATGTGAAAGGCAGAACATCATATCCATGTTGAAGACACTGTCAACAACTGCCTTCATCCCTAAGAGGAAGAAGAGTTGCAAGGAAGAAGATTAAGAGATAAACAACTAAATAAGATACGGGGCTAAAAGAATGTTGAGAAAGACTTATCTTGATTTGATCGGTTTACACCTCTCAAAATGACAGTAGGAAGGGTCTTAGGTTCATTTTGAAATGAGACTCATATTTGTTATATTGGATTATATTTATTTTAATTATATTGTATGAATGTCGGTAAAATGAACCTAATAGGAATTCTTGTGAGTTGGATTTGGCTTGATCATTGAATATCAAAATTCTAGTTCTAGTTAAATTAAACAGTTCATAGCTTAGATAGGGAGTTGAGATCCTATCGATAAAACTGGGAGTACAATTTTAGTAGTTTATATTGACTATGAGAATTAATCTGATGGTCCAAGAACTTGTCTGATAGTTCAAAGAGGATTGCATTTGTACGTCATGTATGTATTGAACGGGATAAGGGTAAAATACAAGTCTAGGTCTTGACTAGATTAGCCTTGCAAAATCTCACAACGTTTGCAAACGGTGCATACATTCTTAATCCCAAGAATTATGAGGATTGAAATGTGTAGACAATTATCGCCTTAATTGTAATATGTGCGATCTAATTTATCGGGTATAAATCTCTGTAAGTTGGGCAATCATTGTGTGGACATGTCTGAAATCATATTCTAGAGGAATTTATGTCTGGGAGATATCATAGATTATGATAACCCCTTGATAAACTTATAAGTTTTGATTATACACTAAACTTGATTAATGGATTACTTTATAATTCAATAGAGTATCAAATAAGTTAAGTTAGAGATCAAGGAACAAATAAAATGTTGGTGAAAATCGATTAGTGAAAATTTGTATTTCACCAAGTGGATATTATACTCTCTATGCAAAGAATCACATTATGTATCATTAACTTTGCAAATAAGACCTCGTTATTCGAGTAATTCTAAGATAATTAAATTTGAGTGAAATTATAATTATTTATTGAATTAATTATAATTAAATGAGAATGATATAAATTACGGGGAGTAATATGGGATTTTCATATTTCTATTTAGAAGACACATTAATTTTTAGTCTTAAGTCCCAAGTATATCTTATTACCCAGGTAGTAGGCCCAAACTTTATAGAAACCCTAATTGTCCCAAGATCACTTCAAATACCTATATATATAGGTATTAGGAAAGGGGTCTAAGTAGAATAACACATCGTAAGGGGGTGTGTATGTGAAGACCCCGATTTGGAATCAGGGTGTGGGTCCTTTTTATTTCATCGATGAATATACCCTTAAAATGAAAAACCACAAGAACAAAATTTTGGGGACCAAAATGCAAAGTAAATAAAAAAATAAATAAAATAAAACACCCTGGAGGTCCTTTAGCTGATCGATTAAAGGCCTCCGGAAGGCTTTGGCCAATCGGTCATCCCCCTAATGATTATAAAGATCTCAAAAGGTATTTTCTCAGCCATACACCTATCCCTTATCCCTCATCCAACATACACGTGTCGCTGAGGATTATCTACCGGTCCAAGCCTAGGGATAACTGATCAGTTAAAGGCTCTGCCCAGACCCCTATAAAAGGAGGTCTCCACCAACCTGGAAAACCAACTCAAAACCTAACATTGATTCAATTTTCTAACTTTCTTCAATCTTGAGGCTGATTAATATTATTGATGCGACACACGTTAGCTGATCAACCTTTCTATTGGTCCCGCACATCTTCGGGTATGCTTAACATCCCAACACATTTATTATTGATGTGACACTACGTTATCCAGTCAACCTTTTTGTTGGTCCTATACATATTCGGGTCAATTAATATCTCAACACATCATGACCAAACCCATCACTGTAGTAAGTCTGTCTTATTTCGTTAAGCTTGCGCATACTCGTATTGTTCCACACACGACACCTCACAATAGCAATTGAGTCCAATTTTAATTAGCCCTGTACATACTCGTGATGCCAAATACACACAAACGTCACTATATTCAGTCGACCCAATTTTCGTTAGTCCTTCACATGATCGCGACGCAGTTCCATTTTAATACCTATTTATTTTCTTAAGAATTAATTATATTTTATTTATCTTAGTTCTTAAACTAGCCCCATATATACACCGAGCATTGCAATTAATCTATCCCAAGTCCCATACCTAGAGATTTCAAACTCCACAAGTGCACACTCCCTAATCCCATACCTAGAAAGCGTAAAAACAATTAATATATCTACTTGTTATTCTCATACCTAGAAAGTAACATACTAATCCAAGGGTGAAGTATAACTACTTACTTAAATCCCATCGTCCGGTGTTGAATTATTAATACGAGAAATTTCAACATAAAATTTATATTTTTAATTTAAAGTTAGAACCTTTCAATTATTTACAAAATTTGAACTCCATTCTAATTACATTTTAATCATGTAATAATCAAGTTCAACGAAATAGCTATACAAGTTATCAAAATTCCATAATTTCGATATGGGTGTTAATTTATTAATTTATCACAAAATCCGAATTAAATATGTATAAAAACAATATTAAACATCCTATAATATCATTTGGCTTCATATGTATCCATTTAGTAATTTTACGAGTCGTAATATTTTTCTAATTAAATATTTTAATTTAACATGTAATTCGTCCTAGCAGCCTATAATTTAAGATTTAACTATTTAAACAAAAAATACTTCAATTCTTAAATCAAATTCTCATATTTAAGGAAAAAAATAAAAAATTATATTATATTATCATTTTTCTCATTAACTTGCAATCCTTTTTAATAAAACATCTACACTTAACATTTAGGCAACATTTAACTCAAATAATACTTAAAAAGAGAAATAGGGATATTCTAACTTGAAAGTAAGTTTCTAAAAAATTATGAATACATGGTTGCGTTCATCTCGCGAAAATAACAAATTTTTGTATTTGGTTGCTCTCTTGAGAAAAACTTGATTTATGCTTTCAAATATGGTGTTGAAACTTTTGTTTTAATGGTGGGTTTTACTCTATTAAGACCCAATGGAGGGAGATAATTAGTTTATATGTGCACTATGTTAAACTCATTAAGACCTCCCACATATAATACACACACGCCGTCACATAATAAGTATATATATATATATATATATATATATATATATATATATATATATACAGATACATACACAAACTAAAGAAAGAAAAAAGTTGTGGCCCACCCTCCCCTTTTGTAACTCCATCCAATATCACACGCACATCCTGCAAATTGCCATATAAAAGCTACTGGCTAACATAAAACTATATATTATACATATAAACAATAAACAATAAACTTAAAGTGGTCCTAAACTATATATATTATATGATATGTCTCCCAACTAATTACTTCCATTCATTATATATAAACCCACGAACAAGTATATAAATTTTTGGCCAAATAAAAAATAAATCCCAAAGAGTTGTTTTAATTCCCAAACTAAACCACATAAATATATATGAACCAACAAATATAACTAGATCAATTCATTTATAAACTAGCATGTCTATTAAAGCTCATAACATCATCAACCTATGACTTTAAGCTACTAACTTTCCTTTATAAAAGTAAACACACGACCAAGTGTGTATACTTATAGGCAATTATATATTCGGCTCAAGACAAAAATTTTAAGCAATGTACACATTTTCAAGCCACTCTTATATATATAGAAATATAAAATATATTAATAGCACCATACACCCTTAACTTCATTTATCAGTTTGGGGACTAAAAGTGTCTAAAAAAAGGGCCTAGATTTTTTTTTTAATTTATAAAACACGAAAGTTGTTCGGAATTATATTTTACATGTCGTTGTACTCTTTTTAGAATTTTATGGCATTTTTATTTTTTTGAGGAAAAACCTATTTTTCTAAAAAAAGACACATTTTTACAAAACTAGGGTCTCTTAAAACTTACGTACCTTTATAATTATTTTTTTAAAGTACATGTTATTATATAACACTTTTATCCCTTAATTACAAAATAATTCTTAGCTCGAAAATAAACTTGTTCACAAACACCTAGTATTTTACTTACCGAAAATATAACTATAGGGAATATAGACCAATAATAAAAGCAATAATTAGAGACTAGCCCCTAAACAAATATCAATGTAGGAAATAAGACAAGTATGTGGTTCAATAGATAGGTCTGCTTACAATTGATCCCTCAAATTGGGTGAGGTCACTCTAATTTATACTGATTCGTGTTTTTTGAGTTTAAGTCTCTTTATAATTATCTTATACACAGGTCCTAGAGCCCTATGGGAGGCGATCTTCTAACTCGGCAACGTTATCTTCGAAGATTTGCACTTATCTCCCTATATTTTCATAATATTCCAAGATAAGTCATATGGCATCGACGTGACATAAATTTGACCATTATCCTTTTAATAACTTTATAAAAAATGAGGCTTGTAATCCATATATAAAAATAACCTTAAAAACTTGTCCATGAGTCTTATTATATGGTATTAACATAATACGAGTGGTTCACGTACTTTTAGTTTGTCGTTTAAGGTTAAGTACCTTTATTTGTCATTTATGTAATACCCCGTACTTTTGGCTATATTTATTTTTGGGATTAATTAATTAAATGTGAATTATTTGGAAGTTAATCCGGTAAAATACTAGCGAGTTGTGAGTTGGTATTTGACTATATTGAGTATATATGATGTTATATGAATATTGAATTATGAGATTTGTCGTGAGATTGATATACGACAATTTGGTCATTTTATTGGGACGCGTGTGACAGTCGCGTCAGGATATAATTATTTTATTTATAAAAGTGAATTTAAATTCTATAAACCGTATGGTCATTTTGAGTGCGCCAACGCGTCCGGAAGGGTCGAGATAGTCAGAAAACACTAGCCGGGGGTGTAGTTTGGGTTTCGGGGTATTTTTAGGCCATACCGGCAATATAAAGGGTATTTTGGTAATTTCGTAGTTTTAGGAATTAAAAATAACGAAAATTAGAGAAGTAAATCTGATTGGGAATAGACCCACTAAACCCACTAACCAACCCTTAATGACCCAATAAGCTACGGAGGTTATCATTTAGGTTTCCAACTTTCCCAAAGAAAACCCTAGCCACCATAGCCACCTTTGGAGAAGAAAGCTTAGAGAGGGAGAGAAGGAGAGAAGGAGAAGGAATTCTGCAGAAAACCTTTACAAAATCAACACAAATTCAGAGACAATCGAGGCAAGTGGTTTAATATCATTTAATTTCAGAGAATGCTCTTTCCATGTATAGGAATTTAATAAAATTGATTTGTTCTTGGTGTAATATGAAAACCCATGTATTTTGGAACTTAGAACTTGAAATCTTGAGGAGAATTGCATGTAGAATGATAGGTAGATGATTATACTGAGAATATCAGTGATTGGGTGAAATTAAAACGGATTTTTATTGGGTTAATTCATGAATTAAAATTTTAGGGTTTGTGTTCTTGAATAATTGGGGGAAAGTGATGAGACTTGATGATTTAATGATGATTGGGATGAATTAACTCAGTAAAATACGTTAGTTTATAACCTTGTTATGTTTAGGAGTGATTAGAGACCTTTAAACATTGTTGGGATGAAGTTTAGAGGAGATTTGAGGAGTAAAAAAAATTGAGGAAAATCGTTTGATACTTTCGTTCGAACGAGATGTCGTTAGAAGGTACAGTTCGTTCGAACGAACTGGAATCTCGTTCGAACAGCCTCGTTCGAACGAGACTTCTAATGAGCTGGCGGTTTAGGACTTTTTGGCCTGTTTTGATTTTGGGAGCCCCGTGATCTTGTTCGAGGATATATATAACCTTCCTTTGATGATGTATTGATAGGTTTGGGACGTTTGTATTATTTTGAGGAGTAAATTATATATGAGCGATTTAAATTAAAGGTATAGTTGGGTTGAGACGTGAGTGTCTACTACGATGTGAGAATAAATTATGGCGCGTATGATTATAAACCGGAATCTTATAAAGTGTGTAAATTATATATTGGTACTAGAATGAGAATAGTACTACTATTAAACTACCGGATTACTAAGACGTGTGTATACTTAGTATTGCTATATGATTTGTGTGTATGACATACCTACCATACTTGCTATCACGGGAGGTTTGCGTTCGCTTAGGTCCCTCTAATCCTAGTGTTTCCCGGATTTAGACTGGTTACCTCGATGAACATAGGTCATAGAAAGACTTATTGGGATATTAATAAGTCCACTGATCGTGGGAGCGTAGGTATGTGCGTGACCCATGTGATGTGACTGTGTTCGCCTCCATTATTTGCGATGTTGTTATCTGTGAACTATTCCTGAGAGATTCGGAATATGTAATCCTTATGTACGTGATGTACCGGGATGGATAGCAGAGTATGTGTGCACCGTAGCTTAGTTCTCGGGGTGTTTGTATTGTATATTTATGATGTGAATAATATACACTTAATTAATGGGAACCTTCATGTTAATGTGGTGAATATAATTACGGTATTGTTTCGAGAAAAACATAACGGGTTAGCTGATAGTGAAATATATTGCATATTGAAACCCCTATTTAATTACGAGCGTTATAATGTTAATAGAACCGAGTAATAAGGGTAGGACCTATGACAGTCTAGCTAGATATGATGTCACTTAGCTAGTGGTTTGTGTCGTTGTAGATGGGTACTTACGTTAGGAGTGCACAGTTGGACGAGAGGTGAGAATATCATGTGAGTGCACGTCCTAACATGTACTTTGCATTTAATGTTTTAAATGTTTTTAAAGCACTTGCAGGTTTTTAAAATATCTCCACATTCGGGCTCTGACCCGTTTGCTTTCAAATCTATTTTCTTGTAAAACCATTTTAGGTGCCCAGCCACAAGGACACCATGCATAGGATACTCATTCAGGTGACGAGCTGTAGCTGTTTGTGGAAGCTACAGGGAATTGCTTTTAGACGCTTCTATCATTTGGATTCCGTATTCAGTATTCTATCAGTTGTAGGGCAAGTTGACCATTTTTATTAGAAGACATCTTTTCATTTCAATTTTCAGACTTTGTCATGTATTGATTCAGTATTCCTTTATTTATTTCAGTTGTGGGAATTGTAGTGAGGAGTTTTCCTCCAGACTTTATTTACATTATGTGATGGTTATTCTTTTTACTTCAGTATGGTGAATGGTGTTATTATTCTTCTTTACACTTGTTGCATGTTAATCAGACTTAATTTAAAATTTGGCAACTTACTTTTTAAATACTAGGTGGTTAGTAATCCTTAAAATTTTTCGACAGTGATGCTATTAACTGGACCAACTTGACATTTTAAATTAATTTAATAAAGGAGTAGTTACCCGGTATTTAATTAGTCGGGGTGTCACAGGTGGTATCAGAGCATCAGGTTCTAGTGTCCTTTAGGATCTGACGGCTTATTATGTTTCCGCTAAGTTTCTTTGATATAGAGCCGTATATTTTAGGACTGTTGTATTCTTTTTGTGTATGCTATGTTCTTCAGCTATATTAAGTTTATAACTACGAACTTATAAACTTCATTCTTATTTCAGATGCCTCCACGACGTGCACGATGAGTTCCCAGGGATGCAACGCCCGAACCCCAGCCCGCTCCAGTTTAGGGCATGATGAACGCCGCTGAGGTTGCAACTATAGTAGCCCAAGTGATAAATTCCGAAATTGTCGTTGTTCAGCAGGCACCACCTCAGGTGCCGGTTGCCGCGCCAGTACAGGCAAATGCATTCCCGTCTGCTTGGGAGCGTGTACGTGATGCTTTTCAGAAAGCGCATCCGCCAGAGTTTGCAGGTAGCTCAGTTGTGGTAGTCTCGAGCCAGTGGAGGAAGGATATGCAGAGGCACTTGAGGATGTATGAGTGCATGGACGTTCAGAAGCAGGTGCTAGCTACTTTCAAGCTAGTTGGATCTGCATTGCAGTGGTGGGAGTCTATTACCACCGTGGAGGAGAGGGATACTCTCACTATTCAGGACTTCTGGGTGCGGTTTGACCGCAAGTACTTTCCGTCGGCTGTTCACACGGAAATGAGGAGGAAACTGATGAATCTGAGACAAGAGGGTAAGACCGTGGCCGAGTATGAGGCCGAGTTCACGAATCTGTTGAATATCGTTCTAGATGAGATACCAACAAAGAAGAAGAAGATTGAGAAGTACACGGACGGGTTGACATGGAGGATCCGTCAGCATCTGTTAGGGAACCTTTTGTTGGCCACATATTCCGATGTGGTTAATGCTGCTTTGTTACACTGCCAGGACCACCGCTTTCATATGGCTGAGAGCAAGAGGTCGGGAGAGTCTAGCCATCAGGGCAGGACAGGAGGACATGGTGCCGGTGGGGAAAAATCTGTTCAGGGGCAGAGACAGGGTGAGCAGGGTACCCAGCAGGGGGATCAGAAGAGGTTCCGATCAGGGAACTACAGACAGGGACAGGGAGGTTTCCGTCAGGGCCATCAGGGTCCAAACGGCCATCAGGGCCAACAGGGACAGAATGGGCAGCAGTTTCACTAGGGCCAGCAGGGCCAAGGGAGGAATGGTAACGACCACCAGGGTCGGGGACTGCAGGGGCAGAGAGGAGGGAACTTCCCAGGGAAGTGTTTTGTTTGTGGCAAGACTGGCCATAAGCGACAGGATTGTCCTGATAGGGGAAGGGCCCCACAGCAGCAGCAGCAGGGTGCTCGCCAGGAGCCACAGAGGCCTATGTTTCCCGCCGCTCTCCCCGCACCGCCACAGATGGCAGCATTGCCACCCATTCCAGCAGTCCCAGCTCAGCAGGGGCAGCTACAGTATGGACGTGTCTATAACATCCACCAGGCTACAGTTCCACAGGCACCGCCCGCGATTGAGGGTACGTTTCCTATCCATGGCACTATGGGTCGGGTATTATTTGATACGGGGGCTACACATTATTTTATAGCTACACACTTCGCGAAAGCTTTAGGATTATTAGCTACGGCAGAGAGCACAGTGACGTGTGTCAACTCACCATTGGGGAGTGGGTCACTTATATTCTTTATATGCCGGGGAGCGGGAGTAGGGATCGGTAGTCTGGTATTGCCTGCAGATATATTGGTATTAGATATGCATGTTCACGATGTGATTATCGGTATGGATTGGCTCGTAGCTTATAAGGCCATGATTGATTGCTTCAGCGGGAGCATTGTTTTTGTCATTCCGGGGCAAGAGATGTTTGTAGTGGCGATGCCTCGCCCAGAGGGAGGATCGACCGCTCATCTGTATTACATTGAGGAGGATACCTCTAAGGAGGTAGTGATTCCTTTAGATTCTATCCCAGTAGTCAGGGACTATTCGGATGTGTTTCAGGAGATACCAGGCCTACCCCCCAGTCGAGAGATAGATTTTGTTATAGACCTATTGCCAGATACGAGGCCTATAGCACGCGCACCGTACCGTATGGCTCCGGCAGAGATGCGAGAGCCACGAGATCAGATAGAGCAACTGTTAGGTCAGGGCTTTATTCGCAGGAGTACCTCACCTTGGGGCGATCCAGTTTTGTTTGTGAAGAAGAGGGACGGTTCACTAAGATTGTCTGTGGACTACCGAGAATTGAATAAGGTCACGATACGGAATAAGTATCCGTTGCCTTGAATCGATGACTTATTCGACTAGTTGAGAGGAGCTTCTTTCTTCTCGAAGATTGATTTGAGATCGGGATACCATCAGTTGCGTATCAGGGAGGAGGATGTCTCGAAGACTGCGTTCTTGTCGAGATATGGTTCTTACGAGTTTTGGGTTATGCCTTTTGGTTTGACCAACGCTCCAGCAGTGTTTATGGACTTGATGAACAGAGTGTTCAGGGATTTCCTAGATCAGTTTGTCATTGTCTTCATCGATGATATACTGGTTTACTCCCAGACAGAGGAGGAGCACGCCGAGCATTTGAGGCAGGTTTTACAGACACTTCGTCAGAACGAGTTGTATGCAAAATATGAGAAATGCGGTTTTTGGCTGAAGGAGGTCCAGTTTTTAGGACACATTATTTCCGACCGGGGGATATCTGTTGATCCGGGAAAAGTATCCGCGGTGAGGGAGTGGGGACAACCCACGACACTGACTGAAATTCATAGTTTCTTGGGCCTAGCAGGATACTACAGGAGGTTCATTCGGGGATTTTTTAAGATAGCGGGTCCTTTGACACATCTGACTCGTAAGGGTGTGCCATTCATCTGGAGTGATGCCTACCAGTTGGCATTTGATGAATTGAAGGATAAATTGACCTCAGCACCTGTGTTAGCATTGCCGAGACTGGGAGTTGAGTATTTGGTTTACACCGACGCGTCTTTGCAAGGACTTGGAGGTGTATTGCATCAGGAGAGACAGGCCATAGCTTATGCTTCCCGTAAGCTTAAGACTCACGAGAAGAATTACCCCACGCATGATTTGGAGTTGGCAGCAGTGGTATTTGCCCTACGGATTTGGAGGCACTATCTTTTGGGGGAGAAGTTCCAATTGTTCACGGACCACAAGTCCTTACAGTACCTGTTCACGCAGAAGGAGTTGAATATGCGGCAGCGTAGGTGGCTTGAGTTTGTGAAAGACTACCAGTTCGATATCCAATATCACCCAGGCAAGGCTAACGTGGTAGCAGACGCGTTGAGCCGTAGGTCAGCAGATGAGGTGGCAGAGGTGTGGAAGGCAAAGTGGAAGGAATTGGGACACCGGGATGCAGTGGCCCGATCTTTCATGTCTGTGATGACTGTTACACCACAGATTGTCACGAAGGTAGTACGAGCACAGACTAATGACTCGTTCTGTCAGGAGCAGATAGTTCGATTACTAGCATAGGGAGCCGAGTCCTATACCGTTAGCTCAGACGGGGGATTACGCTTCAATGGGAGATTGGTGGTTCCGGAAGGGGAGGAATTGCGACACGAGGTGATGACAGAGTCGCACGGCTCACGGTTCGCGGTACATCCCAGTGGGGATAAAATGTACCAAGACATGAGACGCCAGTATTGGTGGAGCGGTATGAAGAAAGATATCGCTGAATCTGTTTCGAAATGCGCCACTTGTTAGCTTGTAAAAGTGGATCATCAGAGATCGGCAGGACTGCTACAGCCGTTGGAGGTTCCAGTGTGGATGTGGGAGAGCATATCCATGGACTTTATCACGGGGTTGCCTACGTCGCAGAGGGGTCACGACTCCGTTTGGGTAATTGTGGACAGGTTGTCCAAAGTCGCTCACTTTTTACCCGTAAGGACTGACTACACTACGGGACAGTATGCCCAGCTCTTCATTTCAGAGGTTGTGAGACTTCACGGTGTGCCCCTAAATATCGTGTCTGACAGAGACAAGATATTTGTTTCGAGGTTTTGGGAGAGTTTCCAGGAGGCCATGGGCACGGAACTGCGATTGAGTATGGCTTATCATCCGCAGACCGATGGGCAGACCGAGCGCACAAATCCAATGTTGGAGGACATGCTGCGCATGTGCATTATTGACTTTGGGGGTGGATGGGAGCAGTTCCTTCCACTGGTGGAGTTTGTTTACAACAACTCCTATCAGTTCACTATTGGCATGGCTCCGTTTGAGGCATTGTACGGTAGGCCTTGTCGTTCCCCAGCATATTGGTTAGAGGTGGGGGACAACAAACTACTTGGACCGGAAGTAATTTAGGATACTTCGGCAAGGATTGAGTTGATTCGGAGTCGCATTCGGGTAGCTCAAGACAGGCAGAAGAGTTATGCTGATGCGAAGAGATTTTTCAGGGAGTTCCAAGTAGGGGACCAGGTTTTTCTTAGAGTATCTCCTATGAAAGGGATTATGCGTTTCGGGAAGAAGGGGAAGTTGGCACCAAGGTATGTGGGGCCGTTTCCTATTATTGAGCGAATCGGACCGGTTGCGTATAGACTTGGGTTACCGGAGCATTTGCATCGGATTCACGATGTGTTCCATATTTCCTCGCTGAGGAAATACCTTAGAGATAATTTGGCTCATTCTCATATTGTTGTGGAGGACATCGATCTCCAGCCGGATAGTTCCTACGAGAAGGGGCCGATTGCTATTTTGGACCGAAGTGAGAGGAAACTGCGGTCAAAGATAGTCCCGTTAGTGCGCGTTCAGTGGCGACATCACAATGTCGAGGAGTCCACATGGGAGCGCGAGGATGAGATGCGCGAACGTTATCTAGAGTTATTTTTAGCAGGTACTTTCTAGTTTTGAATTTCGGGACGAAATTCAGTTATTAGGGGGGAAGTATGTAATACCCCGTACTTTTGGCTATATTTATTTTTGGGATTAATTAATTAAATGTGAATTATTTGGAAATTAATTCGGTAAAATACTAGCGAGTTGTGAGTTGGTATTTGACTATATTGAGTATATATGATGTTATATGAATATTGAATTATGAGATTTGTCGTGAGATTGATATACGACAATTTGGTCATTTTATTGGGACGCGTGTGACAGTCGCGTCAAGATATAATTATTTTATTTATAAAAGTGAATTTAAATTCTATAAACTTTATGGTCGTTTTGAGTGCGCCAATGCGTCCGGAAGGGTCGAGATAGTCAAAAAACACTAGCCGGGGGTGTAGTTTTGATTCCGGGGTATTTTTAGGCCATACCGGCAATATAAATGGTATTTTGACAATTTCGTATTTTTAGGAATTAAAAATAACGAAAATTAGAGAAGTAAATCTGATTGGGAATAGACCCACTAAACCCACAAACCAACCCTTAATGACCCAATAAGCTACGGAGGTTATCATTTAGGTTTCCAACTTTCCCAAAGAAAACCCTAGCCACCATAGCCACCTTTGGAGAAGAAAGCTTAGAGAGGGAGAGAAGGAGAAGGAATTCTGCAGAAAACCTTTACAAAATCAACACAAATTCAGAGACAATCGAGGCAAGTGGTTTAATATCATTTAATTTCAGAGAATGCTCTTTCCATGTATAGGAATTTAATAAAATTGATTTGTTCTTGGTGTAATATGAAAACCCATGTATTTTGGAACTTAGAACTTGAAATCTTGAGGAGAATTGCATGTAGAATGATAGGTAGATGATTATACTAAGAATATTAGTGATTGGGTGAAATTAAAACGGATTTTTATTGGGTTAATTCATGAATTAAAATTTTAGGGTTTGTGTTCTTGAATAGTTGGGGGAAAGTGATGAGACTTGATGATTTAATGATGATTGGGATGAATTAACTCAGTAAAATACGTTAGTTTATAACCTTGTTATGTTTAGGAGTGACTAGATACCTTTAAACATTGTTGGGACGAAGTTTAGAGGAGATTTGAGGAGTAAAAAAAATTGAGGAAAATCGTAACTAAGAAATTATGGGCCAAAACTGGTCCCTCGTTAGAAGACCTTCCCAGGTCGTTCGAACGAGCTCGTTCGAACGAGCTTCTAACGAGTTGAACAGTCGCTTCTAATGAGGGGAGACTTCATTCGATACCTTCGTTCGAACGAACTGTATTTCGTTTGATACTTTCATTCGAACGAGATGTCGTTAGAAGGTACAGTTCGTTCGAACAAACTAGAATCTCGTTCGAACAGCCTCGTTCGAACGAGACTTCTAACGAGCTGGCAGTTTAGGCCTTTTTGGCCTGTTTAGATTTTGGGAGTCCCGTGATCTTGTTCGAGGATATAGATAACCTTCCTTTGATGATGTATTGATAGGTTTGGGACGTTTATATTCTTTTGAGGAGTAAATTATATATGAGCGATTTAAATTAAAGGGATAGTTGGGTTGAGACGTGAGTGTCTACTACGACGTGAGAATAAATTATGGCGCGTATGATTATAAACCGGAATCGTATAAAGTGTGTAAATTATATATTGGTACTAGAATGAGAATAGTACTACTATTAAACTACCGGATTACTAAGACGTGTGTATACTTAGTATTGCTATATGATTTGTGTGTATGACATACCTACCATACTTGCTATCACGGGAGGTTTGCGTTCGCTTAGGGCCCTCTAATCCTTGTGTTTCCCGGATTTAGACTGGTTACCTCGATGAACATAGTTCATAGAAAGACTTATTGGGATATTAATAAGTCCGCTGATCGTGGGAGCGTAGGTATGTGCGTGACCCATTTGATGTGACTGTGTTCGCCTCCATTATTTGTGATGTTGTTATCTGTGAACTATTCCTGAGAGATTCGGAATATGTAATCCTTATGTACGTGATGTACCGGGATGGATAGCAGAGTATGTGTGCACCGCAGCTTAGTTCTCGGGGTGTTTGTATTGTATATTTATGCACTTAATTAATGGGAACCTTCATGTTAATGTGGTGAATATAATTACGGTATTGTTTCGAGAAAAACATAACGGGTTAGCTGATAGTGAAATATATTGCATATTGAACATCTGAGTTTACGTTAAACCCCTATTTAATTACGAGCGTTATAATGTTAATAGAACCGAGTAATAAGGGTATGACCTATGACAGTCTAGCAAGATATGATGTCACTTAGCTAGTGATTTGTGTCGTTGTAGATGGGTACTTACGTTAGGAGTGCACAGTTAGACGAGATGTGAGAATATCATGTGAGTGCACGTCCTAACATGTACTTTGCATTTAATGTTTTAAATGTTTTTAAAGCACTTGCAGGTTTTTAAAATATCTCCACATTCGGGCTCTGACCCGTTTGCTTTCAAATCTATTTTCTTATAAAACCATTTTAGGTACCCATCCACAAGGACACCATGCATAGGATACTCATTCAGGTGACGAGCTGTAGCTGTTTGTGGAAGCTACAGGGAATTGCTTTTAGACGCTTCTATCATTTGGATTCCGTATTCAGTATTCTATCAGTTGTAGGGCATGTTAACCATTTCTATTAGAGACATCTTTTCATTTCAGTTTTCAGACTTTGTCATGTATTGATTCAGTATTCCTTTATTTATTTCAGTTGTGGGAATTGTAGTGAGGAGTTTTCCTCCAGACTTTATTTACATTATGTGATGGTTACTCTTTTTTCTTCAGTATGGTGAATGGTGTTATTCTTCTTCTTTACACTTGTTGCATGTTAATCAGACTTAATTTAAAATTTGGCAACTTACTTTTTAAATACTAGGTGGTTAGTAATCATTAAAATGTTTCGACAGTGATGCTATTAACTGGACCAACTTGGCATTTTGAATTAATTTAATAAAGGAGTAGCTACCCGGTATTTAATTAGTCGGGGAGTCACAGGTGGTATCAGAGCATCAGGTTCTAGTGTCCTTTAGGATCTGACGGCTTATTATGTTTCCGCTAAGTTTCTTTGATATAGAGCCGTATATTTTAGGACTGTTGTACTCTTTTTGTGTATGCTACGTTCTTCAGCTATATTATGTTTATAACTACGAACTTATAAACTTCATTCTTATTTCAGATGCCTCCACGACGTGCACGACGAGTTCCCAGGGATGCAACGCCCGAACCCCAGCCTGCTCCAGTTCAGGGCATGATGAACGCCGCTGAGGTTGCAGCTATAGTAGCCCAAGTGATAAATGCCGCAATTGCCGTTGTTCAGCAGGCACCACCTCAGGCGCCGGTTTCCGGGCCAGTACAGGCTAATGCATTCCCGTCTTCTTGGGAGCGTGTACGTGACGCTTTTCAGAAAGCGCATCCGCCAGAGTTTGCAGGTAGCTCAGATGTGGTAGTCTCGAGCCAGTGGAGGAAGGATATGCAGAGGCACTTGAGGATGTATGAGTGCACGGACGTTCAGAAGCAGGTGCTAGCTACTTTCAAGCTAGTTGGATCTGCACTGCAGTGGTGGGAGTCTATTACCACCGTGGAGGAGAGGGATACTCTCACTATTCAGGACTTCTAGGTGCGGTTTGACCGCAAGTACTTTCCGTCGGCTGTTCACACGGAAATGAGGAGGAAACTGATGAATCTGAGGCAAGAGGGTAAGACCGTGGCCGAGTATGAGGCCGAGTTCACGAATCCGTTGAATATCGTTCTAGATGAGATACCAACAAAGAAGAAGAAGATTGAGAAGTTCACGGACGGGTTGACATGGAGGATCCGTCAGCATCTGTTAGGGAACCTTTCGTTGGCCACATATTCCGATGTGGTTAATGCTGCTTTGTTACACTGCCAGGACCACCGCTTTCATATGGCTGAGAGCAAGGGGTCGGGAGACTCTAGCCATCAGGGCAGGACAGGAGGACATGGTGCCGGTGGGGCACAATCTGTTCAGGGGAAGGGACAGGGTGAGCAGGGTACCCAGCATGGGGATCAGAAGAGGTTCCGATCAGGGAACTACAGACAGGGACATGGAGGTTTCCATTAGGGCCATCAGGCTCCAAACGGCCATCAAGGCCAACAGGGGCCGAATGGGCAGCAGTTTCACCAGGGCCAGCAGGGCCAAGGGAGGAATGGTAACGGCCACCAGGGCCGGGGACCGCAGGGGCAGAGAGGAGGGAACTTCCCAGGGAAGTGTTTTGTTTGTGGCAAGACTGGCCATAAGCGACAGGATTGTCCTGATAGGGGCAGGGCCCCACAGCAGCAGCAGCAGGGTGCTCGCCAGGAGCCACAGAGGCCTATGTTTCCCGCCGCTCTCCCCGCACCGCCACAGATGGCAGCATTGCCACCCATTCCAGCAGTCCCAGCTCAGGAGGGGCAGCTACAGTATGGACGTGTCTATAACGTCCACCAGGCTGCAGTTCCACAGGCACCGCCCGCGATTAAGGGTACGTTTCCTATCCATGGCACTATGGGTCGGGTATTATTTGATACGGGGGCTACACATTGTTTTATAGCTACACACTTCGCGAAATCTTTAGGATTGTTAACTACGACAGAGAGCACAGTGACGTGTGTCGACTCACCATTCGGGAGTGGGTCACTTATATTCTTTATATGCCGGGGAGTGGGAGTAGGGATTGGTAGTCTGGTATTACCTGCAGATATGTTGGTATTAGATATGCATGTTCACGATGTGATTATTGGTATGGATTGGCTCGTAGCTTATAGGGCCATGATTGATTGCTTCAGCGGGAGCATTGTTTTTGCCATTCCGGGGCAAGAGATGTTTGTAGTGGCGATGCCTCGCCCAGAGGGAGGATCGACCGCTCATCTGTATTACATTGAGGAGGATACCTCTAAGGAGGTAGTGATTCCTTTAGATTCTATCCCAGTAGTCAGGGAGTATTCAGATGTATTTCAGGAGATACCAGGCCTACCCCCCAGTCGAGAGATAGATTTTGTTATAGACCTATTGCCAGATACAAGGCCTATAGCACGCGCACCGTACCGTATGGCTCCGGCAGAGATGCGAGAGCTACGAGATCAGATAGAGCAGCTGTTAGGTCAGGGATTTATTCGCAGGAGTACCTCACCTTGGGGCGCTCCAGTTTTGTTTGTGAAGAAGAGGGACGGTTCACTAAGATTGTCTGTGGACTACCGAGAATTGAATAAGGTCACGATACGGAATAAGTATCCGTTGCCTTGAATCGATGACTTATTCGACTAGTTGAGAGGAGCTTCTTTCTTCTCGAAGATTGATTTGAGATCGGGATACCATCAGTTGCGTATCAGGGAGGAGGATGTCTCGAAGACTGCGTTCTTGTCGAGATATGGTTCTTACGAGTTTTGGGTTATGCCTTTTGGTTTGACCAACGCTCCAGCAGTGTTTATGGACTTGATGAACAGAGTGTTCAGGGATTTCCTAGATCAGTTTGTCATTGTCTTCATCGATGATATACTGGTTTACTCCCAGACAGAGGAGGAGCACGCCGAGCATTTGAGGCAGGTTTTGCAGACACTTCGTCAGAACGAGTTGTATGCAAAATATGAGAAATGCGGTTTTTGGCTGAAGGAGGTCCAATTTTTAGGACACATTATTTCCGACCGGGGGATATCTGTTGATTCGGGAAAAGTATCCGCGGTGAGGGAGTGGGGACAGCCCACGAAACCGACTGAAATTCGTAGTTTCTTGGGCCTAGCAGGATACTACAGGAGGTTCATTCGGGGATTTTCGAAGATAACAGGTCCTTTGACACATCTGACTCGTAAGGGTGTGCCATTCATCTGGAGTGATGTCTGCCAGTTGGCATTTGATGAATTGAAGGATAAATTGACCTCAGCACCTGTGTTAGCATTGTCGAGACCGGGAGTTGAGTATTTGGTTTACACCGACGCGTCTTTGCAAGGACTTAGAGGTGTATTGCAGCAGGAGAGACAGACCATAGCTTATGCTTCCCGTAAGCTTAAGACTCACGAGAAGAATTACCCCACGCATGATTTGGAGTTGGCAGCAGTGGTATTTGCCCTACGGATTTGGAGGCACTATCTTTTGGGGGAGAAGTTCCAATTGTTCACGGACCACAAGTCCTTACAGTACCTGTTCACGCAGAAGGAGTTGAATATGCGGCAGCATAGGTGGCTTGAGTTTGTGAAAGACTACCAGTTCGATATCCAATATCACCCAGGCAAGGCTAACGTGGTAGCAGACGCGTTGAGCCGTAGGCCAACAGATGAGGTGGCAGAGGTGTGGAAGGCAAAGTGGAAGGAATTGGGACACCAGGATGCAGTGGCCCGATCTTTCATGTCTGTGATGACTGTTACACCACAGATTGTCACAAAGGTAGTACGAGCACAGACTAATGACTCGTTCTGTCAGGAGCAGATAGTTCGATTACTAGCAGAGGGAGCCGAGTCCTATACCGTTAGCTCAGACGGGGGATTACGCTTCAATGGGAGATTGGTGGTTCCAGAAGGGGAGGAATTGCGACACGAGGTGATGACAGAGTCGAGCGGCTCACGGTTCGCGGTACATCCCGGTGGGGACAAAATGTACCAAGACATGAGACGCCAGTATTGGTGGAGCGGTATGAAGAAAGATATCGCTGAATTTGTTTCGAAATGCGCCACTTGTCATCTTGTAAAAGTGGATCATCAGAGACCGGCAGCACTGCTACAGCCGTTGGAGGTTCCGGTGTGGATGTGGGAGAGCATATCCATGGACTTTATCACGGGGTTGCCTACGTCGCAGAGGGGTCACGACTCCGTTTGGGTAATTGTGGACAGGTTGTCCAAAGTCGCTCACTTTTTACCCGTAAGGACTGACTACACTACGGGACAGTATGCCCAGCTCTTCATTTCAGAGGTTGTGAGACTTCACGGTGTGCCCCTAAATATCGTGTCTGACAGAGACAAGATATTTGTTTCGAGGTTTTGGGAGAGTTTCCTAGAGGCCATGGGCACGGAACTGCGGTTGAGTATGGCATATCATCCGCAGACCGATGGGCAGACCGAGCGCACAAATCAGATGTTGGAGGACATGCTGTGCATGTGCATTATTGACTTTGGGGGTGGATGGGAGCAGTACCTTCCACTGGTGGAGTTTGCTTACAACAACTCCTATCAGTTCACTATTGGCATGGCTCCGTTTGAGGCATTGTACGGTAGGCCTTGTCGTTCCCCAGCATATTGGTTAGAGGTGGGGGACAACAAACTACTTGTACCGGAAGTAATTCAGGATACTTCGGCAAGGATTGAGTTGATTCGGAGTCGCATTCGGGTAGCTCAAGACAGGCAGAAGAGTTATGCTGATGCGAAGAGATTTTTCAGGGAGTTCCAAGTGGGGGACCAGGTTTTGCGTAGAGTATCTCCTATGAAGGGGATTATGCATTTTGGGAAGAAGGGGAAGTTGGCACCAAGGTATGTGGGGCCGTTTCCTATTATTGAGCGAATCGGACCGGTTGCGTATAGACTTGGGTTACCGGAGCATTTGCATCGGATTCACGATGTGTTCCATATTTCCTCGCTGAGGAAATACCTTAGAGATAATTTGTCTCATTCTCACATTATTGTGGAGGACATCGATCTCCAGCCGGATAGCTCCTACGAGGAGGGGCCGATTGCTATTTTGGACCGAAGTGAGAGGAAACTGCGGTCAAAGATATTCCCGTTAGTGCGCATTCAGTGGCGACATCACAATGTCGAGGAGTCCACATAGGAGCGCGAGGATGAGATGTGCGAACGTTATCCAGAGTTATTTTTAGCAGGTACTTTCTAGTTTCGAATTTCGGGACGAAATTCAGTTATTATGAGGGAAGTATGTAATACCCCGTACTTTTGGCTATATTTATTTTTGGGATTAATTAATTAAATGTGAATTATTTGGAAATTAATCCAGTAAAATACTAGCGAGTTGTGAGTTGGTATTTGACTATATTGATTATATATGATGTTATATGAATATTGAATTATGAGATTTGTCGAGAGATTGATATACGGCAATTTGGTCATTTTATTGGGATGCGTGTGACAGTCGCGTCAGGATATAATTATTTTATTTATAAAAGTGAATTTAAATTCTATAAACCGTATGGTCATTTTGAGTGCGCCAACACGTCCGGAAGGGTCGAGATAGTCAGAAAACACTAGCCGGAGGTGTAGTTTGGGTTCCGGGGTATTTTTAGGCCATACCGGCAATATAAAGGGTATTTTGGTAATTTTGTATTTTTAGGAATTAAAAATAACGAAAATTAGAGAAGTAAATCTGATTGGGAATAGACCCACTATACCCACTAACCAACCCTTAATGACCCAATAATCTACGGAGGTTATCATTTAGGTTTCCAACGTTCCCAAAGAAAACCCTCGCCACCATAGCCACCTTTGGAGAAGAAAGCTTAGAGAGGGAGAGAATGAGAAGGAATTCTGCAGAAAACCTTTACAAAATCAACACCAAATTCAGAGACAATCGAGGCAATTGGTTTAATATCATTTAATTTCAGAGAATGCTCTTTCCATGTATAGGAATTTAATAAAATTGATTTGTTCTTGGTGTAATATGAAAACCCATGTATTTTGGAACTTAGAACTTGAAATCTTGAGGAGAATTGCATGTAGAATGATAGGTAGATGATTATACTGAGAATATTAGTGATTGGGTGAAATTAAAACGGATTTTTATTGGGTTAATTCATGAATTGAAATTTTAAGGTTTGTGTTCTTGAATAATTGGGGGAAAGTGATGAGACTTGATGATTTAATGATGATTGGGATGAATTAACTCAGTAAAATACGTTAGTTTATAACCTTGTTATGTTTAGGAGTGATTAGAGACCTTTAAACATTGTTGGGACGAAGTTTAGAGGAGATTTGAGGAGTAAAAAAAATAGAGGAAAATCGTAACTAAGAAATTCTGGGCCGAAACTGGTCCCTCGTTAGAAGACCTTCCCAGGTCGTTCGAACGAGCTCATTCGAACGAGCTTCTAACGAGTTGACCAGTCGCTTCTAACGAGGGGAGACTTCGTTCGATACCTTCGTTCGATACCTTCGTTCGAACGAACTGTATTTCGTTTGATACTTTCGTTCGAACGAGATGTCGTTAGAAGGTACAGTTCGTTCGAACGAACTAGAATCTCGTTCGAACAGCCTCGTTCGAACGAGACTTCTAACGAGCTGGTAGTTTAGGCCTTTTTGGCCTGTTTTGATTTTGGGAGTCCCATGATCTTGTTCGAGGATATAGATAACCTTCCTTTGATGATGTATTGATAGGTTTGGGACGTTTGTATTATTTTGAGGAGTAAATTATATATGAGCGATTTAAATTAAAGGGATAGTTGGGTTGAGACGTGAGTGTCTACTACGACGTGAGAATAAATTATGGCGCGTATGATTATAAACCGGAATCGTATAAAGTGTGTAAATTATATATTGGTACTAGAATGAGAATAGTACTACTATTAAACTACGGGATTACTAAGACGTGTGTATACTTAGTATTGCTATATGATTTGTATGTATGACATACCTACCATACTTGCTATCACGGGAGGTTTGCGTTCGCTTAGGGCCCTCTAATCCTTGTGTTGCCCGGATTTAGACTGGTTACCTCTATGAACATAGGCATAGAAAGACTTATTGGGATATTAATAAGTCCGCTGATCGTGGGAGCGTAGGTATGTGCGTGACCGATGTGATGTGACTGTGTTCGCCTCCTTTATTTGTGATGTTGTTATCTGTGAACTATTCCTGAGAGATTCGAAATATGTAATCCTTATGTACGTGATGTACCGAGATGGATAGCATAGTATGTGTGCACCGTAGCTTAGTTCTCGGGGTGTTTGTATTGTATATTTATGATGTGAATAATATACACTTAATTAATGGGAACCTTCATGTTAATGTGGTGAATATAATTACGGTATTGTTTCGAGAAAAACATAACGGGTTAGCTGATAGTGAAATATATTGCATATTGAACATCTGAGTTTACGTTAAACCCCTATTTAATTACGAGCGTTATAATGTTAATAGAACCGAGTAATAAGGGTAGAACCTATGACAGTCTAGCTAGATATGATGTCACTTAGCTAGTGGTTTGTGTCGTTGTAGATGGATACTTACGTTAGGAGTGCACAGTTAGACGAGATGTGAGAATATCATGTGAGTGCACGTCCTAACATGTACTTTGCATTTAATGTTTTAAATGTTTTTAAAGCACTTGCAGGTTTTTAAAATATCTCCACATTCGGGCTCTGACCCGTTTGTTTTCAAATCTATTTTCTTATAAAACCATTTTAGGTGCCCAGCCACAAGGACACCATGCATAGGATACTCATTCAGGTGACGAGCTGTAGCTGTTTGTGGAAGCTACAGGGAATTGCTTTTAGACGTTTTTATCATTTGGATTCCGTATTCAGTATTCTATCAATTGTAGGGCATGTTGCCCATTTCTATTAGAGACATCTTTTCATTTCAGTTTTCAGACTTTGTCATGTATTGATTCAGTATTCCTTTATTTATTTCAGTTGTGGGAATTGTAGTGAGGAGTTTTCCTCCAGACTTTATTTACATTATGTGATGGTTATTCTTTTTACTTCAGTATGGTGAATGGTGTTATTATTCTTCTTTACACTTGTTGCATGTTAATCAGACTTAATTTAAAATTTGGCAACTTACTTTTTAAATACTAGGTGGTTAGTAATCATTATAACGTTTCGACAGTGATGCTATTAACTGGACCAACTTGGCATTTTGAATTAATTTAATAAAGGAGTAGCTACCCGGCATTTAATTAGTCGGGGTGTCACAATTTTTTATCCCTCTTTATATATGTGCGTCATACATGCACTGCGCGATACCCAAACACGACATGCAATTTTCTATTCATTATATTCAATCAATACTAAATAATTAGTACCAATAATACCACAACTAAACATTCAATATTAAAATAGTTAACCCACTAAAATGTTACCAATACAAAACCAATCAAAATATTATTTAAGCCATTCTATAAAATCTCTATTCACCCTAAACTACTATTCATGTAAAAACAACTATTCATCCAATAATTATTATTGCAGTTGTTGTTGTTGTTGTTGTTGTTATTATTATTATTATTATTATTAGTATTAGTATTATTATTATTATTATTATTATTATTATTAACACTCATGCGACCCATGCAGTGCAACGCATGTGACTATTTTACGTTTAAATTTCGTGCGACACTAATATTTTATAATTACTTTATTGATTAAAATTAGGAAAATTATATTCTTCCCCACTAATACTGGAATTTCGTCCCCGATATTAAGCAAAGTGTAAAGGTTGTAGCATAAACATGCACAAATAATAAGGACCACATATGTCTACTCATTGAATACCACAAATGGGTGCCCATATACCTAATCATTACACACACAATCCCCATAATTAAAATAACTTTGTATATTTCACTATATTATTATAAAGGATAACTATAAACTAGTAAACGTACCAGTATATTCCACTAGCCACGCTCGAGCTCATGTTGAGTCTGCCTCATCTGGGATCCCATAACAAGTAGTGTATAAACTCAATGCATTATCGGGGATGGCACAATCGTCCTTTGTGATTCACGCGCTCCCAGTGCTGGAGATCCTTAGCCCTACTGGCCTGAGCTTTAGGGCACTTAAAAGCTTGATGTCCTATCTCTCCATAGCTGAGAACACGCCCCCTAAAGGGTCCATACTCCCTATCTGATGCTCTCTCACCCTATTGTCCATGCCTTTGTTCCTAAGGACTTTATGGGACAAAGTTGCCTTGCTGAAAGGCCTGTAGAACTTGTCTCGTCCGCTGCCTCTTCCACTGTTGGTCATTCCGACCCTTATTCTCCCCACTTGCCTTCGACCCATCATGATCACTCAGCTCATTCCTATTACTTAACTTCTTTTGGTAAGTCATCTTCTGTTTCCATATCAGCAGCGCGACGTCGATCACTTGAGTGTAAGTAGTGTATGATAGATTCCCCCAAACCCTCAAATTCACCGACCACGTGAGACCCTTAATGAAACACTATTTTTCCTCTCCTGTGTGTTCACTTATTCACGTGCAAACAATGCCAGGTTTGTGAACTCTTGTTTATACTCAACCACCAATTTCGAACCCTATTATATGTCCAAAAATTCCTTTTTTTTCCTCCTAAGGAAAGTATCTATAATTAAATTTCACCATAAAATCTCCACAGCCTAAGCGATCTTTATCCGCAGGTGTGGTGATACTCTCCCACCACTATAATGCATCTCCGGTCAGTATAAAGTAGCTAACATTTGTTTCTGCACATCCGGACAATCCAATATTCTCAAATGTCTCTCCATATCACACCTCCACTGATGATCGACCATTGGTTCAAATTCACCAGCAAACGTGGGAGGTTTTCCATTATGGAAACTAGACATCACCTTATCCCATGATGAAGTGGTTGAACCTTATTGTTATGCCTTTTAGGCTCCCCACCTTTGTCTCCAAAATATTAATACATGTTGCGGTGGCCTCACGAATGATGGTCCTTAACTCCTCGATACCCAAAAGTAATTGACCTAGTCTATCCTAAGCTACGGGACCAGTAATCGGACTCTCTCTCCTATTTCTAGATTTCTTAGTGTTTTCCATCTAAAAATATAAGAAAAAACAATGTCAGACTCAAAAACATCAAGAGTGCAAATCAATAATAAAGAATCAAAGACAGGAATAGCGGAAGTTATGGTGGACTCAAAATCCTCGAGACCTAAGACCGTGCTCTAATACTGACTGCAACACCCTGCGTGTTTTTAGCATTGAAGCTGGCCATGCTCTGTTGTCAAACTACTTCAGGCATTATAATTAAATACTATTATTAGCATATGATCGAAATATGAGACATTTTAAAACTATTTCCTCAAAATAAAATTCAAAATAATCTAACGATTATAAAATATCTCCTATAATAAAATCAATTAACATAGTAAACTCATATAGTAATTCTCAAACTCCAAGTAATAACATAGTCCAATTACAAATATCCAAATAATAACCATAAATAACTGTTTTATCGAGTGACCCACGAAATCCATAATAATTGTCTCGTAATTAAATTGAGAGGAAAAGAAATTACACCACTAAAGGTAAATCCGAGTTGCAAATCTCCAAATCTCCAAATACTATACAGTTAATCAACTAACTTGAAATGTCAGTCAACTCAATGGGTTCGGGCCCACTACAGAGATATCAACTAATTTTTCCAAATAGGATTCGTGAATCTTCTCTTAAGCATTATGAGAGATAAATATCGCAGTCGAGTATTTTTAATTAAGGTTCAATACAATAAGATGGAAGTAAAGTAAAATAACTACTCACACAAACTAAGTCACCCCCACTATCCAAATCCAATTATGTTTATTTCAACATGTAATTAAACCAAAATCTTTTAATTTAATTTAATCCAATTATTAAAGACGCGACACCACATTAGCCAGTCAACCTTTCTATTGGTCTTACAGATGTTCGGGTACGCTTAACATCTAAACACATTTATTATTGATGCGACACCACGTTATCCAATCCACCTTTTTATTGGTCCTGCACATATTCGGGTACACTTAACATCCCAACACATTTATTATTGATGTAACACCATGTTAGCAATCAACCTTTCTATTGGTCCTGCACATATTTGGGTACTCTTAACATCTCAATGCAACATGCCCAAACCCATCACTATAGCTAGCCAGTTTGATTTTGTTAACCCTGAACATACTCATGATGTTCCACACAAAACACATCACTATAGCCAGTCATAACAATTTAGTTAACCCTGGACAAACTTGTGACGTAATTCTATTTTAATTCCCATGTTATACCATAGAACTGAAGTGTATCATGGACCAATGAAATTGTGACACATGTCCTCATGAAATACTAATTTGGGCACTGTTATCATATCACTATCTTGGTCAGCTCAGTACTCTTTCATGGTCGACAGGATGGCCAATGATCAACAATTCAGACTATCAAGGCATACATGTGAGATATACGTGGGAATATGTACAATATCTTTATATATGCACATGGGTTAAACCTCCTAAATATCTATGGGTAGCTCATCATGGGTTGTCACCAAGAATGTAAAAAGGTGTAGCTGTTTGACTTATAAAGGCATTCCATCTCTTATTCTTCTTACTCATATTATAAATAGTACACCATATCTTATAGTTGGGATATATAAAAAACAACATACACTAAACCCTAGAGAGACTCTTGAGAGCTTGTACCCTGTCATAATACAACGCAACTTTACACTTGTGGATGTAAGCATCTCATTAGGCTGAACCACGTTAAACACTTCATCTCATTCTATATCTCCCAAGTTCAAACTATTTTCTTCTGTGTTTATTACTATTTATTATTGTCATTTACTAACTCGGACCTAAAAACACCCTAATACCACTTTTAGATAATAACATATTGGCGCCGTTTGTTGGAACGACTAGATAATTCAATTGTTATTTCCTATTCAAGTCAATACCACTATTCGCTCCCTTGTAGGAAATAAGGGATAATCGAGAAAGTAGATGGGAGAATGAAAGTGTTCCTCCATCCAATCCAGTGAGGATGGGGTATCTACAAGGAATTTTGATGAGCATAGCCAAACGCCAAGAGACAATGCAGGAAACAGTGAAACAACTGACTCAGACACTTCAGGCCAGTTAAATAAGGCTTGGAGCAGACCTTATTACACCATTCGGATGAGAACTCTCTAATAGAAGAGGTGAAATATTGCCACATATCCCTAGAGAGATACGCAATCATCCCATCACTAATGGGGGCTGTAAAACCCTAACATGATGAATGTTAGATCACAAAATGAAAAATCAAAACTAGATACTATAAATTATAGGAGGAAAGATCATATCACCAAAGATCCACCTCGTCCCTCAGGATCATTAATCGTCACGATGAATAATCATTCTACGAGGAAATACCAAGTGTATTAAAAAGGCTAACTAAGGGCTCCGCATTTGATCGGATAGGTCCCGAGCAGTGAGAGGGAGACATCAAAGAGAGCCTAGAGGGTCTATAAATACCCAAAAAGAACCTGTCAGGTCAAAGACTAGCGTATAAAGGTCAGTACACACCAATAAGACTTCCCAAGAAAAGAGCTCAACACAGAAAAATGACCAAGCAACTAAAACCATCACAACCAAGGCTAATCCAAATGACCAACGAAAGGCTCAATCCAAGTCAAAAAATCCCTTATATTGGAGTTTTATGAAAGGATCACCCTTCACACCTTCAGTTATGAATTATCTCGCACCTGAAAAGTTCAAGCCACCCATGATAACTCCAAAATATAATGGAAAAAATAATCTAGTTATATATGTGGAACAATACCAATCTGCCGTCAATATTTATTCAGTCCTCTACGAGATGCGTAACGGAGCATTCTCCAGTACGATCATCGAATCATCACAAATCTGGTATAATAATTTGCAACGAGGGAAAATCTCTAGCTTTTAACAGTTGAATGATTTGTTCATCAACAACTTCTGCTTTGGAGCCAAGCTATCCAAAAGGGCAGCTCATCTGCTAAATGTTCGCCAGAGGGATGGAGAGACCATTCGTGAATATATCACTCAATTTAATAGTGAAAAGCTAGAGGTCGTTAACTACGATGAGAAGATAAAAATCATCGCATTGATAAGAGGCTTGCTACTCGATAAGTTATATTATACGCTGGCTAAAGAGCCACCCAAAATGAGTTTTAGCTAAAGCAGGCAAAATTATGAACGCAGGAGAAGCTAGCCGCTAAATGTGACACCCCGCCTAATTAAATACCGGGCGATCACTCCTTTATTAAATTAAAATCAAGGTGAGCAGTTGGTTCATTCTTAGCATCACTGTCGTAAAAATAACTTTTTCCAAATTAACACCCTAATTAATTAAGCTAAGTGTCAAAACCATTTTTCAACCTTTCTGACCAATTTTATTATTAAAGGAAAATTATTTATTTAATTAGTAACAACATTGTCAATAAGTAAGAATCATACAACAATTGACCTGGAACATAATCCAATTACTTTAAACATTAAACATCCAAAATCCCAACATTAAAACTTAATGTAAATCATACATGCTGAATAAATCCCAAAGTAACAGTACTAGAAATAACTGAAATATAAATGTCCCAACAAAACAGATAAATAGTGGAAAGGGCGACACATGCCCCCGGTAACTGAGAATCATAGGAGTGGAATCAAGTAAATGAAATCGCCTAAGCAAGTGGCCTGCAACTCCCACCTAAGCTGCAGCACGTTCCTTCCAAGGGATCCTAAGCAAGACGCCCCTGTGGCTGGGCACCTGTAGTACATACATATATATACAAAAGAGAGAGAGAGAGAAAAACGGGTCAGAGCCCGATAGTGTATATGATTTAAAAATTGTTTAGCAAGTATTTAAATTGATACACGCCAATGCAACAACATATTAGTGCGACACTCTCTTGAGGAATTCTCACCTCTCTTCTAATGTGCACACCTATCGCACTAACCTTCCCAATGGTCTATCTCATCATATATCACGCTATCTTTCCCCAATGATTAACTTATCTTAGGTTATTCGCAGGATTCAAAATTTAACGATTCAATTGTTTGAAAAGAATATTTCAAATAGTAACCAAAGTTCTCATTTTGACTTTATTAATCAATAAAGTTTTCCAATTTCATATTATACTTTCTCAAAACAAGTATTTACAATTTGAGTCATCAACCATGTCCTACATATCAAATCACAGTAGGCAGTTCCAGATTTCATAATTTCATATATATATTAACTACTCTTAAAATATATATATATCATAACAGCACCCCAAATAAAAACTATGGTGTGGGTATACTCTACTATCCAATCCCCGTATCACTCGTACTAAGGGAATACAAATTCGGAATCACTCTCGAACTGTATTAACACATACTCAAACAATATTGAGGCGAATCATAGATTCCAAGTCTCTAAGAGGATGGCATATGTCTGCGTCTCTTAGGACTGTCCTAACTATCACTGCGATAGCCTGTACTAAGGATATCTACACACAAACAATATGAGGCGAAGCATAGATTCCAAGTCTCTAAAAGGAAAGCACATACCCGCGTCTCTTAGGACCGTCTGAACTATCATTCCGATAGCCTGTACCAAGAATATCTATCATCTAGGGTACAAGTCAATATCCCCCATAAAGGTCCCATCGAGATAAGACTGTCCCAGCGCGATAACCTCGGGGATAGCAAGTAGCGTGGGCATGTCTTTCACACATAGATAGCATATGCATACACAATCATATAACTATTCTAATATTACCATATCAATATTGGGTATATTCTCAAATCCCATATTTGTATTTATTTCTCATTATTTAGTTATCACGTATAACCGTTCACATCTTACTTTAATTTGAGGAACCTTTCCACTTACTACATAACGCTCATGGATTCTATCCTCCCAAGTATAAAATTTAGTAGGTATTCATCTATTTTCCATCGTAATAATTTTTATGTAATGTCTCCCTTTAATACAAGATTTCATCGTCTTTTATGTAATTATCCCAAAAATACAATTCTTGTCTCACATTAAAGGCCCCAACATTATTCATATGTCCTACTGGTCTTCCAAACTCCCAAAACATTTTATTAAGGGTGTCCAAGAATTATTTCACGATAAATTGAATTTAACTCATTTAAAAGGGGAAATAGGAGTCTGCCAGGAGGGGTCGATCGATCGAGTTCTGGGGCTCGATCGATCGAACCTTCGATCGATCGAAGCTCTGGGCTCGATCGATCAATCAAGCAGGTATTGCGATTTCTGCAGAATTGCAGTTACGGGTTCTAACACATTTCTTCATCCAAATCCATATTTTTCAATCCCAAACGTCTCAAAAATTGTACTACCAACATTATATCATCCTACTAGGTATTTCCAACGTGAAGCATGAGGAATTCTATCATTATACATGGATTAACCAACCAAAAATTATTATAATTATCAAGAACCCTAGAATTCTCTTAAACATGGTTCTAACAAGTATTTCCAGAAATTTCCTTCTTGTAAACATCATAATTTCGTGGGTAATTCCTCTACATGGCAAGGGTTTCCAGAATTATCAATTTATTCATCACTACATGCAATTTCCTAACTCATATCTTAGGTTTCTTCCATAAAAACTCATTCTAATTACTCCTACACTAATATGAAAGATGCACCAACGAAATAAGAAAGATAAACACTTGCCTGGGATTTTTGGTGTTCTGATTTGCAGATGTTTTTGGTGTGGTTGCGTAGCCCGTTGCGCGATCTACGCGTTGGTGGTGGTGGCGGTGCAAACGGATGGATTTTGGGCCTTGAATTTGCCTTGAGAGCTCTCTCCTTCCTCTCCTATGGCCGTTCTTGTGTTTGAGTTTTCTAACCCTAGCTGACTAACCTAAATGGCTGATATAGATTACTGATTTTCATGGGTTTAATTACCCAAAAATGTGAAATGTCCAAAACGCCCTCCCGGGGTACCAATTAGGCCTAAAAACTCCCCGAGACCCAAACTAAACCCCCGGGTACACTTTTCTGACTATCTCGACCCTTCCGGACGCATTGGCTCACTAAAAACGACTATATGAACAACTTATAAAATATTCACTTTTATTTATCAATGTTTAGTCCCGACGCGACACGGGCGCGTCCTGACTCAAATGTCCAAAATTGTCATTTTATTCACTCGTGACATTCAATATAACCAATATTACATATTACTTTGCTCATTAGTAATATTCAACAAATTTTCCATAATTACTAACTCTCGTCACATTGATAATTATAACATAATTAATTTCCGGATTTTTATTAAATAATCAACTCACATTAAATTTAATAAATCCCCAAATTAATATAGCATAAAAATACGGGGTATTACACTAAAGAGACCAATAAATCCAAGACTGGTGCTAACAAGAGCTCAGAGAAGAAAGAGAAAAAATGATAAAAATATGGAGAAACCAAAGAGATATGATGAATACACTTCTCCAATCGTTATCCTCCACCGTATTCTTGAAGAAATCCATGCAAGAAGAGGCTTAAAATGGTCTGAAAAGATGAAATCTCTGCCAAATCGAAGAGATAAAAATAAATACTGCGAGATCTATAAAGAGTACGGTCATAACATTAATAATTGGACAACCCCGAAGAACGAGATAGAGAACCTGATTCGAAGAGGGAGATTGTAAAAGTTTGTAGAGAAAGGAGGCCGAACAAATTATATAAACGAGCAAGAACCCAAGATAAGGTAAAATCTCCTTATAAAAGAGGAGATGACAAGAAAAGAGGAAGAGATGATGACTCCAAAGATGACTCGGATATGCGAATGAGGCCTAAGGAGCTTGTGTGCGATGTAAACATAGTCTCTTTTAGGTGTAAATTTATTATAGGAGGTGACGGTGGTGGAGGAGATGAAATAGCGGAGAGGAAAGCCTACCTCAATGAGGCCAATGCTTGTACCTATATTAGCCAAATCAACCTAACCTATGATGTAGATACTCTTCCGAGAAAAGTAAACAAAGATCGTTTAGTGGTTGGTTTCTTTAAAGATGATTTATCAGGATTTCTTTATCCTCATGATGAACCCTAGTTGTCACGATGATAATACAAACTAAAAAGAACTATTTCTTTATCTTAGATAAAAATGTTAACTCGACGTATAATATGATCTTCGGTAGGTTTGGATTAAATAATTTGAAGTAGTGCCATCTACAGTACATCCATGTTTAAAGTTCCCCACTCATTATATGGCCGACATAGTTAAAGAGAATCAAATTGAAACTAGAGAGTGCTACTTTACTTCAGCCAACCAGGAGGAATAGAAGAAACTTCCCACTACCTAACAAAAATTCTAGATCCACCCGAAGGAGCAGAGTTGGTTAAAAGATAAGTCGTAAAAGCAGTAGAGTCAATTATCTTGGATGATGAACACCCGAAGAAAACGTCACAAATCGAGTCATCCCTGGACCCTACCATCATAAAGGAGTTGGTGGATTTTCTCAGGTAATGAAAGAATATTTTTTCTTGGAGTCATGAAGATATGCCGGGATTTTATCCAGATTTTATGTATCATGATATTAACATAATCAAGGATGCCAAGCCGATCAAATAAAAATAATGTGTCTTCAGCCAGGAAAATAACATGGCCATATAAGTGGAAGTAGAGAAACTATATAAAGAAAGCTTAATTGAGGATGCCAAGTACCTAGAGTTGCTTTCAAACGTAGTGATGGTCAGAAAAAGAATAACAAATGATGTATGTGTGTTGACTTTATGGAATTGAACCATTATCCTTTATCAAGAATTGATCAATTGGTTGATGCTACTGTCGGATTTTAACTACTCAGTTTCATGGATGCGTACTAAAGCTATAATCAAATTAAGATGAACCGAAAGGATAAGGAAAAGACTTAATTTATAACCAGCCGAGGTACCTCTTATTACAACATTATGTCTTTTAGGTTAAAGAACGTTGGGGCAATGTACCAAAGGTTAGTGAGCAAAGTATTTGAATAACAAATTGGCAGGAACATGGTGGTATACGTCGACGACATGCTCACCACGAGTAAGATAGTCGTCGACTATATAAGAGACTTGGGTCAGGCATTGGACCAGTTAAAAAATCATATAATGAAGCTTAACACATCAAAATGTGTATTGTAGTACGGGAAGGAATGTTCCTTGGCTTTATAATAAACTAAAAAGGCTTTGAAGCAAATCCAAATAAAATCCAAGTGCTGATCAATATGAAGTCTCCAAACGAATAAGAAAAAAGTGTAGAAATTAACAAGTAGGGTAACAAAGCTAAACCGATTCATTTCACGAGCTACTGATAAGTGCCTTCTCTTCTTCAAGGTGCTGCAAAAATCATTTGAATGGAATGAGGAATGTGAAAATGCCTTTTTGGAATTAAATAAATATATGGGATCTCCACCTTTGCTCTCAAGGCCTGTCAGGGGACAAAAATTGAATTATACTTTGTTGTATTTGAATCAAAAGTTAGATCGACATTGTTCCGACTAGAAAATGGTGTGCAAAAACCTATTTACTATACAAGCGAGGCATACTGAGGAAGGAAGATTTGATATCCAAGGCTGGAGAAGCTAGATCTAGCCCAAATTGGAAAGCCATATTTCCAAGCTCACATTTTTATAATCTATAGACTTACCACTTTGATAAGTCATTCATAAACCTGGAAAATTAGGTAGACTGGCGGCTTAAATGTAAAATTAGGTGAGTATGACATACAATACGAACCAAGAATGATGATAAAAGGCCAAGTTATAGTAGATTTATTGATGAGTTAACATACAAAGAAAAACCCATTGAGCAGACTTTTAAAGAAAAAATCTCACTAAGGGTAAAAATAAAGTAGACTTCTATGGAAGAGATATTGTCTTATCGAAAAAAAGACTTCTTCAGAAGGGAGCTCACCGCTTCAACCAAATTAGAGATATCCTGACCATCACTCAAACCGATTAGATCACTGATATACTGGAATCATCGAATAAACAAGAGAAAATATATCACAAACTGGAGAAATATAAAAAATTATTCAATTATGGGATCTTGGTTGAAGGAGATGTTAAGGAAGACCACATGTTTCGCAGATGTTTGTAGATGGGTCATCGTTCACCTCTGGCAGTGGAACATGCTTGATAATCACCACGCCATACGACATTAACATAAAATAGGCCCTCAGATTCCACTTTGAAGCCTCTAATAAGGATGTAGAGTATGAAGGACTCGTAGAAGGGTTTGTCCTAACTTTATCCCTCAGCCCCGAGCAAATATAATCACATAGTGATTCTCAATTGATATTAAATCAAGTATTGGGAGTTTATGGAGCTAGAGAGGAGTACATGGAAAAAGTACCTGGATAAAATACAAAGGCTGATAGCAATAGTCTCAGAAGTCAAGGTGATCAGTATCCCTAGGGCTAAGAATTCTCGAGCAGATACACTTGCTCAACTTTCTTCTGCCACCAGAACATAGCTAACAAGAATGATTATAATGGAAATCATCATGCACTAGAGGACAAATAAGGAGAGTGCCAAATAATTGAATTGGACTTGGGCCCATTATGGATGGATCCAATACAAAATAACCTAGAAAAAAACATTGTGTCAACAAATACTAAGGAGGCCAAGAGGCTTCGATATAAAGCAGCAAGGCATATCCTATAGAAGAGGGTTCATAATTTCGTCACTCAGATGTGTCCATCCCACTGAGGTTGGCAACTTGATAAAGGAGACACGTGAAGTTTCCTATGGATCACACTCAGCAGGAAGATTATTGGTCAAGTGAATAGCCACACAAGTCTACTACTGGCTCACTATGAAAGTAGATTGTGCGGGCTATGTAAGGCGGTGTGATAAGTGCTAAAAATATGTCATAATCTATAAAATACCGGGGGTATCACTCGCTTCGATCACATCCACTTGGCCTTTTCCCATGTGGGATATTGATTTGGTTGTCTCCTTAACAAAAATAAGAGGAAGGTTCAAATATCTTGTCGTTGCAGTTGACTATTTCATGAAATGGGTGGAGGGTGAACCTCTAATGGCAATGCCATATGAAAAGGTCTTCCACTTCATTAGAAAATATTATTTTCTATTATTGAATACCATATGCATTCATCACTAACCACGGTATATAGTTTGATAATAAAAAAATTAAAGACTATTATATTCGCTTCACGATACAGAAACTACATATTGCACCTGGTTATCCACTGTGCAACGAGCATATAGAAGTGACGAATAAAACACTGCTCGATGGAATAAATAAGAGATAGGATGATTACAAAGGAAACTTAATCAATGATCTCCAAAGAGTACTCTGGGCATATAGGATAACACTGAGAATAACTAGGGATGATAATCCCAACATGTTAGCCTTTGAAACAGAGGCACTGAACCCAATAGAAATTGGTCTTCCAAGTCATCGGGTCCTCAATTTTGACTTGTCGAAGAGCGACCTTATGAGGAGGTTAAATTTAGTCCTACTAGAAGAGGTCGGAGAGCATGCAACACTTCAGATGGTAGCCTACCAATAGAGAGTCACTCGATTTTATAATAGAAGAGTGAATCCGATCAATCTGAAGGAATTAGACTACGTGCTAAAGAAAACCATAAGGGAAATTGATTAGAGATAAACTAGCATGGTCGATATCCAATTTCTATTTTTGTCTGATTGGGGACCTACAAAATTGAAACATTAGAAGGGGAACAGTTCAAAAACCCATAGAATGCAGAACACTTGAGGTAGTATTATCAGTAGTCAAAAGAAATGTTAAATCATTCAAAAGTCCTTTCAAACCCTTTATTATTATGTTTCATTTTCTTGGCCCATATCAAATTTTGCGTGATGAATAAAGGTTATGACTCCTTTCTTTTTATGTTATTTTTGGTGTGGGAAATATGCTAAAAATCCAAAAAATGAAGGCATCTCAGCGCCATCTCTAAATAAAAAAAACTTCATGTGGGACCTCACAAGGTCAAGAACAAGAGGATCCTAATAAATAACTTCATGTATGACCCCATATGATCAAAAATGAAAAGTTTACCAACCCAAATTAACCAAATCTAGTGTAGTTAGCCATATAGACAACAAAGACCAACCATAACTCGCTATAAGAAAGGAATAATCCTATCACATTTGGTCGTCACCGGTAACTAATGTTAGCACTTGGTAAAAATGACAAGATTTGTTCATATGACCAATAAGCTAGATTACACGTAAGTAGAACCTAAGGCAGAAGAACCTACATTCTCTGACATCGGTAACTAGTAAGAAAGATTAGTCGGGCAAAAATCTAACAAATAATCATAAGACTAAACTACTAGGCCTTTTATACACTACCAACAATCAAAAAGTTGATATAAATGTAATACCCCGTATTTTCATGGCTTTTAAATTTAAGGATTTATTAAATTTAATTGAGATAAATTAATTTAATTTTAATCTGAAATGTTGTTTTAAATATTTACTAGCGTGACAAGAGTTAGTAATTATTGGGAATATATTATTTGTTGCATATTACTGGATGAGTATAGTAATATATGAGATTCATTTTTATAATATTGTCACGTGTGAATAACATGACAATTGTGGAAATTTAAGTCGGGACGCGCCTGTGTCGTGTCGGGACTAAATGTGGATTAATAAAAGTGAATATTTTATAGGTTATTTGTATGGTCGTTTTGAGTGCACCAACGCGTCCGGAAGGGTCGAGATAGTCAGAAAAGTAAACCCGGGGGTTTGATTTGGGTCTCGGGGTGTTTTTAGGCCTAATTAGTACCTCGGGAGGGCATTTTAGTCATTTTGTATTTTTGGGTAATTAAACCCACGAAAATTAAAGGGGTTATATCAGATGTTTAGGTTATCTCCTAGGGTTAGATAACTCAAAACACTAGAATGGACATTAGAGAGGAGAGGAGAGAGCTCTCAAGGCATTCCAAGGCTCAAAACTCAACCGTTTGCACCGCCGCCACCGCCAACGCGTAGATCGCGAGACGGGGAACGCAATCACACCAAATTCAACACCAAACCAGATTTCTGAAAATCCCAGGCAAGTGTTTATCTTGCTTATTTCGTTGATGCATCATCCATATTAGTTAGGAGTTATTAGAATGAGATTTATGGAAGAAAAACCCAATTTGAGATGGGAAATTTTCATGTAGTGATGACTTAAATGATATTCTGGAAACCCTTTGTCATGTAAAGGATTAAGAGTTTGATTAAGAAAAGAGTTCTAATCAGATACAAACACAAAAAAAAAATTATTCCGGACGATCGGACCGTTGGAATTGGATGAAATTTTACAGAGAATTAACTGAAGACGAGAGGAAGCTACAGAAAAAAAATTCAGCTCGATCGGACCGTTCAATATTTTTTAATATTTTCTTTGCTAGACAGTATTATGTTTTGAGGACTCTTAGAGATAATAAAAATTCAATTAAAACTCCATTTTTATTCCGATTTCGAAACCGTTTGAAATTCTCATCTTTGAAAATAAAATTCAAAATCCTTAAATGTAAGGCAAAATCTATATTTTTAGGATATTTTACATAAGGGATAATGTAAGTATATATTAAAGGGGAGAGACACGTAAGAGAGAGTTGCGTTGGAACATAAATAGATATCTACTAAATTGTACATTTGGAAGAATAGAGTCCATGAGGGTTACGTAGTAAGTTGGAAAAACCCTTCGACTTAAAGTTAGAAACGAACCATTATACTTGATAAATAATAATGGGAAAATAAGGATAAATGTTGTGAATGTGGGTTATTGGATAAACCTAAATTGATATAATAAAAGTGGTATATTTATATGATTGTGTATGCATATATTATATACTTGTGAAAATCATGCCCGCGCTACTTGCTATCCCTGAGGTTACCGCGCTGGGATGATCTTATTTCGTGTGCCTTATGGGGGATATTGACTCGTACCCTAGAAGATAGGAATTCTAGGTACAGGCTATCGAATTGGTAGTCACGGCCCTAAGAGACGTGAGGGTATGTACTGACCTCTTGGACTTGGAAACTATGCTTCGCCTCAATATTGTTTATGTATGTATTTATACAGTTCGAGAGTGATTCCGAACTTGTATTCCCTTTAGTACGATTGATACGGGGATTGAATAGCAGAGTATGCCCGCACCATAGTTTTTATGTGGGGTGCTGTTATGATATATATATTATACGAGTAGTTAATATGTATATGAAATTCTGAAATCTGAAAGTGCTTACTGTGATTTGATATGTAGGACATGGTTGATGACTCAAATTATAAATAATTGTTTTGAGAAAGTATAATATGACACTGGAAAACTTTATTGATTAATAAAGTTAAAAGGAGAACCTTGGTTACAAATTGAAATCTTACGTTTTAAATACTTGTGTTGTTCAGTTGTAAATCCTGCGAATAACCTAAGATAAGTTAAATCATTGGAGAAAGATAGTGTGGTATATGACGAGATAGACCATTGGGAAGGTTAGTGCGATAGGTGTGCACATTAGAAGAGAGGTGAGAATTTCTCAAGAGAGTGTCGCACTAATATGTTGTTGCATTAGCCTGTAATCAATTTAAATACTTGCTAAACGAATTTTTTAATCATATACACTATTGGGCTCTGACCCGTTTCTATTTCCTTTTCTCTCTTGTATATATATGTATGTATTACAGGTGCCCAGCCACAGGGGCGTCTTACTTAGGATCCTTTGAAAGGAACGTGCTGCAGCTTAGGTGGGAGTTGCAGGCCTGTTGTTTAGACGACTTCATCCATTTGATTCTACTCCTAGTTTAGTTTTATCCAGCAGGGGCATGTGTCGCCCTCTTTCTATTATTTAGTTGGTATTGTCAGAGATTGAAGTTTTTACTTTCAGTACCTTTATTTCGGGATTTATTACTGTGAGGATGTTTTCCTTTAGTGTTGTAAATGTTTGAATTTATTATTGATGATTAAATTCGTGTATGTTCAATTCTATTTTTATTCTTAATGTGTGACTCTTTAGATGTTAATGGTTTAATGTTTTATAACCAGATTTAATAAAATGAGAATAAGGTTTTAAATGGTTTTGACACTTAGCTTAATTATTTAGGGTGTTTAAATTGGAAAAGTATTTTTACGACAGTGATGCTAAGAATGAACCAACTGTTCACCTTGATTTTAATTTAATAAAGGAGTGATCGCCCGGTATTTAATTAGGCGAGGTGTCACAGGTGGTATCAGAGCATCAGGTTCTAGTGTCCTTAGGATCTGTACGGCTTATTATGCTTTCAGCGTTGCTTTGTTTGTTATAGAGCCCTATGTGTAGGATTGTCGATTCCTTTGACGAGATTTCGTTCTCCTGCTATAATGTGTATACACTAGTGAATTCTAATTTCGTTCGGATGTGTGCGTGTGCCGAGCGATGACGGATGTCAGAAGAGGACTGTTAAGCGTACATCAGGAGGCAGGGCTCAGTTGAGATTATGAAATATATCCAAGGATGATGACCGTAGTCGAGGTCACCTCCATTATGGCACAAGAAGCCACGACTAGAAAGGCGACTAAGGTGCAACAATGATTTTTAAATGCTGTTATAGTCAAATGAGGTGCGAGGGTAAACTTACCCAACGTATTACAAAAACGTGTTGAGACTATCAGTGGGAAATTTTGGAAACGCAAAAATTGTATGTGTTTACCAAAGGAGGTAAAGTATCCAAAGGCTTAAATATAGGACAGAGTGTGGCAAACTGAAAGTGAAAATTTAGAGAAAATTTCTTGGCTTTCGGTACGAAGTTATAATGATGGGAGTCAACCACCAATTTTAGAAGTGGAATGCTATGTCTATAGGAGAACCTTAGGTACAGTGTTGACCGTATGTTCCTTCCTCAATTGTTCAGAATTAGAAGCGAACGTGGTTCTGAACTCATCGCGGGAGGGCATGACAGGGGTCCATTTATGGATATAAATCCTAATTGTTAGCAAATTTTGTATCGAAAGAGGTAGATACTAGTGGAGGAAACGACTCCAAGTGAGAGACCAACTCATAATAATAGTTTTTAATACTCAAGGAAGAAATTCTGATGGACGGCTGATTCAAAGGTTGACAATGTCGTATTTTGTCAATAAAGATGATAATGCTCCTTGTGTGGGAAGCTTAAAGAAATCGAAGAATTTAGTCGATAATAAGACTGAATACAACGGTGGTGGTATAGCACCACAAAGGGATGTGGATATACATCAGGGGACCCATTTAAATGATTCGGATAAGGGAATTCTTACCAAGTGATGGTAAATTCAGTAAGTACTATTATAGATAGTAACATGATCTTTATGGCCTAACAATCTAAGGGAACCATCAGAATGGCTAACGGGAATCGAGTCTACTAAAGTCCGAGAGAAGGACAATCCTAACCTGGTTAGTAGGACAGGTGGTAAGTGGATTATGTGTTGAGGTATTTTGGTGCGGAGTGAAATTGCTCGCGATAATATGTTCCAAAGTGAGAAAAAGGGACAAGAATACGGTGCCTAGTAAAGGACGACGATTAAAATAATTGTGTTTTGGTTTGGGCAGACGTGTTACGTCCGAAAATCATTTGTGCAGTCAAGAAGATTTCCAGGATGGAAGTATAAGTTGTATCCTTAGAGGATGCGGCGTGTTTATGTGACACGAGCGAGTCTCCATATTTTGTTCATTGCTAGATTAGCATGTGAGACGAGTTTAATGCATATAATTATAAACGTTATTAAAATGTGAATATTTTTCCCTAGTGTAGCGGGATTTTTCTTTAGTGCTATCCGCGGAGGATGAATGTGTATATTAACAGTGTTATATACTTTATTGAGGTTACTCGTTGTAGTGATGTGACACGTGAGTGTGATATTATCCTTGTGATAACGTTATAGAAATGGCTAGTACGATAGTGGGCATTTATTGCAAGGTTATCGGAGTGGTTGCGTTAGTGCAACATATTTTTGTTCTGGCGAGGCTTTACCCGTAAGAAGGTTGGACTCGCACTTATATTATCTATCCTAGAGACTTCGGAGGAGATAGTGGGCTCGAGATATTCGATACCAATGTATGTATAGACTTTGTCAGTATGATTCAGTATGTACCGGGATTTACCGTTGAGCGAAAAGACTTAACTCGGTATTATGTTTATCACTCCGGACTTAGTGATAGGAAGAGTGCAGTGTTATATTTATCCTTAAGAGATGTGGGAGTTAAGAGTTATACCCCTAATTTTAGAAAAAGGAAATTTAGAGAATTTCGATCGTATGTATCCGAGGTTTATAGAATGTAATTACCATCAACCAATACGGGACGATAGTGAAATTGGTGAAACGTTCTTTGTTAAGCATAATTACGGGAGAAATTGTAACTTTTCTGTCAAGGGACGGAATAAAGGGGTATATACTATGGACGGAGGACCTAACGGATTTCGATAATCGACAATGCTAGGTAGTAGTGTATCGGGGGGGTTCCTTGTTTGGATTTCTCTTTGCGAGACATCCCACGCATGAAACTTAGCGTAAGGTTGGAAATAGGGAGACGTTTGGTCACTATTCCATGAGTTCGGTACCCTGGTCGAAATGGGATCAAGTAATTATGTATGTAAGTTGGAAGTTGAATTTTGTTTTAAGGTCATTGGAGCCGTATTTTTGTGGTAGGAAAGCATTGAAAGTTATCCCCACGAGTTGAGGGGTGGAACGATGATAAGGAGAATTTAAAAATTTTGATTTCTAGGGTAATTGAGAGTACCCAAATGTCATAACCGCGTACAGAACACAAGGTGAATAAAGAGTTGGAATGATTTTTAGCATGGATTATCTGGAAAAAACTTTATATTATACAAAAGAGATGACCTGTAATTATTTTGATGAATAGAGCGTTAGTGATTTATTTTGGTTGTTGTACCTATTTGGGAAAATTGTTGTACTTATCTGAGGAAGGTTGAGAATTATTATTCCTATTTTATTGTCATGGAATTTGAATGCCCTATTCCTTCTATTCCGTTGAATTTAGTTAGTCCTACAGATTAGTAGCACGTCGTTCGCTCTCCTTGGGCGGTCGGAGTGTTGCAAAAATGTGGGCATCTTGGTTAACTGCAGTTAAAATCGTCCGAGTCGAAGGGACGTGGTTATGGATGTGTGTCATATATGTTTGTGGGACTAGTTTAACGAAGTGGAAGTGATAGAGTGGATTAAACATCACATGAGGGGCGATAATCCATACATAGGTGTGCAATTAGAATAGCACACCCTAATTTGAATTGGAAGACTGTGGGAAGCCTTTTAAGAAGAGTATTCCTTGAATGGAGCAGAATTAAATGATTATGAAGAACACTCGGAGCGAAGTTGTTAGTAGGCAAGTATGAGAGCGACTTGCACATACAAAGGGTGATGATGTTGGTATGGTATAAGAGATCCAAAAGTGTGCTTCGTGGAGAGAAGAGCACGGGTGGAACTTTCGGCATACTACAAGGAAGGAAGGGGAGTATTACGTGTCACTTAATGTGAGACATTTCAAGGGAAGAATCGATGTTTAGAGAGACGTACTGAGTAGTCTCTACATGCACTTCCCATAGGTAAGGTTTGGTTGAAAGAGGAGAATCAACCAAAGAATGTTGTGTTTATCGAAAATTCCTGAAATTGGAAGAGGTTGGTAAAGTCGGTAAAGTTCTTAAATGGGTTTTCATCCTCAAAACAAGATCAAGGGTTTATCCCGAACATGTGAATTAAGTCGCCGAGAAGGAAGTGATTGATATTCCTTTGGGCTGGCTTACAATATTAACTAGTATGCCCCAGACTTCCTTTGAAAGGAAGGATCGCGCCAGTGCATTGTCCGGCGCAGTATAAATTTCTGAATCAGGATGAGATTGGTGAATCCCACCTTTGATATGGGATTTCAGGAACCAGCGGAGATAAGATTTCGTTTCGAGTAGGATGTATCACCCTTAGCCAGTGAATAAGCGCATGGTGATTAAAGATTTGTGGAGCCACGTGAAAGAGATTTTGGAATCTTGGTACGATGATTTCAAGAATGCTCTGTAGAAGCACTCGTACCTGTTTGTCGCGTACGAGGTACTTATTAAGGTTTTGTTAAGGAAGAAACTCGACTATTCTCCTTCCGTATGTTTAGAGGAGGGCAGATAATCAGAGTTTTTGGATCGGTCGAAAGAACATCCGATAACTGCGGTAGAATTCCACGACTGTTTTAGGCGAGCAAGATTGATCAAATGTTAGTATAATTTTCTCAGAATGGGAGTTTTGTATATGAATAAATTCGAGTATTTGTCATGTAGTGAGGTGCGGCCTCCTAATGATAGTGAGATAATGAAATTTATAACGTATAAGCGTGACCGATGCGAATGTTGTCGGTGGGAGCACAATGTGAAGTGTCTCCAATGAGAATGTAAAACAATGTTGCTGTCAGGAAAAAGCTATAGTGATTGAGCGCCGTACTATGTAGATAGTTTGCGTACTAACAAGGATATCCAGAATTGTGCTACCTGGTAGGCCTTATTTTCTGAATTTCGGGACGAAATTCCGTTATTAGGGGGGAAGTATGTAATACCCCGTATTTTCATGGCTTTTAAATTTAAGGATTTATTAAATTTAATTGAGATAAATTAATTTAATTTTAATCCGAAATGTTGTTTTAAATATTTACTAGCGTGACAAGAGTTAGTAATTATTGGGAATATATTATTTATTGCATATTACTGGATGAGTATAGTAATATATGAGATTTATTTGTATAATATTGTCACGTGTGAATAAAATGACAATTGTGGAAATTTAAGTCGGGACGCGCCTGTGTCGTGTCGGGACTAAATGTGGATTAATAAAAGTGAATATTTTATAGGTTGTTCGTATGGTCATTTTAAGTTCGGCAACGCGTCCGAAAGGGTCGAGATAGTCAGAAAAGTATACCCGGGGGTTTAGTTTGGGTCTCGGGGCGTTTTTAGGCCTAATTAGTACCCCGGGAGGGCATTTTAGTCATTTTGTATTTTTGGGTAATTAAACCCACTAAAATTAAAGGGGTTATATCAGATGTTTAGGTTATCTCCTATGGTTAGATAACTCAAAACACTAGAACGGCCATTGGAGAGGAGAGGAGAGAGCTCTCAAGGCATTCCAAGGCTCAAAACTCAACCGTTTGCACCACCGCCACCGTCAACGCGTAGATCGCGAGACGGGGAACGCAACCACACCAAATTCAACACCAAACCAGATTTCTGAAAATCCCAGGCAAGTGTTTATCTTGCTTATTTCGTTGATGCATCATCCATATTACTATTAGTTAGGAGTTATTATGATGAGATTTATGGAAGACAAACCCATTTTGAGATGGGAAATTTTCATGTAGTGATGACTTAAATGATATTCTGGAAACCCTTTGTCATGTAAAGGATTAAGAGTTTGATTAAGAAAAGAGTTCTAATCAGATACAAACAAAAAAAAATTATTTCGGACGATCAGACCGTTGGAATTGGATGAAATTTTACAGAGAATTAGTTGAAGACGAGAGGAAGCTACAAAAAAAAAAATTCAGCTCGATCGGACCGTTCAATATTTTTTAATATTTTTTTTGCTAGACAGTTTTTGGGATATTTTTGGGATATTTTGCATAAGGGATAATGTAAGTATATATTTGTAGAGGGGGCTTGAAGCTCAGCGTGGCAACTCAAGCGTGACATCTTGGTGAGGCAGCTCAGCGTGGCAGCTTGGGGAGGCAGCTCAGCGTGGCAACTCAAGCGTGACATCTTGGTGAGGCAGCTCAGCGTGGCAGCTTGGGGAGGCAGCTCAGCGTGGCAACTCAAGCGTGACATCTTGGTGAGGCAGCTCAGCGTGGCAGCTTGGGGAGGCATCTCAGCGTGGCAACTCAAGCGTGACATCTTGGTGAGGCAGCTCAGCGTGGCAACTCATACTTCAGTTTGTTGTGTTAATCATATTGTACCTTTGATTACATTCACTGTAAAGCTGTAACGGTTGTAATGACATAACGATAATAATAATACAGTTTGGGTGAGGTCAAACGGTACTCACGAGAGACCAGGCATGGCAGGACCTGGGAGGGCTTTCATGCCCTATCGAATGACCTCACCATGGGAACTTTAGAGGGACTTGGTTTGGAGGATTGAGAAGTAAGGCACCGTTGGGGCTTGTCCTGACCATCTTAGATACACCTGGTAAAACACCGAAGGACCCTGACCGTGGAACCTCAAGCGGAGCAGCTTGGAGTTCCATCGGGCATTGAGTTATGGACCAAATAACCCTCTACTTAAAATGTCACATCTACTGTGGGTGATGTCACTAGCCTTCTAAACAATGTCAGACATGCACTTGAGTAAACCACCGTGGTATTTGGGGTTGTCAGATAGTTGGTGAGCCACCTCTGCGATAACAACCCCCTGACACACAGTGGTTAGGCAAAAGGCATGTCTTGGCATTTAATGTTTATGGCGTACGAGACAACTAGTGCATCAGGCATTTAATGTTGTGACATAAAGTATGAGGGATGTCTTTCATAGTCTTTAATGACTGAGTTGCCTCGGGGGTGGTGTGGGGGGCTATTTAAGGACACCAACCACCTTTGAGGAAGGGGATCCTCTCTTTGAGAATTGAAAAGAGTTATTGCAAACTAGAGAGTTCATTAACTCACCATTGTCATTTATTACGAAGCTTTTAATATTTGACAGAGATTCTTCAGGGTGTTGTGTGTGTTTTGTGTGTTTTTTTTACTTGCCCGCCAGGGTGTATCTAGGGTTCTTACTTCCCTCTCCCTCTAGCTAAGCCACTTCTAAAGTCCATTAGCATGACCTGAGTTATACACGAGAGTTTTGTGAGTTTAAGTTGAGTCTATCCACATTGGGTTCATGTTTATGTGTTTTATCACTAATCCAAAGCTTTGGCCAATTAACTTGTGACTACCATACTCAATAGGGGTTACGCCTCCACATATAATCTAAAGTACCCTCTTACATTTGGCGACTCCGTTGGGGAGGCATCCTTCTAGAGAAGGAGTATGGCGCAGGATAATGCTACTAGAAGACTCAATTTCGATGACATACAGCATAATGAAGAACAGGCTGCGAGGGAGCAGGAGGCCCTAAGAGATGGGGCTCCTCGAGTAGAGGTACCGCTGGCTCCAGCAATGATAGGCGTCCCAGGGGTGGAACAACCTTCCACGAGCGCAGGGATGGGACCTGCCCAGATGGCGCTCCTCATGAGCAAATTTTACGAGTTTTTGCAAAACCCAGTAGCTTCAACTATGCTGAGAGGATTGGAGATTAATGCCTTCGTAACACCAGGAGTGGCCCTAGGGGCCCCACCAGGGGCAGGCATTACAGGAGCGGTCCCAGCAAGTGTACCCTCTGTTGTGAATCCCACTGTGGGCGGCTCAGGAGTTTCGACGGCGCAACCGATAACGTTCGCTCCGGTTGCAACGAGCGCTCAACCGTCTGCCCCGTTGCAGTTGGCCCCAGTGGCCTCACCCTTGGAAGAGATGAGAAAAGAGATGCAGAAGGAGATGCTGAAGTTCATGCAGTCTTCCTCGCAGGCTGTGGGCGAGGTGGCATCGGTCTACGACGACTTCCGGATACCCTACCCCCAGGAGTACAACGACGAACCCTACCCGAAGGACTATATTCCCCCTACCTTTGAAAAATACTCAGGGAAGGGCGGGAACCCGAAGGAACACATTAAGCGTTTCGTTGACCACTTGGGGGCGCATTGCAATGACAGAAAGCTTAGGCTGAGGGAGTTTTCCAAATCCCTGACTGATAAAGCATACACTTGGTACTCTCACCTGCCGCCCAATAGTATCTCCACGTGGGAGGAGATGCATGTATTGTTCGTCCGAAAGTTCTTCTTGGCAGAAGATGAGTTCACCTTAACCCAACTTGGCAGGGAGAGGCGAAGGCCTAGAGAGGAGGTAGTGGCCTACATCCGAAGGTTTAGGGAAAGGTCCCTCGACGTGAGGGAAGAAGCTAAGGAGGCTAGGTTACTACAAATTTGTGCTGAGGGATTACTTCCTGAGTATATCTGTCACCTGATCAATGAGACACGCGAGGGAACATTTTCAGAATTCTTAAAGTCCGTAAGAAATATATCTTTGGTGGTGCGACCTAGCCCGGTAGTAGCTCCCATGATGTTCAGACAGCCGATACAACCCATCGGGGGAAGGTCTCAGGCCCCACGGGTGGGATATGTCGAGAGAGAGGATGGGGGAAAGGCCCAGAGGAAGGACAACAAAAGAAAGTTTGGAAGGGATAGAGAAGACCCGCCACCGTTGCCTTGTAGGGTGGAGGAGGCTGTGAGTTGCTATAACGCAATGGTACAAGGCGGAACGGTTTATGAACCGAAAGGCGTCCCGGAGGAAGAACCCGACGCGACAACCAGGGCCAATCCCAAATATTGTCAGGTTCATCGAAAGGTCCAACATCCAACGGAAAGCTGTTTCACGCTGCGAAGAATCATTAACAAACACATGAGGGCGGGAACATTACAAATCCCCCCGCGGAACGTTAACAATAACCCACTCCCGGCGCATGGGGCCAATGTTGTAACAGCCTATGATAAGGAGGCAGAGCGAGAGGGGGGAGGGGCAACAATGGAGTTCGATAAAGCACTGGAGTATTGCACTAGGGGAATGGCTAACGTAGTTCTGGCATATGATGAAGCAAGTGCTAGGGACGTAGAAGACGCCTATAGCGTTGAGGGCGAGGAAATGGACCCAGTCATAGAATATAGCGCAGTATCAAAATCCCCAAAGTTCACTTGGTTCTTCGATCAAGTGGGGATACCAAAGGAGAGCAGACCGGAAATAACTCGGGCGATCCTTGACATCGCGAAGAAGGACACGGTTCCCTCGTTGAAATGGAGGGGACCCATGGCGAGGCTGGTGAAAAAGTTCCTATCAGAGGTGACCTTCAGCGATGCAGATAGAGCTGTAAGGTTCCCTCATAACAGGCCCTTGTATGTGACGGCCAGTATCAACGGGGTTAGTTTTGCAAGAACGCTTATGGATGGGGGTGCTTCCATCAACATTATGCCGATCATCTCCTTCCACGCAGATAATATCCCAGAAGAAAGGTTGGTCCCCATGCCTCTGGTAATCTCAGGGTATGACAACCAATCTTCCAAATCCATTGGGTCTGTGAATGTGGGAATTGTAATGGGAAATCTGAGTTCCCACATCAAGTTCCATGTAATAGAAAGTGCAACTCCCTATCATTTACTAATAGGAAGAGTATGAATGCACAATCAAGGTTTAGTTCCTTCAACATTTCATCAATGCGCCAAGGCGAATGTCAAAGGAACAGAAGTGACCATTAGGGCTACAAAAAGGCCTTTTGCTATCGAGGAAGCTCACTTTGTAGATGCGGCCTTTTATACGGAGTTGGAGGAGGATGCTCGAGTCCTAACGAGAAGAATGGAGGGGGCATGGGTTCCCTCGATCAGAGATAGAATGGGGCCTCTGAACGAGCAAAGCAAAGAAGCCACGAGTAACGAAGGGGTGAGGGCCGAAGAAACCCATCAGGTGATCCCTCGACCCCAAAGTACCACGAAGCAGCTCAAAAATAAAGTAAAGCTTAGAGTGGATCCTGTGGAGCATGAGGTCCAACGGCAAAGCGTGCTGAGTCGCTTTTCAGGGGGAAGAATCGCCGAGGCTTCGAGAGAGAGGAAGAGGAAGGCCGTGGCAACAGTTACCAACAGGCAATGCAAGAAGGTGGTCAGTGAAGAGGGGAAGGTGGTATACCGTTTATAACGATGTGAGCGGGCGGCCGAAGAGACCGAGGATGGGGCTGACCCATTATATGAGTGTTTCTTAGTGGATCAACAGGGACAGTGTATGGTGATAGACAACTCCAACATACAGGAGTTCGTGGAGGAGGTCGCCGAAGAACCAGACTACATGGCAAATCAACCAAAGCCCCTGGCACAAGAGTTAGAGCAGTTGAACCTGGCAGGAGAAGGGGAAGACCCAAGGCCCATCTTCATCGCGAAGGATCTCGGTAAGGAGAAACGAGAAGCCTTGGTTGGGATAATCCGAGAGTTCATAGATGTCTTTGCATGGAAGTATACCGAAATGGAAGGGCTAGATGAGGAAGTGAGCTGCCACAAGCTAAACGTGATGCCTTCAGCCATCCCGGTGAAGCAGGAAATAAGGACTTATAAACCTGAGTTGGAGTTGAAGATTAAGGAAGAGGTTCAGCGTTTGTTGGCAGCAGGATTCATCAAACCAATACAGCATCCCCTTTGGCTATCTATCATTGTGCCAGTAGGAAAAAAGGACAAGAGTCAAATAAGGATCTGTGTGGATTTTAGAGATTTGAACAGGGCTTGCCCCAAACATGAGTTCCCTCTACCCTCCATTGATAGCTTGATAGATGCCACGGCTGGGCATGAGATGTATAGCTTCATGGATGGGTATGTAGGGTACAACCAGATCAAGATGGACCCCGCGGACGCAGAAAAAATAGTATTCAGAACCCCGTTGGGCAATTTCATGTACAAAGTAATGCCGTTTGGACTTAAGAACGCGGGAGCTACTTATCAAAGAACAATGATGGCCATTTTTCATGATTTCTTCCACAAATTTGTAGAATTCTATGTGGATGATTTGGTCATCAAATCGAAGAAGGAGGAGTACCACCTAAACGACTTAAAGAAGGTGTTTACTCGATGTAGGAAGTATAAATTAAGGATGAACCCATTGAAGTGCGTCTTCGAAGTAACATGTGGGAAGTTTCTAGGCTTTGTAGTTGATCGACAAGGGGTGCAGATGGATCAGGATAAACAACGCGCGATCTTAGAAATGCCGTGCCCAAGAACGGCGAAGGAGCTGAAAAGTTTCCTCGGTAAAGTCTCCTACCTTAGAAGATTTGTACCAGGATTGGCCGAAGTAACGCACCCGTTGATGCAGCTGCTGCGAAAAAACACAAAGTTCAGATGGGAAAAGGACTACCAGAAATCTCTCGATGAGTTGAAGAAGCTGCTCGTTTCACCACAAATTATGGTTCCTCCACAGGCAGGAGTACCGTTGCAGCTGTACCTCACCTCAACTACAAGGTCTGTTGGAGCTTTGCTGGCACAAGAGATTGACGGGCAAGAAAGGCCAGTGTATTACCTCATCAGGATCATACATGGGCCAGAGATTAGATATAGCGGCCTAGAAAGGCATTGTTTGGCCTTAGTCTTTGTAGCACAAAAACTTAGACATTATTTGATGTCTTTTACAATTCATATTGTAACTAGATGTGATCCTATTAAGTATTTGTTGGCTAGAACTATCTTGATTGGCAGGGCAGCTAGGTGGTTCCTTATTCTCTCCGAATATGATTTAAAGTGTGTGGTTCCTCGTGCTATCAAGAGCCAGGCGTATGCTGATCTGTTGGCAATCTTTCCATCAGGAACGTTTGAACCACCTAAAGAAGACATTCCGGGAGGCGACTTACAAGCCAACTATCTGGATGCAACCAATGAGGAATGGACGATGCAGTTTGATGGGTCTTCGACAGAGAAAAAAGGAGGGGCAGGGGTCATCCTTTCAAAAGGAACGGAGGAGATTTGCCTTTCCTACAAACTAGATTTCCCTTGCTCCAATAACGAAGCAGAATACAAAGCGTTGGTACTAGGGTTGCTGGAGGCTCTTCGAAGGGGAATTCGTTCACTCTGCATCAAGGGTGACTCAAACTTAGTAATTCAGCAAGTTAACGGAGAATATGCATTGAAGCACATGAGTTTGGCACCGTACCGAACGATCATTCAAAGGCTCCTCAGCCAGTTCCATCGGACCAAAATCAGAAGACATCCCAGAACGATGAACCGTCATCCAGACGCTTATGCCACTATTGCTCAAAAAATGGTCATAAGGAGCGATACGACTATCGTTACGATCCAACGAAGAACAGCTCCTTCGGTGGTGCAGTCAATACTACCGATGGAGGGAGACGCGGATTGGAGAAGAGACATTAAGAAGCAACTGGAGTCGGGTGAGGGGGCGATGCGGCTAGGAGAGTTGGCCCAATATTTTACATGCCAGGGAAATCTCTATTTCAGAAATACAGGAGGATGGTTGTCAAGATGCGTCAGCCCCGAGGAGGCCGAGCAAATATTGAGGAAAACGCATGAGGAGCATTGTGAGACGACTGAGATACCTCTATATAGGAGAATTCAAAGGGAGGGGTATTTTTGGCCTAGAATGAAGCAGGATGCGGCAAAGCTACAACGGAAATGCAACAAGTGTCAGCTATCCTTCGAAGCAGCTGAGTGCCATTTTATTGAAGCTCAAACGGACTGGAGGCAGCCCTACATCAACTTCATTCTGGAGGGGGTTGTCCCAACGGAGAAAATAGATGCAATGGGTCTAAGGCGAAGGGCTCCAAGGTTCTACGTCCAGGAGGGGCAACTTTATCGAAAGGGGTACTTTAATAGGCCCTTGCGATGTGTCACAAGGGAAGAAGCAGTGGAGGTCCTCAAACAAGCGCACGATCCAGTACACATAGGAGGGGCTAAGTTGTATGATCAGTTGATGACGTTGGGGTATTATTGGCCAACGATGGAGAAAGACTCTGCTGAGTTCGTTCGAAAATGCAAAGCTTGCCAACTTCATGGAAATATGATCCATGCCCCATCGGTGGACTTACACTCTCTGTCAACACCCTATCCATTTTATACTTGGGCGTTTGACCTAGTGGGGGCAATACACCCTTCTTCGAGAGGCAAGATATGGATACTGGTAGCAACAGAGTGTTTTACAAAATGGGCCGAGGCAATACCACTCAAACGGGCAATGAATGGGGTGGTGAGCAACTTCATCAGAGAATACATCATTTGCCGTTTTGGGATCCCAAAAGTAATTCTCTCAGATAATGGGACCCCCTTCGTCAATTCTGAAGTAACAATGCTCACGGACAAATACTCCATTGTTCATCACACTTCAACGGTGGCATACCCAAAGGGAAATGGTCAGGCTGAAGCAACTAACAAAACCCTGATTAATATTTTGGCCAAAATGATGGAAGACTTTCCAGGGGCGTGGGATGACAAGATACCAGCTGTCTTGTGGACCTATCGAACAACCAAGCGAAAACCCACAGGATACACGCCGTTATCTCTTGTCTATGGGGCTGAGGCAATCCTCCCAGTAGAATTGGAAGTTCCCTCTGCCCGTTATGCCTTGAGAAGTAGCATGCTCCCTCATAGTAGACATATACAGCTGGAAGCGTTGGATGAGTACAGAGATAACTCGATGCAACACTTTCAAATATATACGAAACAACTCTCCAGGGCATATGACAACTTGGTGAGACCAAGGAAGTTCGTGGAAGGAGACCTCGTATTGAAAGCGGCAGTAAAGCACATTAGGGGACTTCCTCTACCAAAGTTCGCAGCCAACTGGGAGGGACCTTACGTTGTGAAGGAAGCGCATGACTCAGGTTATTGCTTAATTTCGAAGATAGAAGAAGACAAGCCATTTAAGATTAACAATAAGTGGCTGAAGGTTTATCATGTGTAAAATACCCAAGTGTGAGCTGATGTTATATTGTTATAAATATACAAGTTTTGGGTGCCTTTTTTTTTTTAGAATAAATAATTGCAGAAACACAAAACTCTATAGCACACAACAGCAGTCACGACACATAAAGGGATTGAAAAGTATGCGTTCTTCATTTATAAACAATAGAGTATTACAAAATTTCCTTTGGAAGCTATTGCCCAAGAATTACATAGAGAAAAAGAAGTAAAAGATCTGTATACAAGAAGTAACTACCCTAAAAGAAAAGATAAATCCGAGGAAGAGAAAAAATCTCCAGGCAGGCCCGAAGAAGCTGCTGTGAAAGACCGTTGGGCGTTAATGGAAACCTACAGCCTCGTTTGCACTTGCGTACGTTCGATCAAGAGTCTCTCACGCTTCATTTTGTCCAGGAACAAAGATTCTTCGGCATCCTTCACCTCTTGATCCACTGCTTCCAAAAGAGGGGCCAATACGACCAACCTAGCCTCCTCAGCTTGCTAATCCTCCTGGTGCTTACGCAATACCTCCCTCTGGCCGATCAGCTGTTGACTCTTCAAAGTTTTCAAATACGTTATAATCCAGTTAAAACAGAAACCATCATGTCCTAACTCCTTCAGAAAACCTAGAAATTGATTGAGAAGGGATCTGGTAACACTGGCAGTGGGGGTACTGGCAATTTCAGCAACAACGATCGCCATGCCTTGCAGTCTGTGACTCATCACATGAATATTTGAGCGCAGGCAATCCGGGGTGAAGGTCTCAGGATGGCGATCCACCAATTGTTCAATCACCAGGCGATGGTTGACAGGCATTTGAGGAGACTGCCGAAGCACCATGAGGCAGAACGAGTGAGGAGCTAGGTCAGGAAGAGGCAATTCACACCCAGATTCGCTCTCGGCTGCAGCACCAGTCGTAGAACCTTGATCATCATGAATAGAATTTTTCGAAACATCAGGTTCTCGTAAGGGTGAACCTACAGGTGAGAGAACTGGGGGCGAATTTTCCCGAGCAACCTGAAAAGAAAAAGCCCAAATAATGGAATTATGAATAAAAAAACTTAACAAGTGGTAAGTTGTTAAGTCACCGTTATAAGGTGGAGTTTGCAAAAAAAAATCTTAACAAGTGTTTTCGTTGTTAAGTCATTGTTATAAGGTGGAGTTTGCGAAAAAATCTTAACAAGTGTTTTCGTTGTTAAGTCACCGTTATAAGGTGGAGTTTGCGAAAAAATCTTAACAAGTGTTTTCGTTGTTAAGTCACCGTTATAAGGTGGAGTTTATGAAAAATCTTAACAAGCGCTTTCGTTGTTAAGTCACCGTTATAAGGTAGAGTTTATGAAAAATCTTAAACAAGCGCTTTCGTTGTTAAGTCACCGTTATAAGGTGGAGTTTGTGAAAAAAAAACTTAACAAGTGTTTTCGTTGTTAAGTCACCGTTATAAGGGGGAGTTTAAGCACAATCTTATGAAAAATCATAAGATGGAGATTATGGAAAATCTTAACAAAAGATAGCAAGAAAAATATACCTCAGTCACAACGGGAGCATTTGAGGCAGCCACAGGGACAGGAACCGTTGGGGGAGCGATTATTACCCCAGATGCCATAACGGGGTCCCTGGACGCAGAAGCCTCCACGCTTGTCCAAGCCTGATCACCCGTATAGGGCACAAGGGCCAGCATATTGGGTTCATCATGAGAAGACACTGAGCCCTCAAACAAAGCCACGTCAGGAGGGGGTGTAAACACACCAACCTGGGCCCTCACTACAGGAGTTGGTGCAAGATCAGGAGAAAACTGTACACAAAGCCAAGTGTTAGAAAAGAAGAACGGGCACAGAAAATATGAAGAAATATCTCGACGTGTTACTTACCTCGGTTAGGGTGCTAAACAAAGGAATGACAGTCAGGGGCCTCATCAGCATCGTTGGAAGAAGAATGCTCGCCAACAACGAGGACATTTCCACCTGGGGTACCCAAAACATATCACAATTCAGTAAGCTAAATACGAAAAGAGTATGACTGAAAGGACTACAACAAATAAATTATAGATCACATCATACCTCGGGCTCACTCTCCTCAACAAGTACAATGAGCAGAGGAACCTCAGGTGAGGCCTGTGAATCAGAAGGCACTAAGGATGTTATCTCGGGATGTGCCACTTCGGGCAGGGTTACCACTTCAGGCGAGGAATCACTCGCATGATCAACGTCATCACCTCCCACAATAACTTCCCTCGCACGTTGGCTGACTCCACGGCGAGAATACGTAAGCTCTGTCATGGGGGAACGGGGAGGAGTCACATCGGTATGAGATGCACCGAAGCGTCCCCCCACAAAAGGGCTCATGGGAGGACTGGAAGGGTCTGGTCTTTCTATTTCAACTCCCTGCAAAATAGTTGTCAAAGAAAGGGGGGAGGGATAAATATACACACAAGTAAAGACAGTCGTCCTCAAGCAAAAAGGAGATAATAATTAAGTCAGCCATACATACCTCCGATTCAGAAGGAGAACGAGAAGACACGACCACGGGCGAAGAGGGAGGATTAGCATCAACTGATGGGGCAGGGGTGGATTGCACCTCAGGGGTCAAGTGTACTTTAGGAGTCCGTTTCTTCTAGGACTTGGTGTCCAGAGTCTTCTTCCTCGAGCTAGCTGCACTAATGCTGACCCCTTGAGGAACCCTGGAACTCTTCCTCTTTTTAGCCGTTGGCTCTGAAGGATCCACCACCACCGCGGGGAAAGCAATGGAGGAAGGGACAATGACTGTATGCCGTTGATACTCAGCATTTATTCGGTCAACTTCTGCTTGGGCCTCCCTCCTTACACGCTCAGCCATCTCAGCAGGCATAGGAGGAGGAACGGAGGCTATGGGAAGATATACCACGGGAGCTTGGGGATTCTGGGACTTCGATTTCGATTTCGATGTCCCACTCTTGGCCGTCCTTGCCTTCTTGGCAGGTGGTGGAGAAGCCCCCTCGTCGGTAGTAATCGCAGTAGAGGGGGCAACCTTCTTCGCAGCAGCAGTTTTGGACTTTGGCGTGGCAACTGGGACCATGGCACAAAGTGGGGGAAGCTCGTTGGGAGGCGCTTTGTGGGTTGAACTTAGAGGGAATTCTATCCCAAGTACAGAGTTTCCTTTCAACCCCAACTCCAGGGCAGAAAATGAAGAAACGGGAGGATACACAGGCTCTCCCTCAATAAACTCAGCAATTTCAGCTAGTTGCTTCGGCCAATACTTGGTGGCAAACAGAGGGGTCACATCCCCATGCCTGGTAATACTGGGAATGGTGACACGCCCAGCCATTATTGAAGATATCCCCCATGCAGCAGTCGAAGAAAACAAGGAGCATGCCTCGCCAAAGGAGACTTTAGGGTTTGATGATTGGAAAACTGGACGTGGCACCCCCTGGTCAAACCCAAACTGACGACTGCATCGGTTGGGATTATAATGCTCACTCGTGTATCCCCACTCGGTGTAGGAGGGAAGATATCCAGGAGAAAGTAGAAGAACCACGGCAAGCGAGGGATACTCAATGTCAGGAGAAGGGTCCTGTATCAATCTGGCATCGTGATGAAAAAATTTACAAGTATGAAAAAAGCCTCTTCTTGATAGTGCCTCATAACGAAACTCTCAAAACGATCGATCACTGAAATCAACTCCTTGCGGCTTTACCTCTTATGATAAATGAAGGACCGAGGAGGCAAAATGGTTTCAGCCGAAGGAGGACTGTTGGGCTTGGCCGCTACGGCAGGAAAGCGGAAGTAGAGAAAACTGGTCAGAAGCACATTGTTGGTAAAATTGGCCAAGTTATAACGGCCAATGGAACGTTCCATGTCAAATAAAGTCCTGTCCAACCAGGTGTACAGGGATCCCAAGGAAATTGCAGCCAGGGGAAGCTTTATGCCTCGAGCTAGGCGAAGGGACAGGTTGATGAGGTCTCTTCGGGGCTGATCATTGGGCTTGCCCGTAAAAAAGAAACGGGACAAAATCACAAGAATATAAGCAGGAAGCTCCAACGGCGTACCTTGACCAGGGGCAGTTGATGAAGAACTGCCTTCACTAGAACTCTGGAAGAAATAATTGATCAAGGGAGAAAAAGTAGCTTTGTTGGAAGAACCGATGCAGCTTCGGCATATGCGATCCAACTCCAAATGATCCGCAGTCTCCTGAGCATCAAGAGCTTCATCGGTGTAAGGCTCATGGCCTGTTGCATCAAGGCCCAGGAGCTCACACACATCCTCCAGAGTTATGGTAAACTCACCCCAGGCAGCAATGAACGTATGAGTATCCACGTTCCAGCGAGAGACCAGTATAGGCAAGGCAGCGTTGTTATTGGATAGAGTAAACTCACCAAACCACCTTGCTCGTTGCAGCCCAATCCTAGTAAGGACATCAGTATAGGAACTTTGCATGTGAGAATTCCACGCAGCAAAGTGCGCGGGGGATCCCCCGGGTGCTTCAAAATTAATATGGGACCATGGGAAGTCCCCTCGCTCTAAGAGAAATCTGAGAGTTCCTTATGGGGGCAGAAATCCCCACTTAGACACCTCTTCGTCCTCATCACCCAACAAGAGGGCGTCAAACTTGGAGGAAAAGCAGACAGCCTTACAGGCAACAGCAAAGCCATCACCCACCCCAAAAATGGGAGAGCGACGGTATAATCTCAGCTGTTCTTGGCGAGCAGCACCCAGGGTGGAGGCAGCAGTGGTGGTGGCAGACGGAACACTGGTGGCGGAAATGGTGGGGTTGCTTGAAGACGCCATGACAAACAGTGAAGCTGTAACAAAGAAAGCTTCGAGAGAAAAGGGATTGAGAGCAACAATGGGGACGGACGATTACAAACGGCGGTATAGCTCTTGCAACAATGGAGTCTCTCTCTCTCTCTCTCTCTTTCTAAAAAAAAAGAAGCGACAGTCTGATGAAGAAGATAATAACGAAGTAAGGAAATAAGCAAAGAAGAAGGAAGAAGTGGAAAGATACCCCTGAGGCCCACGTGTTTAAGGTTCAAAATATTTTGAATATGGCTGTTGAGACTTTCGAGTTTGGCATTTAGATTTCCCCACCCTCGCACATGCACCACCGCCTGTAATCATTTCACATGAACACGTGGCACTTCGGGAAGTGCTGTGACAGTTGAAAAGACAGTGCACGTCATTAATGAAATGACGCATAGAGAACAGGAAGCGTTGCCTTCTTCAGCAAGTTTGAGTTTTTGGCGCCAATCTTTTTGTCAGACTTATCTAACAAGGCCCCAACGAAGAAGATGTTCCAACGGTTACACAAAGAAAAATCCATCAAGTTGAGTCATTTCGTGCAGACATTTCTTGTCCCAACAAATCTCTCCACGAGGGGGAAAATGTAGAGGGGGCTTGAAGCTCAGCGTGGCAACTCAAGCGTGACATCTTGGTGAGGCAGCTCAGCGTGGCAGCTTGGGGAGGCAGCTCAGCGTGGCAACTCAAGCGTGACATCTTGGTGAGGCAGCTCAGCGTGGCAGCTTGGGGAGGCAACTCAACGTGGCAGCTTGGGGAGGCAGCTCAGCGTGGCAACTCAAGCGTGACATCTTAGTGAGGCAGCTCAGCGTGGCAGCTTGGGGAGGCAGCTCAGCGTGGCAACTCAAGCGTGACATCTTGGTGAGGCAGCTCAGCGTGGCAACTCATACTTCAGCTTGTTGTGTTAATCATATTGTACCTTTGATTACATTCACTGTAAAGCTGTAACGGTTGTAATGACATAACGATAATAATAATACAGTTTGGGTGAGGTCAAACGGTACTCACGAGAGACCAGGCATGGAAGGACCTGGGAGGGCTTTCATGCCCTATCGAATGACCTCACCATGGGAACTTTAGAGGGACTTGGTTTGGAGGATTGAGAAGTAAGGCACCGTTGGGGCTTGTCCTGACCATCCTAGATACACCTGGTAAAACACCGAAGGACCCTGACCGTGGAACCTCAAGCGGAGCAGCTTGGAGTTCCATCGGGCATTGAGTTATGGACCAAACAACCCTCTACTTAAAATGTCACATCTACTGTGGGTGATGTCACTAGCCTTCTAAACAATGTCAGGCATGCACTTGAGTAAACCACCGTGGTATTTGGGGCTGTCAGATAGTTGGTGAGCCACCTCTGCGACAACAACCCCCTGATACACAGTGGTTAGGCAAAAGGCATGTCTTGGCATTTAATGTTTATGACGTACGAGACAACTAGTGCATCAGGCATTTAATGTTGTGACATAAAGTATGAGGGATGTCTTTCATAGTCTTTAATGACTGAGTTGCCTCGGGGGTGGTGTGGGGGGCTATTTAAGGACCCCAACCACCTTTGAGGAAGGGGATCCTCTCTTTGAGAATTGAAAAGAGTTATTGCAAACTAGAGAGTTCATTAACTCCCCATTGTCATTTATTACGAAGCTTTTAATACTTGACAGAGATTCTTCAGGGTGTTGTGTGTGTTTTGTGTGTTTTTTTACTTGCCCGCCAGGGTGTATCTAGGGTGCTTACTTCCCTCTACCTCTAGCTAAGCCACTTCTAAAGTCCATTAGCATGACCTGAGTTATACACGAGAGTTTTGTGAGTTTAAGTTGAGTCTATCCTCATTGGGTTCATGTTTATGTGTTTTATCACTAATCCAAAGCTTTGGCCAATTAACTTGTGATTACCATACTCAATAGGGGTTACGCCTCCACATATAATCTAAAGTACCCTCTTACAATATTAAAGGGGAGAGACACGTAAGAGAGAGTTACGTTGGAACATAAATAAATATCTACTGAATTGTACATTTGGAAGAATAGAGTCCATGAGGGTTATGTAGTAAGCTGGAAAAACCCTTCGAATTAAAGTTAGAAACGAACCATTATACTTGATAAATAATAATGGGAAAATAAGGATAAATGTTGTGAATGTGGGTTATTGGATAAACCTAAATTGATATAATAAAAGTGGTATATTTATATGATTGTGTATGCATATATTATATACTTGTGAAAATCATGCCCGCGCTACTTGCTATCCCTGAGGTTACCGCGCTGGGACGATCTTATCTCGTGTACCTTATGGGAGATATTGACTCGTATCCTAGAAGATAGGAATCCTAGGTACAGGCTATCGAATCGGTAGTCACGGTCCTAAGAGACGTGAGGGTATGTACTGACCTCTTGGACTTGAAAACTATGCTTCGCCTCAATATTGTTTGTGTATGTATTTATACAGTTCGAGAGTGATTCCGAACTTTTATTCCCTTTAGTACGATTGATACTGGGATTGGATAGCAGAGTATGCCCGCACCATAGTTTTTATGTGGGGTGCTGTTATGATATATATATTATACGAGTAGTTGATATATATATGAAATTCTGAAATCTGGAACTGCCTACTGTGATTTGATATGTAGGACATGGTTGATGACTCAAATTATAAATAATTGTTTTGAGAAAGTATAATATGACATTGGAAAACTTTATTGATTAATAAAGTTAAAAGGAGAACCTTGGTTACAAATTGAAATCTTATGTTTTAAATACTTGCGTTGTTCAGTTGTAAATCCTGCGAATAACCTAAGATAAGTTAAATCATTGGGGAAAGATAGTGTGGTATATGACGAGATAGACCATGGGGAATGTTAGTGCGATAGGTGTGCACATTAGAAGAGAGGTGAGAATTTCTCAAGAGAGTGTCGCACTAATATGTTGTTGCATTAGCCTGTAGTCGATTTAAATACTTGCTAAACGAATTTTTAAATCATATACACTATCGGGCTCTGACCCGTTTCTATTTCCTTTTCTCTCTTGTATATATATGTATGTATTACAGGTGCCCAGCCAAAGGGGCGTCTTACTTAGGATCCTTTGGAAGGAACGTGCTGCAGCTTAGGTGGGAGTTGCAGGCCTGTTGTTTAGACGACTTCATCCATTTGATTCTACTCCTAGTTCAGTTTTATCCAGCCGGGGCATGTGTCGCCCTCTTTCTATTATTTAGTTGGTATTGTCAGAGATTGAAATTTTTACTTTTAGTACCTTTATTTCGAGATTTATTACTGTCAATATGTTTTCCTTTAGTGTTGTAAGTGTTGGGATTTATTATCGATGATTAAATTCGTGTATGTTCAATTCTATTTTTATTCTTAATGTGTGACTCTTTAGATGTTAATGGTTTAAGGTTTTATAACCGGATTTAATAAAATGAGAATAAGGTTTTAAATGGTTTTGACACTTAGCTTAATTATTTAGGGTGTTTAAATTGGAAAAGTATTTTTACGACAGTGATGCTAAGAATGAACCAACTGTTCACCTTGATTTTAATTTAATAAAGGAGTGATCGCCCGGTATTTAATTAGGCGGGGTGTCACAGGTGGTATCAGAGCATCAGGTTCTAGTGTCCTTAGGATCTGTACGGCTTATTATGCTTTCAGCGTTGCTTTGTTTGTTATAGAGCCCTATGTTTAGGATTGTCGATTCCTTTGACGAGATTTCGTTCTCCTGCTATAATGTGTATACACTAGTGAATTCTAATTTCGTTCGGATATGTGCGTGTGCCGAGCGATGACGGATGTCAGAAGAGGACCGTTAAGCGTACATCAGGAGGCAGGGCTCAGTTGAGATTATGAAATATATCCGAGGATGATGACCGTAGTCGAGGTCACCTCCATTATGGCACGAGAAGCCACGACTAGAAAGGCGACTAAGGTGCAACAATGATTTTCAAATGCTGTTATAGTCAAATGAGGTGCACCGAGAACCGCTCCTGCAGTATTACGAGGCTCTTCATCATCGTGAGCTAGGGCTGGCTCGAGCGAAGTTCCTCCTGTGCTGTGAGGTTCTACTGGTCCATCCGTTCTGCGAGCTGGCGAGAGCACCAGGAGTTCAGATGGGAAATGGAAGAGCTTCGCGGTCTGGGATCCAGTGACAGCATCCCCGCTCCCTGATTTCTACTTCTTTAATTGACGAGAAAGAAGCATGTTGTCTTCATCATCATCTCGGATCAAATTCTTCCTAGGAGGAGCCATATCTTCCTCGCTGGAGCTACTTTTCAAATTACCGTCGTATTCTCAAACCGGGAGTCCCGCGGCTGCGCCGTCAGTTCCTACAAGTCACATTGGTTCCGTGGGAGGTGTTGGTGACACCCACGAAATTTAAGGATTTATTAAATTTAATTGAGATAAATTAATTTAATTTTAATCCGAAATGTTATTTTAAATATTTACTAGCGTGACAAGAGTTAGTAATTATTGGGAATATATTATTTATTGCATATTACTGGATGAGTATAGTAATATATGAGATTTATTTTTATAATATTGTCACGTGTGAATAAAATGACAATTGTGGAAATTTAAGTCGGGACGCGCTTGTGTCGTGTCGGGACTAAATGTGGATTAATAAAAGTGAATATTTTATAGGTTGTTCGTATGGTCGTTTTGAGTGCGCCAACGCATCCGGAAGGGTCGAGATAGTCAGAAAAGTATACCCGGGGGTTTGATTTGGGTCTCCGGGCGTTTTTAGGCCTAATTAGTACCCCGGGAGGGCATTTTAGTCATTTTTTATTTTTGGGTAATTAAACCCACGAAAATTAAAGGGGTTATATCAGATGTTTAGGTTATCTCCTAGGGTTAGATAACTCAAAACACTAGAACGGCCATTGGAGATGAGGAGAGAGCTCTCAAGGCATTCCAAGGCTCAAAACTCAACCGTTTGCACCGCCGCCACCGCCAACGCGTAGATCGCGAGACGGGGAACGCAACCACACCAAATTCAACACCAAAACAGATTTCTGAAAATCCCAGGCAAGTGTTTATCTTGCTTATTTCGTTGATGCATCATCCATATTAGTTAGGAGTTATTAGGATGAGATTCATGGAAGAAAAACTCAATTTGAGATGGGAAATTTTCATGTAGTGATGACTTAAATGATATTCTGGAAACCCTTTTCATGTAAAGGATTAAGAGTTTGATTAAGAAAAGAGTTTTAATCAGATACAAACACAAAAAAAAAATTATTCCGAACGATCGGACCGTTGGAATTGGATGAAATTTTACAGAGAATTAGCTGAAGATGAGAGGAAGCTACAGAAAGTAATTCAGCTCGATCGGACCGTTCAATTATTTTTAATATTTTTTTTGCTAGACAGTTTTATGTTTTGAGGACTCTTAGAGATAATAAAAATTCAATTAAAACTCCATTTTAATTCCGATTTCGAAACCGTTTGAAATTCTCATCTTTGAAAATAAAATTCAAAATCCTTTAACGTAAGGAGAAATCTATATTTTTGGGATATTTTGCATAAGGGATAATGTAAGTATATATTAAAGGGGAGAGACACGTAAGAGAGAGTTACGTTGGAACATAAATAGATATCTACTGAATTGTACATTTGGAAGAATAGAATCCATGAAGGTTTCGTAGTAAGTTGGAAAAACCCTTCGAATTAAAGTTAGAAACGAACCATTATACTTGATAAATAATAATGTGAAAATAAGGATAAATGTTGTGAATGTGGATTATTGGATAAACCTAAATTGATATAATAAAAGTGGTATATTTATATGATTGTGTATGCATATATTATATACTTGTGAAAATCATGCCCGCGCTACTTGCTATCCCTGAGGTTACCGCGCTGGGACGATCTTATCTCGTGTACCTTATGGGAGATATTGACTCGTATCCTAGAAGATAGGAATCCTAGGTACAGGCTATCGAATCGGTAGTCACGGTCCTAAGAGACGTGAGGGTATGTACTGACCTCTTGGACTTGAAAACTATGCTTCGCCTCAATATTGTTTGTGTATGTATTTATACAGTTCGAGAGTGATTCCGAACTTTTATTCCCTTTAGTACGATTGATACGGGGATTGGATAGCAGAGTATGCCCGCACCATAGTTTTTATGTGGGGTGCTGTTATGATATATATATTATACGAGTAGTTGATATATATATGAAATTCTGAAATCTGGAACTGCCTACTGTGATTTGATATGTAGGACATGGTTGATGACTCAAATTATAAATAATTGTTTTGAGAAAGTATAATATGACATTGGAAAACTTTATTGATTAATAAAGTTAAAAGGAGAACCTTGGTTACAAATTGAAATCTTACGTTTTAAATACTTGCGTTGTTCAGTTGTAAATCCTGCGAATAACCTAAGATAAGTTAAATCATTGGGGAAAGATAGTGTGGTATATGACGAGATAGACCATGGGGAATGTTAGTGCGATAGGTGTGCACATTAGAAGAGAGGTGAGAATTTCTCAAGAGAGTGTCGCACTAATATGTTGTTGCATTAGCCTGTAGTCGATTTAAATACTTGCTAAACGAATTTTTAAATCATATACACTATCGGGCTCTGACCCGTTTCTATTTCCTTTTCTCTCTTGTATATATATGTATGTATTACAGGTGCCCCCAGCCAAAGGGGCGTCTTACTTAGGATCCTTTGGAAGGAACGTGCTGCAGCTTAGGTGGGAGTTGCAGGCCTGTTGTTTAGATGACTTCATCCATTTGATTCTACTCCTAGTTCAGTTTTATCCAGCCGGGGCATGTGTCGCCCTCTTTCTATTATTTAGTTGGTATTGTCAGAGATTGAAATTTTTACTTTTAGTACCTTTATTTCGAGATTTATTACTGTCAGTATGCTTTCCTTTAGTGTTGTAAGTGTTGGGATTTATTATCGATGATTAAATTCGTGTATGTTCAATTCTATTTTTATTCTTAATGTGTGACTCTTTAGATGTTAATGGTTTAAGGTTTTATAACCGGATTTAATAAAATGAGAATAAGGTTTTAAATGGTTTTGACACTTAGCTTAATTATTTAGGGTGCTTAAATTGGAAAAGTATTTTTACGACAGTGATGCTAAGAATGAACCAACTATTCACCTTGATTTTAATTTAATAAAGGAGTGATCGCTCGGTATTTAATTAGGCGGGGTGTCACAATAAATTCTCATAAAAAATCACGGAGAAGTATTACAAAGCTAACATAATTAAAAACACATTGACTAAAAAGTACAATGACTCTTAGATGGAACGGAATTGCTTGCTTAATTCCTTTTCAAACCTAGCAGGAGGAACGTCTAATGCGTGAAGAGTAACAATAGTCCTCGTGTCCCTAATCCTTTTCTGACTACTAGAACTTGCCTTGTCTATCAAATGTTGTGGATGGTTAAGTTCATCATCCCTATAAAGGTCATAATCTCTGAGATATTTTCTTATAAAACTCACAGGGATAACATTCAGATGAATCCATGACAAAGTTAATTTTAAATGAGGGTTTGGAAGTTCCAGGTAACTCAGGTCATGCCAATATCATAATTCATTATTTTGCGATAACTTCATTACAATCAAAGCACTGAGAGAAACATACTTCTAGACATCTTTGCAGGCTTGATCCAGTTTTACTCTCATATGAATAAGGGCTTCATCATAACCGTCTATCCAAACTGTTTGCGGTTGCTTATGAAACTGAAAGTGAGGCGATCCACTTTTTCATTTAACATTTTGATGGTCGCCAACTGATTCTTCATAACGGTGGCCTCGTCGTACAGAGTTGTCTTGGTCCTTTATTCCTCTACTGACTAAGAGATCCTAGCTAGTTGCTAAGAGGACTTACCATTGCCTTCAAATTTCTTTATTTGCTCCAACTCCTCCGTTAAACGGGAGTTTCTTTGTTCCAGGAAAACATATCTTTATTTTGGTTGGCAGATGACAAATTTTTAAGGCCTCAAGTTCAATACGTAATGAATTTTTCTCTTTCTCGAGCAACTTTTCAACTCCTCTAGTGCTCTTCAGCTTCGAGTTGAAGACAAATTCTATCTTAGAATAAGTCAAAGATAAAAAAGCAGTTTTGGTTAAATCCACCGCTCTTTTGCGGGTCGGCGAACTTCTTCTCATAGTCGACGAAAAGACACACTATTGTTACTTTGTGGCTCTGTTGAAGGTTAAGTATCATTTCTTGATAAGCAACATTGTTTGCCACTACCTAGTGAAAAAGGTGACGCATATTTAGTTGTATTTCCTTGGATTGATCTGATGCATCTTGGATAAGTAATTCCTCGAGTTCCTCTTCATCCATCTCTTCATAACAAGCACTGAATAACTGGTTACGCCTTTGTTGAAGGTCATTCTAAGTAGTGACCATATATGCCAACCTAGTGTTAAAGTAAAAAATAGGTGGTCAGATATAAGTGTGTGCTAATGAAAGGAGAGTTGTAATAATTTAATCAACATAACAAAGTGGGGATTGAAAATTCATTTTATTAAATTAAAAATGGGAATTACACCAAGATGTTACATTCAGAAAGAAAATATTCAGAAAGAAAATAGAACAAGAAAAAGCATCAGATTCCTAAAACTATTAGGACCTATCTCCCACATTCGCCTTATTTTCTATGACCTCTTACTCCGTTCACTCGGCAACCACCATCTAATCATTGGCCACAGTCTCACCAACCTCATCCTCCTCATTAATCCCCTCTTTTATCTAAGGATGAGTGCCAAAATTATGCAAAATAAAGAGCTCCGATCCCTCTACAATGCTAACCTTTGTGAGGGCAACTTCCCAACCATCCTTGAAGGAGGATTTCTTCAGATACTCAGTTTAAACAACAACATTAGATAATTCCTTATCCCAACCCCTGGTAAAGGCATCCTCCCCATCCTTAGCATCCTTAGACTTTGCGAGTTGAATTTTTGTTTGGTCGACAACTCTCTTAGCATCATTAGCCTCTTTTTTCCCGGTGGTCACAACTTTGATTGTCGAGATCTTCCCCAGCTCCAAGAACTTGACCTTCTCCTTTAACTTTTTCTTATCACACTCGTGGGCCGTGCCAATAAATTTTAAGGATTCACACATTCCTTTATTAGAAGCCTCCGCATTAGAAGAGGACTCTTTGAGTTTGTCGTTCCTCCTCAGAAGCTGGTCATAGTCAATCAAGAACTGTAATATAAACATTCGAAAAAGGGAAGTTAGAAAAATTAATATAAGAAGTATGGAACAATTATATAGTGGTCAATCCACTTACAAGGGAAAAATTATGATTCGCCCGATCAACCAGCCTGAAGTATGGGAGAGAGGAAGCAGAGCTTCATCGGTTAGAACTAATCAATTTGTGAGCGAGATTAGGGTTAATTGTTATAGACTCAGCATTACTCTTACCCTTGTCAACAGGATCCTTTCCATTCACCTCCAAAGATGGATTCGGACCCCTCCTTAACCTCTTAAACATAGGTTCATGATCTTTGGTTGAATATATGTCCAAGGGGACAGGATGACTGGAACCCCCAACCCCAGGCTTTTTGCTCATAGGGGGAGGAGACCGGTGCCGACGAGGACATAAGGAATCTTCTATTTCACCAAATCTATGGAAGGAATGTTGCTCGACATGTGTGATATGTCTAGAGGCTCAAAGGATGAAGATGTACCATTGTCGAGAAATCACCCTCTATTCTATGAGAAAACTCCGAGCATAGTCCTGAGGTATCAAAAGAATAGGGAACATAGTCGTTCGAACAAATGGGGATTGAGGGTATCTCCTTAGTTAGTCTGGTCACAAATGAAGTAATAGAACTCCGATAGAGATCAATAAAGGAGCCTGAGCGGAGATCTCTGCTAAATGGACCAAAAAAATTCTAAATTAGCAAAATTAACTACAAAAATATGGGGAATCTTTTTTTTACTCTTTTCTGTAAAATAGAAAATAACATATATATTTAGCTATTGAATTAGAAGGTGACAAAATGAAATATATCCAATTTGTGTGTGCATTTTCCCCTCACCCTCAGAAGTAGAAGCAAATTACCAATACTTTACAATCTGACCATGATCCCAATAGTCTTTATTAGATACAGGTATATTCACGACTAGAGTCCCGTCGGATTGTCTCGGCTTCAAATAATAATAGTTCTCGATAGTGGAACCCCTGTTGTAGCAATACATCAACTCCTTTATTCTAATATTTGTTCCTTATTGATCATTAATGCAGTGAATCCCATTAATGATCCTCCAAGTGTTTGGGGAAACTTTGGCAGGAACTGCATCAAAATATTGACAAAATTCTAGAAACAATCCATTGAGGGGAAAAGTGACCCCACATACACCAACAAAAATAGTGGGTAACCAATGGCCCTCTGTTAAAGCACAGAGGTCATAAGGCCCAGCCAATAACTTAATTTTCACCCACGAAGAGATTCTATGAGTGGGCCTAAAAATCTCTAATAATCTCTTATCCATAGTATAAACCATATTTCAGCAAAGAACTATAAAACAAATACAAAGAAGAAGGAGTTCTTACAGCAAAAAAGGAGGAACACAACTCTCACGAAAGAATACGACTCTCATAAATGGCAGAAAAGGCTTGGAGAAGAAGAAAGTCATTTTGAATTGAGGGTAAAGAGAACGAATAAGGGAAATGACACTTTATAACGTTAGTGACGTCTCTCTAGTTGCACAAAGTTAGTATGATTAAAAGTACATGCCATTTTATTTTGACGATAGTTCCTTACCCAATGTGTTTTATTACCGGCATACCCCCGAACGCTTCACAATTTTTTCTCTTATTCATAAAATTTCCACTGACTTAAGAAGCAAAATCATTTCCTCAAAAATACAAACTTTCAGAGATCGACTGCCGACCAATCACCTTAATAGACCAGAACCACAATTGAAGGCTTACAACCAAGTTTCCATTAAATCAAAAAACACCTACTAGTTATTACTCCATCTCTTCACTCCTTTATGCACTACTCACTGTAATCAGGAATGAAGTATTGTGGATTTTGTTGTACCATAAAACTGACGTATGCCATAGAACAATGAAATTATGACATATGTCTTCATGAAATATTCATTTGGGCATTTCCAGTAAATCATTATCTTGGTCGGCTCAGTACTCTCATTTAGTCAATAGGATGATTGACCATCAACAATTCAGACTATCAAGGCATACATGTGAGATGCACGTGGGAATATGTACAGTCTATGTATATATACACGTGGGTTAAACCTTCTAAATATCTGCGGGTAGTTCATCACTGATTGTCATCAAGAATGTAAAAAGGTGTAACTATTTAACTTATAAAGGCATTCTTCCTCTTCTCATTTCTACTATAAATAGTACACCATATCCCATAGCTGGGATATATAGAAAACGACATACACGAAACCCTAGAGACACTCTTGAGATCTTGTACCCTATCCTAATACAAATAAGCTTGACACTTGTGGATGTAGGCATCTTATTAGGCCGAACCATGTTAAACCTTTTGTCTCATTCTCTATCTCTCAGCTCTCTCAAGTTTAACCCGTTTTCTTCTATATTTGTTACAGTTTATTATTGGCATTTACTAGCTCAGACCTAAAAACACCCTAATAACAATTTTAGACAATAACAACACATTTATTTTTTAGGCATTAATTACATTTTCTTTATCAGAGTTCTTACAACTAGTCCCATATATATATTGGGCATCACAACTAATCTATTCTGAGTCCCATATATAGAGATTTCAAACTGCATAAGCGCACACTCCCTAGTCCCATACCTATAAAGAATCACAACAATTAATAGGTCTACTCACTAGGGGTGGCCATAGTCCCGAGCCCCGCCAAGTCCGCCCAATAAAAAAATAGGTCTTGGGTAAGGTGAATAGGCCCGCAAAGCGGGCTTGGCAAAATTTGATAGGTTTGATTTTTTTTCGGGCGGGCTTGGGCATGAATTCTTAAGCCCTATGAGGCCCGGCCCGACCCGACCCGAGAATTATATATATATATATGTATGTATGTATGTGTGTGTGTGTGTGTGTGTATTAATTTATTATTAAAGTTTAAGACTACAAAGTTATAAATAAATATATAAAGTGGGTAACTTTTATAAATATAAAAACATATACTAAGTCTTTTTATGTAGACTGGGGAACTTTATATATAGACTTCGTAATATATAAAGTTTAAAACAAGTTTTTAATTAAAAAAAATAGGTCTTTGATTAAGAAAAAATATATTTTTTTATGTAAAAAAAATAATTAATCGGGCTTGGCCAACGGGCCTGGGTAAAGAGCTTTCAAATATGGGCGAGATTGGGATTATATAATAAGGCCCGATCCAGGCCCGAGCGGTCTTGGGATAGCCCATAATTTTATACGCCCAGCCCGAGCCCGACCGGGCCTGCCCAGGCCCGGCCCATGGCCACTCCTACTACTCATTGGTCCCATACCTAGAAAGTATTATATTAATCCAAGGGTGATATATAATTACTTACTTAAAATACCATCGTCCCAACTGTGTCAAATTATTAACACGAGCAATATCAATGTAAATTATATGTTTAATTTAAAGTTACAATCTTCCAATTATTTACACAAATCCAATTCCATTACACTTACATCCATAATAATCAAGTTTAACGAAATAAATATACAAGTTGTCAAAATTCCATAATTTGGATATGAGTGTTAATTTATTAATTTATCACATAATCCGAATTAAATATGTGTAAAAAATATTATTTAACATCTTATAATATCATTCCACTTCATATGTATCAATTTCATAATTTTACATGTCATAATATTTTTTGAATTAAATATTTTAATTTAAGAAGTTATTCGTCCCGACAACCTACAATATAAGATGCAACTATTTAAGCATAAGATATTTCAAGTCTTATATCAAATTCGCATATTTAATAAAAAAATAGAAAATTATATTATATTATCACTTTTCTTATATTTAAGAAAATTTGTATAAATAACATTTAGGCAACATATAACTCAAATAATACATAATGGGAGAAATAGTGATGTTCTTGCCTGAAAATAAATCTCTATAAAATTATGGATATACACTTGCATTCATCTCGCGAATATAATAAACTTTCGTATTGGTTGCTCTTGAGAAAAACTTGATTTATGCTTTCAAAAATGGTGTCGAAGCTTTTGTTTTAGTGATTTTTTTTACTCTAACATGGACAGAGAGAGGGAGATAATTAATTTGTGGGTGCACTCTGTTAAACTCATTAAGAGCTCTCATATATATATATATATATATATATATATATATATATATATACAGTGGCGGATCCAGGATTTTTGGTTAGGAGGGGCGAAAGTCTCGAGTGGTGCCGGGGGTTCGGGGGCGGGAGCCTCCGAGGCAAAAAATTTTTGGGTTAATACAAGTTTTATACAAATTTTTGATTAAAAAACAGTGTAGGCAAGATCTCAGGAGGGGCCTCCCTTAAAAATTGCACCCCTAAAAAAAATTGCACATTTTACATACCTAATTTTTTTTTTTTATCTCAGGAGGGGCCTCCGCCCCTCCTGGCACCCCCCAGATCCGCCCCTGTGTATATATATATATATATATATATATATATATAAACTAAAGAAAGAATAAAGGAGTGGCCTACCCTCTCTTTTTGTAACTCCATTTGACATCACACGCATATCCGACAAATTGCCACACAAAAGCTACTAACTAAGGCTATTTATTATATGTATAACCTATAAACATAAAGTGGTCCTAAGCTGACTATATTATATGATATGCCTTCCACCTAATTTCTTTCATTCACCGTATATAAACCCGCAAACAAGTATATAAACTCTCAACCAATTAAAAAAATTCCAAAGAGTTGTTTTAATTCTGAAACTAAACCACGTAAATCTATATAAACCTCCAACTACACCTAGATCAATTACTTTATAATCTTGTATGTCTATTAAAGCTTCTAACATCATCAACCTATGACTTAAGCTACTAATTTTCCTTTATAAAAATAAACACACGACTAAGTATGTATGTTATAGCCTATAGGCAATTCTACATTTCGTCCTAAGATAAAGATTTTAAGCAGTTTACACATTTATAAGAGCAACCGTTATGGGCTGTCCAAAATCACACTCAACTAGTCCAAAAATAACCTATCAAAACTAACAAAATTGTTACGGACAAGTGCAAATATGGGGTATAAAGACTATAACGACGCCGCATGTTAGAAAAGTCCAACCCCTTGGGCGGAATATCATGTTCCGCTTAAGGGTTCTTCAAAATTCCATTTTCCTCCCCAAAGGTCTTATGTTATTATGTGGTACCCTGAAATCATCTATTTTTTATAAGAAAAAAAATATCCGTTGCCATTTAAAAAAAAAGTAGTCGTTGCCATAAAAAAAAAGTCGCTGCCATACATTAATCAAGCCGTTGCAAACATATGGGGTACAAAATACAAATAAGGAAACTTTGTTGAAAGCTTGGGCGGAACATGATGTTCCGCTTTAGCCTTTGTTTTCGTCCTTCCTTACGCGGAAGGAGATGTTCCGTTTTAGGGTGGGCCCCACAAAAAACTAACTAGGCCAATTGCATCTTTGTTATTTTTTACCCTGCCAGCCGCTATATTTGGCCTTTTACCCTACCCATAAGAGTTGCTCTAATCCACTCTTGTAAATACCCACACACGCGCATATATATATATATATATATATATATATATATAAGTTACAAGGGTCTTTTTATTGTTCCATAAGAGATAAGATCTTTAACGGTTTAGATGTAAGCCATCAAGGCAAAAAGCAACGGTTGGATCATTGGGACAAAGAGGCCATTTACATTTCATCATAGCACATGACTCGAGGTCATTCATTTCACACGCTAACAGAGCACAAGGCTCGAGAATTTTATTTAACAGAGTACATCACTTTGAAGTTTGAAACCAAAAGCAAAAGGCAGAAGTCGGTTCACGAAATCTCCCCTCTCTCCTCATCCATTTGAAACCAAAAGTTTCACTCCCAAGTACATAACTTTCTCTCTATTTGATTTGGGATTTGGGTATATATGGATTTAACTGGGTTTCAGCCTGAAACTGGGTAGGGTGTGACTTTTGAGGTGGTAAAAGGGGGAGCGTGTATTTCCAGGTATGGATTAAGCGGTGATGAGATGACCGTCGCAGCGGTAGGAGGTGGTTCTGCCGATTTTTCCATTCAACTCTCTCTCTCCTCTCTCTTCTCACCCTCTTCAAATTGTTCTCTCTCAAGGTAGGTTTTCTCTTCCTCCATCAAATCATTTTATACATCTTAATATTTTGCTATTATAATGTCATTTGAGGTATCTTTTTCCATTCTAATGTTGTCTTATTTTATTCCTTTCTTTTTTTTGCAATTTTCTTCGTTTGTTCTGCAAACGCTTTTGTTCCTTTTTTTAAAAAAAATGGTTTGTTAACTTTTAATCTTTACATCTGGAAGAAGAATATTCTCTGAGATATCAAACTATCAGGTATTTTAACATTGTTAACTTTTAATGGTTTGTTCATTTTAATGTTTGTGGTTAGAAAGACAAGTAGGGGAAAGAGAGAAGCAAAAACGAAGAATTGGGTATTGAGTTTTTTGAAGTGGAAAGTGGGTATGGTGGTTTGAGAGGTTTCGATTTCAGTTGGTCAGATTCGTTTTTTGGGTTTGGGTTTGTTTTACACCTCAATCTCATTTCACTTTAATTTAATGTCACCTCAATCTCAAACCGATAAGAGAAATTTCTTACACACACTAAGCCTCGAGCCTCTCAAACCGAAAAGAGACATCTCTTATACACGGTTATCAATATTGCCTCTTCCTTTTCATACCCCTCTCACTCACGATCACGTTATCTCACCTGCTCCCCTTTTCTCAAGTCAGGTATCCATTTCTCTAATCACAACTCTCTTTTCGATTTAATTTATTTTTGTGGGGGGTTTTGATGTTGTCTCGCTGGGGAGTTTTCAGGTATAGCGAGGGTTTTCAGGTATAGGCTATAGCAACGGTCGACCAAACTTCTTCGCCAATTGGTGGATGTTGGAGGGGATTTTGGGACAACTCTCCGAACGCTGCTAAAATATTGTCCTTGGATTCGAGGGATCCACTTCGATCTCCCTCACGTTGTGTCTGTTGCCCCAAATTGCGATGGCGTTGACCACGTTGGAGGTGACATGTTTGAGACCGTTCCAAAAGATGATTCTGCTTTCCTCAAGGTGAGTTAGTATAGTTAAGCTAACAGAGTTTGAAAATAAATTATAAACGCTTCATTTAGAATAGGTGTTGAAATAGTGTTGAAATGGCAATGTAACTGACTGTGTTTTGTGGAGTTCAAAAGACTATGTCTTTAATTGTGATATATATTTTGTGGGTTGATTTTGATTCATTTTTCACATTTGTTTTTGTGATGAATTCAATTTTGTGATTGATTTGCAGGCAGGGGTTAAGTTTGATCGGCAACTATGTTTTTGGTCTCTTTTTAGCACCTGTGATTATTTCCATTTCGGGTGACGATGTGTAGAAGATGGAGGTGTGGTGGTTATTTGAAATATATATTAATGTTTTGTAATGAATGGATAACTGGTGGGTGAGAGAACCCTGAAGTTAAAAGAAAAGGAAAATAAACTTTTGAAATTCGATGTCTTGCTTTTCACTTTCTTCTCTAGAAAAAAAACAAAAGTTATTAAATCCTATTTTATTTAAATTTTCTCTATTTAAAAGTCTACTGGTGTGAGTTATAGTGTAGTATCTTTTTCTTAAAAGTGTGTAATGTGTACTCATGAAATAGGTTAGTAATTTTTATTAACAAAACATTAAACAAATTTTACTTCTTAACCCGAATGGAAAAAATGCCCAGAAAATATATAAGAAAATTAAAAACTCTGAATTTGATTCAAACATAGGCGTAAAAAGTACATATATCAATTTGAAACATTATTTTGAATTGGTATACCATTCTAAAATGTTAGTCAAACCCAACTGATTCGTATCGAATATTGCATATTTTAGCCCGTTATCTTTATTCATTCTAGCACTTTTACGGTCCTAAATGCCTATAATTATGCTCATTAACCATACAACCTTGGATTTGGATATATACATGTTTTGCAGAGGTTATTTGTACTTTTGTAGGTATTGGAACGCTAAAAGTGAGGTTCGGTTGCATTTCGAAGAAGTTTCATCGTTGAATGCTACTACAAGGGCAATTTGGTCTTTTCAAACTCACTATTTTTTATGTAATGAAGTTACCAACATGTAGATCATCAAATTATCTTTCCATGGCCACTGACCGTGCATCATTCTGACTCCGTATGTGGAAGTTATGCCCATTTCTGGAAGGCTTCGATATTTTCTTCTACTTCAAGGGCATTTTGGTAGTTTCATACTGCATAATTTTGAGGGTTTCAAAACAGAATCATGTAGAGAATTGAATTATCTTCGCGTCGGTTCCGACCACGCCTCATTTCGATTCCGTATGAGGGAGTTATGGCCATTTCCGTGCAACGCGTCAAAATTGGTTCAGAGTGGAAAAGTGGGTTGTCAATAGCCCCAGGAAAATTCCAAAAGTGCGGTCGACCGGTCCCAAAACAGAGGTCGACCGGTACCATCAGATATGGACGAAAGTTTGGGGTTTGTTTTGGGATATAAATAGAATGTTGGGGGCTTTTATTTGTGAGATATATTTCATTTTAGGTTGGAGATAGGGGATTTTTGGGTGGAGCTTCTCTTCCTAGGGTTTGCACCCATTTGGGTATTGTAAGCACTATTCATTATCTCCTCCATTTTTATTAATTGTTGTTTCTTTGTTTAAGCTTTGTGTTGTTCATTTCTTTCTTTCTAATTTAGGTTTATTGCTTTATTTACTTGCTTTCCATTTATTGCCTTCTAGTGTAGACTTACTTTCTTTGATTTATTTCTTGCTATTTACCATGCTTTGTAGCTAGGTTAAATTAGGTTGTGTCGGATTGAACTCACCTAGGGTTGATGTGTTGCTTTGCTTTGGTGATGGAGTTTATGGGTCTATTTCGAGTGTGTTGTCCTAGTTATTACGCCTAGGGGATTTGAAGGGGTATATCATGTATGCTCCGTGCGTACGACCTTGCGTGCGTAATTTTCGGGATATTTGTTGACACCAAAATCTTATTAGACTTTTATGTGAATTTAGGGGTGTGACAACTCTTGATTTAATTAACTGTCGAAACGAGACGCGATCTTAATAACTCGTCGACCCATGTAACCATTTTATACTAATTAACTCGGGGTAAGGGATATTCGACGCAACCTATAGTTTTTATTCACTTTGTTAACATATTTTAATTACACTCGCCTAGTTTAATCTTTTCTCTTTATTATCTTTTCCTTTTTGTTAAAATTACCTTTTACACTTTTATTTCGGAATATTAAATCATATAAATTCTAGCAACTCGTCTCTGTGGATTTTCGATACCCGACTTACCGCTATACTCACCCGTTGAGTGTAGTCGTAATTTAGATTTTTGTATAGTTCATGTGAGCTGAATTCAAAACGACCGGGTCGTAGGTGACTCTCGCGCCGCGGCAAAACCCTGTCTATCAAATCTAATATTGTTTTGAATTGAACCCATCACTTCTCTGTACTAAGGAGAGCAAATGAGCATTGGGTACTGAACTAAACATTGGGACTCCCAGAAATCTTTCAAATCTAAGTTTGTAAACTAAAGTGAGTTTGTAAAGTTAGATCTATGTTTGAATACCATCTCTCACCAGTTGGTTGTATAAATGGTAAGCTTTATTATTATTTTTCTAATCTTGGGCTACAATTTACTTATGAAATGGTATTTTTTATTTTTTTTATCTGCTTTTTTTAAATATGAAGTCATCACAGTATTAGAACATCATTCTACATTGATCAACCTAGAGATTTTTTTGGTATGAGGTATAAAGATTTGTGCGAGTTAATTATTATAGTTAAAGATGGTGTAAAAAAGGACTGTTAGCATTATTGTTGTTCAGAGTTTTTTAATTTCATAACCAGGGTTGATAGTATGATAAATAAGAGATACTTTAGCCAAATTTTGTAAAATGTTGACACAAGTGGTGTGTAAAAAAGCCTTTCTGACTTGCGACCCCAATATATGGACAATATACATTTTTTTTAAAATTTTTTTTTAGGATTTTACACATTCCATGGTATCCTTAAAAAATCGTTTAAAAATGATTTATTTTAATATTGTAAAAAAATTAATTAATATTTGACAATTTTAAATAGTCTAATATTAATCAATTTTTTTAAAATATCAAAATAATTTATTTTGAAATGATTTTTTTAACGATATCTGAAATGTGTAGAACTTCCAAAAAGTATTAAAAAAATATACGTTTTGAAAAAAAAACGTACGAGGGTCATAAGTTGGGGCAATACGGGATCCCCCTTGGGTTGTATGAATGTATATAGTGAACACACAGTGACAAGCATCATAACCCACTAGAGCATTATCTGCAACTTTCGTCCTTCCTGTAAGATTCTTTTTCAACATTGTTATTTTCTATGATGATAATTGTTAATTGTTAATGATAGTCTAAGCATCAAGACTAGCAACACAGGTGAGAGGCGTGCGTGCCGCTTTTATCAAGACGATGAAAAAAAGTTGTGCCAAAAATGATAGGGCCACACAAAATATTTTGAGGGAAATTGAACTAAATTGATATCTCGACCTGATAGAAAAACTGTTTTAGTTTTCAATACCCTCCACTTACTTTTAATAATTGTAATCTCAACTATCCAAAGAATATAAGAACTGGTCGCGTTGCTCGAAGCAGGTGCCGCTCCAAATGAAGTTGACAATGTCATCATTATAACTGATCGGTTACATTTTAAAAGTTGATGATGTCATCATTATAACTGATCGGTTGCATTTTAAAAATGGGTAATTATCAAAGTGGACTAAAGTAACATGACCCACATGACAATGTCATGCAAAAGTAGTCACATTGTTGTGTAGTACACTTACTAAACCAGTATGTGTAGTCACAAATCGAAGACACGATATTAGCAATATATATTTATTAAAAATACGCATATGTATTTATTAAAAAACGTGTTTAACTTATATATATATATATATATATATATATATATATATTAGTCATATATATATATAAATATAAGAAAATACATATGCGTATTATTAGTTATATGTACATATAAACATGTTTTATGTATCATCATTGAAACTATTTCTCTAAATTTCAATAGATGTCTTATTTATTATTTTATTTACATATAAATTTTATCATCTTGACTAATATTTATTGGTCGAGAAACGACGCAAGAAATATTAAAGGCATCATACGCACGACTTTGAAAATTATGTTCAATAATTTTTAAACTTACACTTTCTTTTGTTGTAGAACAAAAATATTTTCGTTTTGAAATTACGTACTTTAGAAATTCTTTCCGTTTTGTGATTACATACTTTGAAAATTTTCGTTGTGCCTTCAGGCACGGATATACCCTAGTATATATATATATGTATATATATATATATATATATATATATATATATATATATATATATATATATATATATATATAATACTATAAAATGCAAAACAAGACATTTATGAGCATTTAAGACTCTTCCTAATTGAGAGTGTCCACGTGGCACTCTATATTTTATACTTTTATAAAATACTATACAAGCAATTTAATAGATGCATTAAACTATTGAGTTTTCTCTCTCTCCTTCAATTTAATCCATCTACGAAACCAAATATACGTTTCTTTTCATCTTCGTTATTTCATCGTTTTTTGTTCCAATGTGGAATATCTACCAATCCCCCTTTCAACTCCTCACTCCATTCAATGTGAATTTACAATTCCAAAGCTTACTTATACCTCCATACAACCTAGAATTGTCATACCAACCAAACACAAATAACAAAAGAAGATACGATCGTCAACCACGGAGGTGAATAGATTTTTTCGGTCATACCAACAACTCCCATAGACAGTTGATCGTCTTCCACCTAGGGAACAAAAAATTTGAAGAAAATACTATAAATCTATGCCAATACCCAACTCAGGTCGGGTAATACAAGGTGACCAACCGCTGACCTCTCCAACCCAACTGCTATAAAAAAAATGGAGCAAGCCGATTTAAACCCAAATCAAATTAGCAAGAATGAGTGTTTTCTGACTTCACCAAATCTGAGCCGAACAAATTGGGGGTCAATCTTCCCTGTGACTTTGAAGATCTGAACCTTCGGTCCCTTTCACAATTCAGCAAAACATCTTTATCGGGGATTGTTAATTTGATTCTTCAAATGTGAATAATTGGTATAAATAGCGTGATGGCTTAAGGAGTGGGTGCTTTTTGATCTGCTTGTGCTGGGTTTTACAGTTGAAGTTGTATTTGGTTTTTCTTGAGGTTGTGTGCTTTATGGGTGTGCGACGTCTGGGTTGAATTCTCATGACTGGGTAGTAGGATTTTAGGTGGATATTTGGAGCTGGTTTGGTTGTTTGCTTATTTGGTGGTGCTGACATAGAGAATGATTTTCGTGTTTTGAAAGACATAGAATGGAGATTGATTGTCTGTGAATAGTTTTGTGGGTTGTTGGTTTTGTGAAACAGTTTTTAGTTTTGTGATTGATATTGTTTCAACTTGCTCCATTCCTAATGATTTTATTGGCTTATGTGCTATAAGGTCCCTTAGTTATAATTTTTTATAATAATTTGAAGTAATTCTTTTAATTCAAATGTTCATTCTTTATATATGACAATATATTTTTCTCTTTAATTTTGATTCTTATGTTTAGACTAAAATCACATGTGTATTTTAAGACATGTGATAATTTTTCTCAAATCCCTTTAATTTACTATTTATTATATAAAAAATGTTAATTTATTTCTTTAGACCAATTAAAAAGAATAATAAGGGCATGGAGTATTTGGAAGTTTTTTTTTTGTGTGTGACATGGACTTCTTTAGATCATGTTAGGATTTTTTTTCATCAAAATCTTTCAATTCACAAAACTTTTTAATTTAATAAAATGAATAAATTGTCTTTAGAATTATTTTTTTATATTATATTTTGTTTGGAAAATAAACTTTATTCCAATCTACTACTCAGAATTATAAACCTAAATTATATAAATTTAATTTGTGAATTTTTATATCACGCTCGCGCATCGCGCGAGTTTACAACTAGTATATATATATATAATGCTTTACAAGCATTTACTATTCCTAATCAAACAACATGTCCATGTGGATCGATAAACAACAATCGTGATTTACATGCTCGGCTATCCAATCGATGATCCTTTCACTTCCTCTATCTATTTCCTTTCCCGTCCTTTTGTTTTCTCTCTCCATAAATCATTCGATCTATCTTTTTTTCACAAAACACATACATACATCAAAACCTACCCAATCAAGAGGCCCACAGCCGGCAATAACCTCCGCCGATAAATTCTACAATCCGGCGACGAGGTTCCTCGTGGATACCGAAATCGTTGCCTCATGTTTTACTCGTTGGGATCTCCTGTTGAATCCGGCCGAATGAGTTTACTAATGCGTCTGAGATTTTCTACTAGAGACTTTAAACCCGACCTTTAAATCCAATGGGTCGAACCGTCTTGGTTAGAAGAAACAATGCCCACCAACTATTGACAATACCCAATATCATTTCTTGGTCGAACCTGTGAAGTTGGATTTTTATTGTTGTTCAATCACACTCATTGAATTTTGTTGACGTTTGATTGATGTAAGTCACTTCACAAACACCTGTAAGTTGTAATTTTCATCTTTTTTTTCTCCTCTCAAAAGAGACCCATTCCATTACTTCAGTGATGCAATTAGGTTTTAAATAGATTTGGGATATTGAATCGTACTCGAAAATTTATCTGAGTGTGTTGCTCCGTGTTCTTAACATAAGCATTTCTTCCATGGGAAAAGTTGGTATTTCTTGATGGGTTATGGGATCTACTGGGTAGATATATGTTTTTGATGAAGAAATTGCCATGGATTAAGGAGGCCTTGGTTTTCTTTCGTGGGTTTTCTCTGAGAAGTCTTGCTTGGGTTTAAATGTTGACTGAGATGTGTGAGATATGGTAGGCTGGTTTTAGTTCGAGTTGCTGGTTTTAGTTCCGTAGTTATACGTGGTTGTGGGCTGATGTTTGTTTTGTTTGTCTCTGTTTTGGTCCTTTTGAGTAGGTTGAGTGTTCTGTTGTTTTGGGCTTGTTTTGTGTAGCCGGTTTGTTTCGGTTCTGGGTTTTGGTTTCTGTAATTTTGGGCCTTGGTCTGTTTTATAATATATTACATTTGTATTCATAAACAAATTATTTGTTAATTCTTATACATCTTAGTTTTCATTGATTAAATCAATTTATGCACACATAATGATTTCCTAAAGGTATTAAAGTTATAAATAGTATATTTATTTTGCAAAACATTATGTTCAAACAATTTTAAAAATTGTACAATTTTTATATTTTCGTGAAAATTTTGTCGTGGTATTTTTTATTAATAAGGAAACCATTTTTCTATGACTTCTTTGCAAAACATTTTTTTTGTCACTCTTTATAAAATATTATTATATAATTTGTTTTACAAAACAATTTTTTTATGACTTAAAAAAAATTCCTAAATATTTGTAATATTACATTTTTTATTTCATGAAAACTGTTTAGTCATTAAAAAATTAGTTGGATGTTCATAAAAAATGGATGTAATTTTTTTAAATAAGTGGAAAAAGGTTTTAAGAAAAGGTGGAAAGAACTTTAAAAAAAAATAGTTTGACAGGTAATATTCATCAAAATTTTAGAAAAAAAAACATTTAAAAAATGGATGTTATTTTTCTTTTTTTAAAAGGATTTTTTGGGAAAAGGTCCTCATAGTGCTCGAACTGTATAAAAATAGGACACTCCATATAATTTTATAAATTTAGTTCTTGTACTAAAAATACCATAAAAATGGTGAAAAATAGTGTTGTTGGTGCGGACCAAAAAAATAAAGGTATTGTACCACAGGGACTAGATTTATAAACTTGAAAAGCATTGTCCTAAAAATCCAAATATAAGAAGGAACATGACCTTTACCTTAATTCTCTATTTTTTTAAAATAGTTGGACAAAATGTTTAAAAAAAAAAAATTTGATAAATAAATTTTATTTTATAATGTTTTCTTAAACTTAGTATTTGAAAAATAAATGTATTAGTTAGACGTAAGAAACATTTTTTATAATATTTTTCAAACATTATCATTCGATTGATGTACAAAATAAATGTGTTATGTTTGTGCTTTTTAATCATCATTTTTTAAATTTAAGATGAAAGTCAAACTAAAATATAATCTATTTTTTTTGTTCATAGGTGAAGTCAGTATTGGATCATATGAGATGATCTAAGCATGATGGTAACTGTGGGTACCCGAAATTTAGAGTCATGGGCCTGGACGAGTAGCCTAGTCCTGACGGCGCAAAGTCTGGGCCCCTCATTTCTTATTGATCCGGTCTCCCCCACGTTCCCACAATTGAAAGTTATAGGGGAGATGGAAAACGTGGAGAAACCCATCATCTCCACTTACCTACATGTACATGTATATATTAAACCCTAGGTCCGGGGCAAAAGGACAAGATATATTCTCTGTAATTACTCTCCGGAGTAGAGAGAAATAATATCGACTGCACCACTGTGGACGTAGGCACATCTTTGCTGAACCACGTACATCCTTTGTTAAGTGATTGACATCTTATATTCCTTGTTCTTCCTTGATAATTGATTCTCTTGTATTTATTTGTATTGCATAATAATTGTCACCATAATTGGGGCCATCTTTGGGAACGTTCAGCTTTCCCTGAGGAGAGCCCACGTCAAGAAAGGAGTTTAAGATGTCTGGTCACAGCAGCAATGCCCCCCAAGCAGGAGATATTCAAGAGCCACCTGCTCCTCGCAGGATTAGGTCTGAAGTCCGACGTTCAGACCAGAGAGCTCGCCTGTGTAACACCCCGTATTTTTGTGATATTTATTTTATGGGATTAATTAAATTAAATGCGTATTAATTAGAAATTAATCCGGATTAAAAATACTAGTGAGATGCGAGTTGGTATTTGATTATATGTGCATATATGATTATATATGAATATTGAATTATGAAATTTGTCGTGAGATTGAAATACGGCAATTTGGAAATTTTGTTGAGACGCATGTGACAGTCGCATCAGGTTTATATATATTTTTAATTAAAAAGTGAATTTTAGTTCTATTAACCGTATGATCGTTTTGAGTGCGCGAACGCGTCCGGAAGGGTCGAAATAGTCAGAAAACAGTAGCCGGGGGTTTGGTTTGGGTCCCGGGGCATTTTTAGGCCATACCGGCAACGTATAAGGGCAGTTTGGTAATTTTGAATTTTGGGGAATTAAAACCTACGAAAATTGGGAATTAATATCTGATTTGGCATTAACCCACTAAGCCCACTAATACCCAAATAGGCTACGGAAGTTATTGAAACTTGTTCCAAAAGAATTTCTAAAGCACAAACCCTAGCCACCATTAACTTTGGAGAAGAAAGCTTGTAGAAGGAGAGATAGAAGGATTCTGCAGAGAGAGAGAGAACCATCCATCAAATTCGTCATCAAATCAGAGATCCCAATAAGGCAAGTGATTTAATTTCGTTTTTATAGAGAATGTTTCTTCCATGTGTAGGAATTGATAAAAAAAAATCTGATTTGTTCTTGGGAGTTAATGAAAAACCCATTAAATTGGAAATAGAAATTACATTCTTGATGAGGAAATTGCATGTAGATTTGTAGTTGATGATTATTCTGATGATATTACAATTAGTATGAAACCAAAAACGGATTTAATTAGACTTCTAGATGATTTATAAATTCTAGGGTTCATGTGTTTGAAATTTGGGGAAAAATATGTAGAGATTTGATATTTGAATGATGTTAGGATGAATTAACACCCCCAAACATGTTAATATGTGACCTAAGGATGTTTAGGGACGATTTGGAACCGTAAACAATCGTTGGAGTAATGTTTGGATGAGATTTGAGGTGTAGAGAGATGGGAAAAACGAAAATAAGAATCTGGGCTCGAATCTGGTCGCTCGTTAGAAGATCTGCCCAGGTCGTTCGAACGAGCTTCTAACGAGTTGACCATTGACTTCTAACGAGGGTGATGTTCGTTTGATAACTTCGTTCGAACGAGACCTCGTTAGATAGGTCAGTTCGTTCGAACGAACTCTCGTTCGAACAGCCTCGTTCGTACGAGACTTCAAACGAGTTGACAGTTTAGGCTTTTTAGCCTGTTTTGATTCCGAGTGCCCCGTAACCTTGTGTATAGGTAGAGATAGCCTTCCCTTGATGATAAATTGATATATTTGGGATGTTTGGGATATAATGAGGAGTCAAACCTAGAAGTGTAGTTTGAACCTAAAGGAAAATATGAGTAGGACGTGAGTGTCTATTGCGATGTGAGAACTATTGACGGCCTAGCTTATTATATTAATCGGGAATATATAAATTGTGTAGTATTATATGTCGGTACGAGAATGAGAAGTACACCACCAATATATATTATGGTGATTACTAAGATGTGTGAATACTTAGTATATGTATTGATTTTATGTGTATGACATACCTACCATACTTGCTATCACGGGAGGTTTGCGTTCGCTTAGGGCCCTCTAATCCTTGTGTTGCCCCGATTTAGACTGGTTACCTCGATGAACATAGGTCAGAGAAGGACTTATTGGGATGTTAATAAGTCTGCTGATCGTGGGAGCGCAGGTATGTGCGTGACCCATGTGATGTGACTGTGTTCGCCTCCATTATTTGTGATGTTGTTATCTGAGAACTATTCCTGAGAGATTCAGAATATGTGATCCTTATGTACGTGATGTACCGGGATGGATAGCAGAGTATGTGTGCACCGCAGCTAGTTCTCGGGGTGCTTGTATTCTATTGTATATTTATGACGGGAATAATATCCACTTAATTAATGGGAACTTTCATGTTAACATTGTGAATAAAATTATGGTATTGTTTTGAGAAAACATAACGGGTTAACCGATAGTGAAATGTAATACATATTGAGAATCTGAGTTTAAGTAAAGCCCTCTATTTATTTGATAACGCTAGAATGTATTGTGGGAATCGAGTAGTAAGGGGTAGAACTTATTACGGGTTGGTTAGATATGGATGTCTTATAGATGGGTACGGTACGTTAGGAGTGCACATGTAGTCGAGAGGTGAGAATTTCATGTGAGTGCACGTCCTAACATGTATTTTGCATTTAATGTTTTAATGTTATTAAAACACTTGCTGTTTTCAAAATGTTTTCCACTTTCGGGCTCTGACCCATTTGCTTTCAAATCTATTTTCGTAAAAACCATTTTAGGTGCCCAGCCACAAGGACATCATGCATAGGATTCTCATTCAGGTGACGAGCTGTAGCTGTTTGTGGAAGTTACAGGACTTTGCTTGTAGACGCTTCATCTACTTTGACTCTATATTCAGCAGTTATCAGTTGTAGGGCATGTCGCCCACTCTTTTAGAGACATTTCATTTATTTCAGTTATTCAGACTTTTGGCATGTAATTATTCAGGATTCAGACTTGTCTTATATTTTTAGTTGTGGGACTGTTGTGAGGAGTTTTTCCTCCGGACTTATTATTATTAATTGTTGGTTATTTCATTACTTCGTATGGTGAATGGATTATGTTATTCTTTCATTATTCTTTTACTGCATGTTAATCATACTTAACTTAAAATTTGGCACTTGCTTTTAAATACTAGGTGGTTAGTAATTATTAAAATGTTTTCGACAGTGATGCTATTAACTGAACCAACTTGGCATTTTGAATTAATTTAATAAAGGAGTAGCTACCCGGTATTTAATTAGTCGGGGTGTCACAGCCTGAAAAGACCAGCCTCAGAAGAAAGTCAGGGACCAGCGAGGTCCACGCAGATATCCAGATTGATTGATGCGTACGAGGCAAGGCTCCACGAGCAGAGGGAGTCTTCTCGCAGATACGAGGCTGAGAATGCTCGCTTGAAAAGAAGACTGGAAATACTGGAGAGGGCGCTTCGTCCTGATAACAGGAGACGCCTGTAATACCCCGCATTTTTATCGATATTTATTTATGGGATTAATTAAATTAAATGTGAATTAATTGAGAATTAATCCGGATAAAATACTAACGAGATGTGAGTTGGTTTGATTATAATGTGTATATATGGCAATATATGAATATTGGAAATATTAAATTAGCCGTAAGATTGATATACGACAATTTGGGAAATTTTGTTGAGATGCGTGTGACAGTCGCGTCAGGAAAGTAATTATTTAATTAAAAAGTGAATTTTATTTCTATTAACCGTATGGTCATTTTGAGTGCGCCAACGTGTCCGTAAGGGTTGAAATAGTCAGAAAACACTAGCCGGGGGTTACGTTTGGGTCCCGGGGCATTATTGGGCCATACCGGTAACTTAAAAGGGCATTTTGGTAATTTCGGAAATTTGGGAATTAAAACCCACGAAAATTTGAAAATAAAAATCTGACTTATTCTTTATCCACTAAACCCACTAACTACACTAAATGACTTAATGCGCTACGGGAGAAGTTAAGGAACTAGTTCTAACTTGCCAAAAACCAACCCCCACCTCCATTGTCATCTTGTGAGAAGAGCTTGGAGAAAGAGAGAGAGAGAGAGAGAGGAGAATTCTGCAAAGAGAGAGAGGAGAATTCTGCAGAGAGAGAGAGAACAATTCAACCTTCAAGATTCAACATCAAATTCAGAGAAAGATTAGAGGCAAGTGATTTAATTACCATTGATTCAATGTTATGCTTTTCCATGTTTAGGGAAATTATCGAATTTATCTTAGAAGATTGATATAGACCCATGAATTTGAAGATTAAAACTATGAACTATGTTAGGTATTGCATATAGAAACATTCTGGACGAATTATGAATTCAAAATATAACCCTTGATGATCTAAAAATGGATTTAAGAAGAAGTTTATTAACGTTCTTGAAAGAAATAGAAAACTGGGATTCTTGATGAAGTTTTGATCCAAACAAAGCCTTTGGATGATGAATTATTGGTTTTAGAACGTTAACAATGTTGTAGGATGGTTGTATGATGATATTATAACGCTATCTTAGAGTTTCACGCTTATTAATGGAGTTTTGGGACGTTTTGAGGACTGCAAAACGAAGCAGTCCGTAGCCTACCTGGTGTGATCGATCGATCGACATTCATCAGTCGATCGATCGACCACCATCGATCGATCGAAGGTCAAGGTCGATCGATCGACCTTCCCAGAAAGAGTAAAATTTTCCTAATTAAATTTTAATGATGTTAAACCTTAGAAATTATTATTGGAGACTTTATGGATATCCTTAGACTTAAGGAAGACCAGTAGGTATGGTTATAAAATTTGGACCTTAATTAGAATTCAAATTGAGGAATTATTCTAAAATCTAATGAAATCCGATGAGTGAGATAACGTTAGAATTAAAAGAGTAAATTTGAATAATTTGGTGAAATGAGGTTTGGGGCAGAAGTAAGGACCTTAAGAATAATGATGTTATATGTGAGAATAATAGGAAAATTAATAGACCCTTTGAGATAGGTTTTAAGTACCAGAGACTACGACGTGAGATGTGTCGACAGTCTACATTTTATATTATCGGAAGACTTATAATGTATAAAAATGGAATAATGGTATAAGGATGTAGAATGTACCTTTATTAACACTGAGACATCTAAGATGTGTGAATGCTTAGTATATGATTTTATGTGTATGACATACCTACCATACTTGCTATCACGGGAGGTTTACGTTCGCTTAGGGCCATCTAATCCTTGTGTGCCCGGATTCAGAGTGGTACCTAGAGGACATAGTTCAAGGGAATGACTTAATTGTGAGTTATTAAGTCAGCTGACTATGGATCGTAGGTATGTACGTGACCCATGGATATGTTGAATTATGTTCGCCTCCATTTTTGTGTGTTGTGCTTATTCTAACAATTCCTGAGAGATTCGAAATTTGTAATCCTTATGTACGTGATGTACCGGGATGGATAGCAGAGTATGTGTGCACCGCAGCTTACCTCGGGGTGCTTATATTGTATATTTATGATGTGAATAATATACGGTTCAATGAAAAGTAATTTGTTATGTTTAAATTGCGAGAATAATTTATAGTGACTATTTGAGAAGTTAAAAAGGGATAACATGCCGAGAATTGTAATGTTAACAATTGAGAATCCGAGTTTAAGTAAAGCTATCTATTTAAGTAATAACATTGGGAATTCATATTGTGAATCGAGTAGTTGGGTTAGAACTTATGACGGTTTAGTTAGATATAAATAACACATGAATGGGTACAGGAACGTTATGAGTGCACAGTTAGACGAGAGGTGAGTATTTCATGTGAGAGCACGTCCTAACATGTATCTTGCATTCATTGTTTTAAATGTTATTAAAGCACTTGCTGTTTTTAAAATACTCTCCACTTTCGGGCTCTGACCCGTTTGCTTTCAAAACTATTTTTCTTGTAAAAACCTTTTAGGTGCCCAGCCACAAGGACACCATGCATAGTATTTCCAGTCAGGTGACGAGCTGTAGCTGTTGTGGAAGTTACGGGGCCTTGCTAGTAGACGCTTCATTTGCCTTGACTCTATATTCAGATTTCATCAGTTGTAGGGCATGTCGCCCATTTCTTTTAGAGACATTTCATTTCTTTCAGTTATTCAGACTTTTGGCTTGTAATTAATTCAGGATGCAGACTTGTTTTATTTCTTTTCATATTGGGATTGTTGTGAGGAGTATTTCCTCTAGACTCATTGTTAACGTATAAATTCTCCATCTACGAGGACCAATCAGAAAAGGACACATGTCATCCTACGTGGTAATATTCGACACCCGGGGAGAGTTGGTTGGCATCCGAGGAGAGTTGGTCGGCCCCCGAGGAGTGTTAGTCGGCATCCGAGGAGAGTTGGTCGGCACCCGAGGAGTGATAGTCGTGACCCGAGGAGAGTTGGTCGGCATATCAACCAGGAAGATCAAAGGATAACTATTCATTTAATGTGCATTAATGAAGATGGCAACGCATTTAATGAGCCTTAATGTACATTTATACTGTAGATGACAACACATAGCATACCAAGCAATTCAACAATTAGATTCGTTGAATGTAGACATAATGTATAAATGTCTACATTCAATGAATCTCTTTATCTCCCATCACTATAAGTACATGTATTCCCTTAGCCAAAAGGGAGAGAACCAAGAGAACCAAAAGGGAGAGAACCAAGAGAACCAAAAAACACCATACACAAGATACACATCCTTTCTCTCTCTACTATATTGTGCTATTGTAAACCCCTGGGAATAAAATAACAGTGGACGTAGGCTTTCCTTATAGCCGAACCACTTTAAAAATCTTTGTCTCTTATATGTTTGATATGAATGTTTATCTTCATCTTCAATCTCATCCTCATCATTTATCTGCTGTTGACGCCACTAAAATGGCAGTGGCCATTTTCTGTCTTCAACAGATTGGCGTCGTCTGTGGAAACGTGTTACAAGCATTGTTCTCCATCAAAAGCTAAGTTTTTATTTTCTATATGATTCAATCATGATTTTTATGTTTATATACATAAATTAATTGTCCAATTTTTATTTGCAAAATATTGCATATCATGATTTTAAAATCAAATCTGTTAGATTAATTCTTATTTAGAAAGCTGAAAAATAGTGGATTTCATAAATCATAACTTTTTACTTGATTCTCAAGTTTCTATTTTATATCATGGAATAAATATTTTAAATGATTACATATACCAATATATACGACGATGATAAGATTTGATCATTTTCATTATTGATTTTGAAATAAATTTTGTAAGATCTTTGATGTCTATTCAAATTCCCATCATATTTTTAATAAAAGAATGGGAAAAGGTTAAAGACAATAAAAAGTTTTCTCATGGAAATCATGACCCAGATCTATTTTCTCTCTTTAAGTTTGAGTCTCTTTGCATTCATTTTTATGAACTATATACTTAATTTGGTTCAGCTTCCATTTATGTCAATAAAGTCAAATTGATTGATTTTTGATATAAATTTGGTAATAAATTTAATCATTCACCATATTTTTATCTCTCCAAATAGGGAATAGGAAGGGATCAATATAAAAAATAATTTTCTCTCACCTGAAAAACCCACTAACTGTAGTTGGTCGACGAGAAAACAATATTCCAAACTGTATCAACGTAGTTGGTCGACGAGGAAAAAATATTCCAAACTGTATCAAGAGGAAGAAATATTCCAAACTGTACCAATGTAGTTGGTCGACGAGGAAAAATATTCCAAACTGTATCAACGTAGTTGGCCGACGAGGAAAAAATATTCCAAACTGTATCAACGTAGTTGGTCGACGAGGAAAAAATATTCCAAACTGTACCAAGTATGGTTGGTCGGGGATAAAAACCCACTAACTGTAGTTGGTCGACGAAGAGAATTTATCGACCTTGGTTGGTCGGACACATTTTATGAAAAAGACAAAAATTTACCAAGTATGGTTAGTCGGGGATAAAAACTCTCACTAACTATAATTGGTCGACGAGCACAATTTAACAACCTTGGTTGGTTGGAAAAATTTTAAACATTTTTATACTCATTACTTTATTATTAAGTGATCGAGCAACATTACTAATGCTTGTAACTTTTTTATTACTAAGTTGGTCGATGAACAACACAATATTGTTATCTTTTTAACTTATACATATGCACAGATGTAGAGTATTTTACAAGACAATAGCAATTAAGATTGCAAACAAAAATGAAAGTCTTTCATTAAAATCAAAAACAAAATACACCAGGATTGAAATACAAATTTATTACATCAATATTCCCATTCTATTGGTTTCTTCCCCTCTTCTTTTGAAACAGGTTCCTCGCCAGCAGGAGGATCATCCAAAGCATAAGGGGAGTTTATGAAGTTAAAATCTTTCAGCATTCTGATGTTCATCACAGATGGCTGTCCGAGCAGCTCTTGCTCGTCCCCGAGAAGCTCTTGCTCGTCCCCGAGCAGGAAGTTGCTCTTCAAGACTCATGATCTTCTCGGACATCTCAGCCAAGGCCTGGTTCTTTGCCATTAGTTGGAAGGCTTGATTCTCCAAAGCAGATTGAGTTCTCTGTTCTTCGACAGTTACCCGAGCAGCTCTTGCTCGTCCCCGAGAACCTCTTGCTCGTTCCCGAGCAGAGGTAGAAGTCAAAATCAGCATCTACAACACTGAGATCTTTGCTACTACTATCCCGACCAATATTGAAGAAGAAGTTGTATGAAAATGTTTCGAAGTCCACCACTATCTTGGTACTAATCAGATTGAAGAGTTGGGTTCAAAATCTAGTATGCTGCTCGACAAAGTATTCAGAGGATCATAAATTAGAAGAATTAAGCACGTGAAGTTAGCACTCAGTTACTCGGCACAGGAGGCAGTTGGCCGGCTAGCGAACCAATCAACATACTTGAAGATTATGACAAGCTACAAGCTGCATACTATGGCATGGCTGCATCCAAATTCCCAGGGGTGATACAAAGCACACGGAGTTCCTCAAAAGAAAGATTAGTAACCATCGATCAGCCTGCATCATATGTCATCCAGGAAATAATGCACTTTATGTTAAACAAATAAAGAAGGTAGATCAAGAATTTCACGAGCACCGAGCAATACTGCAGAATAAATACTCCATCCTTTCAAGTAAACCATCAAGCATGGAGCATTGGGGGCTTCTGTTAACGCAAAAATTCTCCATCTACGAGGACCAATCAGAAAAGGACACATGTCATCCTACGTTGTAATATTCGACACCCGAGGAGAGTTGGTCGGCATCCGAGGAGAGTTGGTCGGCACCCGAGGAGTGTTAGTCGGCATCCGAGGAGAGTTGGTCGGCACACGAGGAGAGTTGGTCGGCATATCAACCAGGAAGATCAAAGGATAACTATGCATTTAATGCGCATTAATGAAGATGGCAGCGCATTTAATGAGCCTTAATGTACATTTATACTGTAGATGACAACACATAGCATACCAAGCAATTCAACAATTAGATTCGTTGAATGTAGACATAATGTATAAATGTCTACATTCAATGAATCTCTTTATCTCCCATCACTATAAATACATGTATTCCCTTAGCTAAAAGGGAGAGAACCAAGAGAACCAAGAAACACCATACACAAGATACACATCCTTTCTCTCTCTACTACATTGTGCTATTGTAAACCCCTGGGAATAAAATAACAGTGGACGTAGGCTTTTCCTTATAGCCGAACCACTTTAAAAATCTCTGTCTCTTATATGTTTGATGTGAATGTTTATCTTCATCTTCAATCTCATCCTCATCATTTATCTGCCATCTTTATTTGTTGATTCATTATAGTTGGACTTTATCGTGAATGGTTGTGTTACATTTCTATATTTCATTTATTGCATGTTAATCAGATTTAATTTAAAATTTGACAACTCACTTTTTAAATACTAGGTGGTTAGTAATCATTAAAAATGTTTTCGACAGTGATGCTATTAACTGGACCAACTTGGCATTTTGTATTGATTTAATAAAGGAATAGCTACCCGGTATTTAATTAGTCGGGGTGTCACAGGTGGTATCAGAGCCAGGTTTTGATCCTGGGACCTGTGGGGTGTGGAAGGCAAAGTGGAAGGAGTTGGGACACCAAGATGTAGTGGCCCGATCGTTCATGTCTGTGATGACTGTTACACCGCAGATTGTCACGAGAGTGGTAAAGGCACAAGCAGATGACTCGTTCTGTCAGGAGCAGATAGTTCGATTATTAACAGAGGGAGCCGAGTCCTATACCGTTAGCTCAGACGGGGGATTACGCTTCAATGGGAGACTGGTAGTTCCGGAAGGGGAGAAATTGCGACAAGAGGTGATGGCAGAGTCGCACGGCTCACGGTTCGCGGTACATCCCTGTGGGGATAATTTGTACCAGGACATGAGACGTCAGTATTGGTGGAGCGGGATGAAGAGAGATATTGTCGTGTTTGTTTCTAAATGCGCCACTTGTCAGCTGGTAAAAGTGGACCATCAGAGACCGGCAGGACTTCTACAGCCATTAGAGGTCCCAATGTGGATGTGGGAGAGCATCTCCATGGACTTTATCACGGGGTTGCCTACGTCACAGAGAGGTCACGACTCCATTTGGGTAATTGTGGACAGGTTGACAAAAGTCGCTCATTTTCTACCTGTAAGGACAGATTACACTACGGGACAGTATGCCCAGCTCTTTATAGCAGAAATAGTGAGACTTCACGGTGTGCCCTTAAATATCCTGTCTGACCGAGACAAGATATTTGTTTCACGGTTTTAGGAAAGTTTTCAGGAGGCCATGGGCGCGGAATTACGGTTGAGTACGGCTTATCATCCGCAGACCGATGGGCAAAATCGAGCGTACAAATCAGATTTTGGAAGACATGATGCGGATGTGCATCATTGACTTCGGGGGTGGATGGGAGCAGTATCTTCCACTGGTGGAGTTTGCTTACAACAACTCCTACCAGTTCACCATTGGTATGGCTCCATTTGAGGCGTTGTACGGTAGACCTTGTCGTTTCCCAGCATGTTGGTTGGAGGTGGGGGACAAAAAACTACTTGGGCTGAAAGTAATTCAGGATACTTCGGCGAGGATAGAATTGATACGGAGTCGCATTCGGGTAGCTCAGGATCGGCAGAAGATCTACGCTGATGCGAAGAGGTTCTTCAGGGAGTTCCAAGTGGGGGACCTTTACTCAGAGTATCTCCTATGAAGGGGATTATGCGATTTGGGAAGAAGAGGAAGTTGGCACCAAGATATGTGGGACCATTTCCTATCATCGAGAGGATTGGGTCTGTTGCGTATAGACTTGGGTTACCGGAGCATTTGCATAGGATTCATGATGTGTTTCATATTTCCTCGCTAAGAAAATATCTTAGAGATGATTTGGCTCATTCTCACATTGCTTTGGAGGACATCGATCTCCAGCCCGATAGCTCCTATGAGGAGGGGCCGATTGCTATTTTGGACCGAAGTGAGCGGAAACTGCGGTCAAAGATAGTTCTGTTAGTGCGTGTTCAATGGCGGCATCATAATGTCGAGGAGTCCACATGGGAGCGCGAGGATAGAATGCGCGAACGTTATCCAGAGTTATTTTTACCAGGTACTTTTTAGTTCCGAATTTCGGGACGAAATTCTGTTATTAGGGGGGAAGTATGTAATACCCCGCATTTTTATCGATATTTATTTATGGGATTAATTAAATTAAATGTGAATTAATTGAGAATTAATACGGATAAAATACTAACGAGATGTGAGTTGGTATTTTATTATAATGTGTATATATGGCAATATATGAATATTAGAAATATTGAATTAGTCGTAAGATTGATATACGGCAATTTGGGAAATTTTGTTGAGACGCGTGTGACAGTCGCGTCAGGAAAGTAATTATTTAATTAAAAAGTAAATTTTATTTCTATTAACCGTATGGTCATTTTGAGTGCGCCAACGTGTCCGGAAGGGTCGAAATAGTCAGAAAACACTAGCCGGGGGTTAAGTTTGGGTCCCGGGGCATTATTAGGCCATACTGGTAACTTAAAAGGGCATTTTGGTAATTTCGGAAATTTGGGAATTAAAACCCACGAAAATTTGAAATAAATATCTGACTTATTCTTTATCCACTAAACCCACTAACTACACTAAATGACTTAATGGGCTACGGGAGAAGTTAAGGAACTAGTTCTAACTTGCCAAAAACTAACCCCCACCTCCATTGTCATCTTGTGAGAAGAGCTTGGAGAGAGAGAGAGAGAGAGAGAGAGAGAGAGAGAGAGAGAGAGGAGAATTCTGCAAAGAGAGAGAGGAGAATTCTGCAGAGAGAGAGAGAACAATTCAACCTTCAAGATTCAACATCAAATTCAGAGAAAGATTAGAGACAAGTGATTTAATTACAATTGATTCAATGTTATGCTTTTCCATGTTTAGGAAAATTATCAAATTTATCTTGGAAGATTGATATAGACCCATGAATTTGAAGATTAAAACTATGAACTATGTTAGGTATTGCATGTAGAAACATTCTGGACGAATTATGAATTCAAAATATAACCCTTGATGATCTAAAAACGGATTTAAGAAGAAGTTTATTAATGTTCTTGAAAGAAATAGAAAACTGGGATTCTTGATGAAGTTTTTATCCAAACAAAGCCCTTGGATGATGAATTATTGGTTTTAGAACGTTAACAATGTTGTAGGATGGTTGTATGATGATATTATAACGTTATCTTAGAGTTTCATGCTTATTAATAGAGTTTTGGGACGTTTTGAGGACTGCAAAACGAAGCAGTCCGTAGCCTACCTGGTGTGATCGATCGATCGACATTCATCATTCGATCGATCGACCACCATCGATCGATCGAAGGTCAAGGTCGATCGATCGACCTTCCCAGAAAGAGTAAAATTTTCCTAGTTAAATTTTAATGATGTTAAACCTTAGAAATTATTATTGGAGACTTTATGGATATCCTTAGACTTAAGGAAGACCAGTAGGTATGGTTATAAAATTTGGACCTTAATTAGAATTCAAATTGAGGAATTATTCTAAAATCTAATGAAATCCGATGAGTGAGATAACGTTAGAATTAAAAGAGTAAATTTGAATAATTTGGTGAAATGAGGTTTGGGGCAGAAGTAAGGACCTTAAGAATAATGATGTTATATGTGAGAATAATAGGAAAATTAATAAACCATTTGAGATAGGTTTTAAGTACCAGAGACTACGACGTGAGATGTGTCGACAGTCTACATTTTATATTATCGAAAGACTTATAATGTATAAAAATGGAATAATGGTATAAGGATGTAGAATGTACCTTTATTAACACTGAGACATCTAAGATGTGTGAATGCTTAGTATATGATTTTATGTGTATGACATACCTACCATACTTGCTATCACGGGAGGTTTACGTTCGCTTAGGGCCATCTAATCCTTGTGTGCCCGGATTCAGAGTGGTACCTAGAGGACATAGTTCAAGGGAATGACTTAATTGTGAGTTATTAAGTCAACTGACTATGGATCGTAGGTATGTACGTGACCCATGGATATGTTGAATTATGTTCGCCTCCATTTTTGTGTGTTGTGCTTATTCTAACATTTCCTGAGAGATTCGAAATTTGTAATCCTTATGTACGTGATGTACCGGGATGGATAGTAGAGTATGTGTGCACCGCAGCTTAGCCTCGGGGTGCTTATATTGTATATTTATGATGTGAATAATATACGGTTCAATGAAAAGGAATTTGTTATGTTTAAATTGCGAGAATAATTTATAGTGACTCTTTGAGAAGTTAAAAAGGGATAACATGCCGAGAATTGTAATGTTAACAATTGATAATCCGAGTTTAAGTAAAGCTATCTATTTAAGTAATAACATTGGGAATTCATATTGTGAATCGAGTAGTTGGGTTAGAACTTATGACGGTTTAGTTAGATATAAATAACACATGATTGGTGTTGATACCAAAATTAATATGCTGATGTGGACGAATCATACGAAGACACTTGTCAATCTACGTGGTGCAATAACGACGAGGAAGTTCATTTCCCGACCAACCATGATTCTCTCCGAGCAACGAGGATACACCGAGGAACTCTAGCGCTCCGAGGTACTCTAGCGCTCCGAGGAACTCCTGAGCAACGAGCAACTATGGCGGTCCGAGCTGCACCTCGATCGTATCATTAATTGCCAGATAATTAACAGTTCAAATATTCATTGAATGTTTATATTCTTGACGCGCGCGCTGCATTAAATGTATTACCCTTTCACATGTATATCATTTAATGTATCGAACCTTTCATGTACAGCCTAAGGGCTATAAATACCTTGTATCATCCTCATTCAAAGGGGACCAGAAATTCTTGAGAGAACTTGTAATCAAGAATTCTGAAAACACTCAGTAATAACATAACAGTGGACGTAGGCTTTATTCCTAGCCGAACCACTTTAAAAATCTTTGTCTTATTTATTTATTTGTGATTGAATAATTAGAGCAATCTAGTTTTTTACATCAACAGATTGGCGCCGTCTGTGGGAACGACTGTTACTATCGATTTTCACAAAAATCATTTATCATCAATGGCAGATAATCCAGAATCCAGTAATCGAAATGCTGGAAATACTGGAAATCTTCCAAATCCATCTGCACCTCCAGATCTGACTGGAATTATGATAAATCTGGCTCAAGGACAAACCGCCATGCAAGAATCTATGAGGTAACTCATTCAAACTCTTCAAGGCGGTGCACCTACCTATTCAGGGCAAAGGAGTGATCATGGGCAATCACGATCCAGACGTACTGGGTCATATCGCAATGGGGAGTCTAATGATTCTACGTATCAACCCGGGTGAACCTCATCGATACGGGCTATGGATACAGATCAATATATTACTCTCTCTCCGGAGAGAACTAGCGCTTTGGAAAGATTAAGCAGGGTGTCTCCTTTCAGTCGGTTAGGACCAAGGAGGAATATGAGTCCACCTAGAGCTCCATCGAGAAGTTTTCGGCCACCATCAGGTTTGAGAGAAGGATCAGCACAATCACGACCAGCTACTCGTCGAGATAAATCTCAGGAAGCTACGTCAGAGCAATCAATTGCTCGGACTAAGCGTCCTAAGGAAGGAAATGAAGCATGGAAAGGTTCCATTCAGCGGTTGGAGGATAGACTGGGAGAAATGGCTAAGGCAAGAAACCCCTTACAGAGAACTTTTGTTCAAGGGACACCTTTTGTGCAAGCCATTGTGGATTTTCCTACACCATCGAAATTCAAAGAACCTATGGTGACCCCCAAGTATGATGGAAAGACAGATCCTGTACTTCATATAGAACAATACCAAGCTTCTGCCGACATCTATGATGTCCCCGACGAGATGAGGTGTAGAGCATTCTCTCGAACCCTTACCGGATCTGCACAAATATGGTACAATAATCTTCTTCGGGGTAAGATTTCAACTTTTATTCAGTTAGCCGAGTTGTTCATTGGCAATTTTTGTTTTGGAGCAAAGCCAGTAAAGCGAGTAGCACACTTGCTAAGTGTTAGGCAAAAATCAGGTGAAAGTACTAGAGATTACATAACTCGTTATAATAACGAGAAGTTGGAAGTCATAGATTACGAAGAAAAGACAGCGATCACTGCTTTGATGAGTGGTTTACTACCTAACAAGTTGTACTACACCCTGGCCAAAGATCCACCTAAAACTATGTCCGAGTTGATGGCGAAAGCGGCCAAAATTATGAATGCCGAGGAGGCTATGGCTGCGAAGAAGAATATGGATAAAGAAACTAAGGTGGAGATCGACAAGTCTAAGAAGAAAGATCAGAAAGGTAATGGTGGTGACAAGCACTCCAAGAATAATAGGACGTCATGGGAAGTCCTAAAGAAGTACGATAATTTTACTCCATTGAAAATGGGTATTAATCATGTTTTGGAAGAAATCAAGAATAGCGAGGAAATCAAGTGGCCAGTTAAACTGAGGACAATTCCTGATCTGAGGAATAAGGCCAAATATTGCGAGTTTCACAAAGATCATGGCCATACAACCAAAAATTGCATAGCCCTTCATAATGAGATTGAAACACTCATCCGAAGAGGAAAGTTGTCAAAGTATGTAGATCGCAGGGGTGAGAGGAAGAATGATGATAGAACTAGAGAGATCTAGATCTCCTCGTCGTGCAGAGGAGAAAAAGAAGAGGGACTATGAAGATGACCCAGATGATGACCCCGATCTTCCCAAGAAGCCAAGGCAACCTGAACGAGAGGTATTTTCCATACGTTTTGGGTCATTTGATTGTAATGTCATTACAGGAGGAGATGCAGGAGGAGGAGACCTTACTGCAGAAAGAAAATCTTACCTCGGAGAGGCTCAAGCTTGTTCATATATTCAGCGAATAAATCTGGCCGAGGATGATCGTCCGAGGAAAGTAAACAAAGAGAAGCAAGTTATTGGTTTTTCAAAAAACGACTTGGCAGGTGTTCTTTACCCTCATGACGATCCTTTGGTGATCAAAATGAGGATGAAGGATATAGTTATTTCAAGGGTGTTGGTAGACAACGGTAGTTCGGCAGACATCATGTACTATTCGTACTTTGACAGCTTGAATTTAAAATTATCTCAATTGGAACCTTATCATAGGCCCCTTCTGGGTTTTGCTGGCGAGAAAGTCTTTCCACTTGGGACGATCAAGTTGGATATACTCATTGGAACTTGGCCTTCTTGCCGAACAGAAAGAATACGCTTCTTTGTGATGGATAAAAATGTGCAATCAGCCTACAACATCATTATGGGAAGAGTTGGATTGAAAAAGTTCGAAGCAGTTCCATCTACGGTACATCAGTGTTTGAAATTCCCAACAAATTTTGGAGTCGGAGTTGTGAAAGGTGATCAAAAAGTAGCTCGGTAATGCTATTATTCGTCTGCCGAGCAAGAAGAACTTGAAGAATCAAGGAAAAAGACCACTACTTACCAAGTGGAGGAAGGTACAGAAATTGAAACTCTTGACCCTAGGGATGAATCTCAACTTGTAAAAGGACAGGTGGTGGAATCTACAGAAAATGTTATTCTAGACGACGAGCATCCTGAACGAGTAACCCAGATAGGATCGTCGTTGGATGTTTCAATAAAACAGGAGTTGATAACTTTTTTGAGAAACAGGAAGAATACTTTTGCTTGGAGTCATGAAGACATGCCAGGAATAGATCCAAACTTCTTATGTCATGAGCTCAATGTGAATAAGGAGATCAAGCCTGTGAAGCAGAGAAGAAGAGTGTTTAGTCCCGAGAAGAACCAGGCCATACAAGAGGAGGTCGAGAAGCTCCAGAAAGCCCAATTCATTGAAGATGTGAAATATCCAGATTGGTTGGCAAATGTGGTGATGGTAAAGAAGAAGAACAATAAGTGGAGAATGTGTGTTGATTTCACTGATCTTAACAAGGCATGCCCAAAAGATCATTTTCCATTGCCCAGAATCGACCAGCTAGTGGATGCTACCTCGGGACATGAGCTGCTCAGCTTCATGGATGCATATTCTGGCTACAATCAGATCAAAATGAAACCTGAAGACAGGGAAAGTACTTCTTTTATTACCCCAAGGGGAACTTATTGTTATAATGTTATGCCTTTTGGTTTAAAAAATGCAGGTGCAACATATCAGCGGCTGATGAACAAGGTTTTTGCCGAACAAATCAGTTGCAACATGGAGGTCTATGTCGACGACATGCTCACCAAAAGCAAGAGAGCTACTGATCATCTAGTTGACTTAGGCCAGACCTTTGATCAACTGGATAAATACCAAATGAAGCTCAACCCGACGAAGTGTACCTTTGGAGTACGAGAAGGAATGTTCCTCGGATACATCGTCAACCAACGAGGTATTGAGGCAAATCCAGAAAAGATCAAAGCTCTTTTAGGGCTGCGATCCCCAACTACGAGGAAAGAAGTATAGAGTCTTACAGGACGAGTTGCAGCTCTCAACAGATTTGTATCCCGAGCAACTGATAAATGCCTCCCATTCTTCAAAACACTGCGAAAAAGTTTTGAGTGGACTGATGAATGTGAGAAGGCCTTTCAAGATTTGAAGAAGTATTTGGGAGCCCCACCATTGTTGTCTAGGCCAATAACAGGAGAAAAGTTGTACTTGTATCTGGCAGTATCAGAGAATGCAGTCAGCTCGGCATTGATCAGATTGGAGAATGGAGTCCAGAAGCCAATTTATTACACAAGTAAGGCTTTCCGAGGTGCCGAAATCAGATACCCAAAGCTAGAAAAATTGGCATTGGCATTAATTGAGGCAAGTAGAAGAATGAGGCCATATTTCCAGGCCCATACCATCATCGTGTATACGGACACGCCATTAAGGCAAGCCCTTCACAAGCCAGAAAAATCAGGAAGATTGATGTATTGGGCAATAGAACTCGGTGAATATGATATTGTGTATGAACCCAGATCATCATTAAAGGGGCAAGCTGTAGCATATTTTATAGCAGAGTTCACGTACCCTGATACCCCCGAGGAACAAAAGGTACTTGCGGACCTACCTGTGGACGATACAGGATCAACAGACACAGGTCCAGACCAACTAAGGTTGGTAAAAGGACTTGTGGATATAGAAAAATCATCATATTCAAACCCAGACCAACTCCGGTTGGTAAAAGGGCACGAACAGATGATCGACGAGGAACGAAAGATACCAGGGGATGATGAAAGAAAACAGCAGATATTTTATCGAGGAGCTCTGACAGATAAGAAATTTGAAGACGAGTTACCTACATGGAGATTATATGTAGATGGATCATCTTGAACAGCTGGTTGTGGAGCAGGGATTGTTTTAAACACCCCAGATGATATTGACATGGAATATGCCTTGCGATTCCAATTCAAAGCTTCCAATAATGAAGCTGAGTATGAGGCCATGATAGCAGGTTTTCATTTGGCGAAAGTTATGGAAGCACGAAAATTAATTATTGTCAGTGATTCTCAATTAATTGTGAATCAGATGATGGGAATATATGCAGTTAAGGGAGAATTAATGGTGAAGTACCATGCAAAGGTGATGGAGTTATTGACAGAATTTGATGCTATTCAATTGGTGAGAATACCGAGGATGGAGAATGCTAGAGCAGACGCATTGGCCCGATTAGCGTCAGCTACGCGCACCGAGCTGCGAAGGACAATACCAATTGAAGTATTAGAAAGTCGGAGCATAGAAGAAGATCTGATGGTGAATATAATTACCCTTGATTTAGGACCCTCTTGGATGGATCCTATCAGGGCATACATTGAAGAAGGAGAACTACCTGAGGATAAGCTATCCGCCAAGAAATTGAAGTATAAAGTTGCTCGGTATGTACTAACTAATGGTGTTTTGTATCGACGAGGAATTATGGCAAGTTTGCAGAGATGTGTACATCCATCAGAGGTCAAAAAATTAGTTGAGGAAATCCATGAAGGATCTTGTGGAGCTCATGTAGCAGGTCGGACACTTTTGCAAAGGGTGATGACACAGGGATACTACTGGCCGACGATGAGGGATGATTGTATAGCCTATGCCAAGAAGTGTGACAAGTGCCACCGCTTTTCCTCCATACGAAGAACTCCACAAGCATTGTTGACACCCATAACTTCACCTTGGCCATTTGCCATGTGGGGGATTGATTTAGTTGGACCATTGCCAACGACTCGAGGAAGGTTCAAGTACCTCGTCGTGGCAGTGGATTATTTTACAAAGTGGGTGGAAGCTGAACCACTAATTGATATGACGTACGAGAAGGTATACCAGTTCATTTGGAAGAAAATCATTTATCGATATGGTCTCCCCCATGCTTTCATCACAGACCATGGAACACAATTCGATATTGAAGAATTTGCTTCCTATTGTCATCAGTCGAACATTTTGAAGTTTCATTCAGCACCAGGCCATCCCCAAAGCAATGGACAGACTGAGGTGACGAACAGAACATTACTAAATGGTTTGAAGAAGAGGTTAAGTGAAGCTAAAGCAAATTGTATTAATGAGCTCCAATCAGTAACATGGGCCTATCGAACAACTCCCCGAGCAGCAACTGGGGAATCACCATACATGCTAGCATTTGGAAGTGAGGCTGTGATACCTGCCGAGTTGGGTCTCCCAACGCATAGAGTGCTGAATTTCAATTCCCCAGTCAGTGATTTGATGAGAAGATTGGATTTGGATATGCTCGAGGAGGTTAGAGAAGAGGCAACCATTAGGAATGCTGCTTACCAACAACGTACAACTATGTTCTACAACAAAAGGGTGAAGAAATGTGACTTAAAAGAAGGGGATTATGTGCTAAAGAAAGTCATTCAGAAGCATAATAAGCTGGAAGCAAACTGGCATGGACCTTACCGAGTTATAGAAGTTGTTCGGCCAGGAACTTACAGAATAGCAACTCTAGAAGGAGAGGAATTTAAGAATGCATGGAATGCTGAACACCTGCGCAAGTATTATCAGTAATGTAAAATGTAAAGCATTTCTTTCATTATGAATAAAACGAGGATGTTTCACCATTTTCTTTCTGTTGAAAGTTTTTCGGGGAATACTACTGTAATACACTACGCTTACAGTTCGAAAGAATTAAAAAATACTCCTTTGGTTAGGAGGCGACACTAGCGTGATCAACTACGGTTGGTAAGATAACTAGTGGACAGTTCGAAAGAACCATAAAATACTCCTTTGGTTAGGAGGCGACACTAGCGTGATCAACTACGGTTGGTAAGATAACTAGTGGACAGTTCGAAAGAACCAAAAAATACTCCTTTGGTTAGGAGGTGACACTAGCGTGATCAACTACGGTTGGTAAGATAACTAGTGGACAGTTCGAAAGAACCAAAAAATACTCCTTTGGTTAGGAGGCGACACTAGCGTGATCAACTACGGTTGGTAAGATAACTAGTGGACAGTTCGAAAGAACCAAAAAATACTCCTTTGGTTAGGAGACGACACTAGCGTGATCAACTACGGTTGGTAAGATAACTAGTGGACAGTTCGAAAAAACCAAAAAATACTCCTTTGATTGGATTTGAAAAATATACTCTTACATTCCAACTTATGTTAGACGTGAGGTAATATTATTACAAAAGTTCCTCAGAGAACAAAATATTCCAAACTGAACCAAGTATAGTTGGTCGGGGATAAAAACCCACTAACTGTAGTTGGTCGACGAGGATAAATTATTTATCCACCCTGGTTGGTTGGAAATAGTTTGAACATTTTATACTCGTTACTTTATTATTAAGTGATTGAACAACCTTGATACTTGTAACTTTTTATTAAGTTGCTCGATGAACAATATTATTGTTATCTTTTTAACAGATACATATGCACAAATATAAAGGTGTTTGATAAACACAAGACAATAGCAAAATTTGCAAACAGAAAATGAAAGTCTTTTCATTAAAATTCAAAATAAATTACAGGTTACATGGATGTACTAACTATTACATTGATATTCCTATTCTATTGGTTTCTTGCCCTTTGCTTTAGAAATAGGCTCTTCGCCAGTAGGAGGATCTTCCAGGCAAAGGGGAGAATTAATAAAGTTCAAGTCCTTCAACATTCTGACATTCATTATTGAAGGTGTCTCCATTAGATGCTCTGGACGAGATACTTCGATTTGGGAATGAAGGCTATAATCACCGAGGTATTTTGAAATTAAGCTACGAGGAATGGAACGAGCTGGGATCCAGGCCATGTCCAATTTGAATGGTGGCACAGGCAAGTCTAATAACCCTGGAGCATGATAATCCCATAAATAATGCCCTTGCTCCAATTTTAACACACCCAGTGCGTTCAACCACCCCTGTTTATAACCCTCATTGTTGGCATGTTCAATACGAGCATCCAAATGAACAAGAGCTTCATTATATCCTGCCATCCAGAATTCCCTGGGTTGCTTATGAAATTGAAAGGTTAATCTATCCAATTGTTCGAGAAGGTTTTTGGCAAAAAGATCCTTAGTATCTAGAGCAGACTTCGTTGCAGTAAGTTGATCTTCCAAGGATAGATTTTTCTTGGACATTTCTGATAGAGCCCGATCTTTAACGTTTAATTGGAATGCTTGAGTTTCCAAAGTAGATTGGGTACGAGCCTCTTCGACATTACGACTAAGAACTCTTGATCGACTCCGAGCAGCGATTGAAGAACTTTGCTCCTCGGCAACATTTTGAACAGCTCTTCCTCGCCCCCGAGAACCTCTTCCTCATCCCCGAGCAGTCCCAGAAATAGCAGATCTTCTTAAGTCATCCAGTTCTTGCCTTAATTTGGCATTTTCGACCTCTAAGAACGAGAAACCTTCATCAGTAACTGGTACTAAAGCAGTGGAAGATGATGCTGCAGATTCATACTGAGCCAACTTTTTCTGCAAATTATTATTCTCCTGTTCCAACAACTCAGCAATCTGCCTGCAGGCCTCAACCTCACCTTTTAGAGTTCTTTCCCTAACATCATATCCAGCGAGGATCTTTTTATGGCCTGTTTCAGAAGAAAGCTGCTGATATCTATTTTCATATTCCTTGTGCAGCAAAGCAGTTGATTCATTATGTTGATTATGAAAATCTTCTAAGCTACAATGAAGTTCCTCGATCAATTCGTAGTATGCCACATTATTGGCCACAGATCTATCAAGTAAATCCTCCAGGTACCGGTAAGCCTCAACTGCTTGCTCTAAGGCATCGTAACCAAGGATGTCGACAATCTATGATACACTTAGGTCTGTATGACCAGCTTTATAATATCCATTGCATTGTCGCATCAACTCAGTATCAGGAGTAGATATCAATTCCATTCTGGCCAAAAACTAATAAAGAAGAGAAAGCAGAAGTTAATAAATAAAAGCAGACAGAGGATCAACAATGAAGAGGAACGAAGATGTGTTTTATTAGATCATCAAAAGATTACATTGTTCGATTACAAGTAATGAAAGAAAGAAATGATACCGAACAACTTCACACCTTTTCCTTGTCCCCCAAGACTTTCTCGGGAGGCTGGGACGAGGAGCTTGGTTGCTCGGTAGTAACAGCGGCTTGATCGGCAGGAATCTTCTCAGGAGGAGGAGGCATGGAAGAAATGTCCTCGGTGGCAGAGGGTTGAGAGGCAGAGACCTGATCACCTATGGCCATAGAAGATTCATCAGAGACAGGCTCATCTTCTTCTTCTTCCACAATTGCTGGAGGAGGACCAGGGAGGTGTAGTTGGAATAGCTCAGAGTCGTCCTTGATCTTCAACTCTTGCAGAGCAGCTACCCAGCCATCATGGAAGTATTTCAACTTCCCATATTGAACTTGGGATGTCATTGCAGCAATTCCCTTATCCCATCCTTTATCCCAGCCAGCGCTGAAGGATTTTTTGACCGCAACCTTTCTTCTCAGTTTCTCCGAGGAGAGCTTCACGTCCAATTCTTCTTTTTTACTTTTAATATCTCGCAGGGCGGACAATTCTTCCTCTGCCTTCTTCAGTTTATCCTCAAGCTCTCCAAAATTCTTAAGCTTGTCGTCATATTTCTTATTCTCCATCTCTAAATTTTTCACTTTATTCTCCAAACGTTTGGAGATCTCAGCCATCCTCACATTCTCGGCCTCAACTGTTGATAATTTTTTCTCCCAAATGGCTTTTTCCTCAATGTACTGTTGACGAGATTCCTTCAAGGATTGGGTCAAACCCAACAGAGCATCATCAACATCTGACGAGGAGCTGGAAGCTTTAATAGCTTCATCTTTCTTCACGATGTTATTGAAACAATTCACCAGCTGAAAGATGAGAAAAACAATAAAGTCAATACAAAAATACAAGAATTCAGAAAAAGAAAGAAAACCCAGAGTATGAGAAATTTACTGAAGCAAGATGACGAGTAGCTAGAGATGTCAGCATATCCCTAGAAATTTTTTCATCAATTCCTTGGACCTCGGGTATGATCCAAGTTTTTACCGAGCCCATTGCAGAGCTCGGAGGAATGATGGTTAGAACACCAACACCACCAGCAGGTAAAGAGGAGGCAGTTTCAGCCAGATTGATTGAGGATGATTTCCTTAATCTTCTCAAAGGCATTTCAGCAGCTTCAACCAAGGAAGAATTCTTGGTCGGAGAAATAGTAATCACTTCCACAGGAGCAACTTTCTTGCTCGGAGCCACTGGGGGCTTCTCGGTAGTGTTGGAAGGTGCAACATCCACCTTCTTAGTCCCCTCAGGGACATCAGTTTTGCTCTTCTTGGCCCCGGCAGTAGAAGTAGTGTCATCAAATAGAGAAGGAGGAGCTCTTTTCTTGCCCATTCTCTGACTTAAAGGAAGATGAGAATCTGAAGAAGAGTCCTCTGGAGTGGAAGCTGGCTCAACAGGGCGAGCAGTATAAGAGGTTGTATAACTCTTATACTGTAGCAAATATGATGCAGACCTAATGTGCTCGTCTGCAACGTTCTTATGCAAACCCCAGATAAGTTTCAGATGCTTGATATTAACCTCTGATTCTTTTGGAGTTTTTCTTTTGCTGTCAACTGCAAATAAATACATAATGAGATATCAGTCATACATTTTGTCAAACATGATGAAAGCATAATTTCATAAGTAAAATAAAATGAAAAATAGACCTATCCCATTGCCATATGGGGGGCATCTGGGACCGTTGTATACTCCATCTCCAACTAAAGGGGCATATTGCCAATTTTTTTATAACCAACCCATGTTCAAAATAATCTCTATTTGAGTCAGGGAGGTTAACTACAAGAGCCCTATTCAGAAACCTAGTTTTTAAGTAATAAATATTATCTAGAGTGGCCCACTTATAGCAGTACATAATTTCAGGGATCCCTATACGAGTCCCATAAGTTAGATTTAATTTGTACACCCCATTAATTATTCTCCATGAATTGGGGGCTATTTTTGCAGGGACAAGATCGAAATACTGACAAACCTCAAGACACAATGGGTTTGGTGGAAAAAAAAATCCACATTCAGCAACAAATAGACTGGGGAACCAATGTCCCTCAGCCAATCGAAAGTAATCTAAAGGCTCAGAAAGAACCTCTAGAGTTACCCACGAAGGAATGGAAAAATCAGAACGAAATTTCTCAACAGACTCCACAATATAAACCATACCGAATAAAAGAGAAGAAAGGAAGAAGATCTTACAGGAAGAAATGAGGTATGTTGACAACGAACGAAAACAAGGATGAACGCACAAGAGAGAAGGAGAGAATAGAAAGCTTGAATGCAAGAAATTGGGAAAAGAAGAAGACGGTATGGTTACCTAAGAAGTTTAAATACTTTGCCTTGGGAAGCGGCGAAGGAAATGATTACAAAAAAGAAACTATTGAACTTCCGGCGGCTAAAAAGACAAAAAGGGCACTAAGATCGAAGCGCTCTTAAAAGTTCGAAAAAAGGCGGATTCTTCGAATTTGGAAATAAATTCAAATACGATGCTCCTAAAACCCAGGAAGATCAATTCAATATGGCCAAGTACCGAGAAAGAATGTTTCATACTCCTTAAAGTTCTAAATATAAAACATTGGGGGCTTCTGTTGATACCAAAATTAATATGCTGATGTGGACGAATCATACGAAGACACTTGTCAATCTACGTGGTGCAATAACGACGAGGAAGTTCATTTCCCGACCAACCATGATTCTCTCCGAGCAACGAGGATACACCGAGGAACTCTAGCGCTCCGAGGTACTCTAGCGCTCCGAGGAACTCCTGAGCAACGAGCAACTATGGCGGTCCGAGCTGCACCTCGATCGTATCATTAATTGCCAGATAATCAACAGTTCAAATATTCATTGAATGTTTATATTCTTGACGCGCACGCTGCATTAAATGTATTACCCTTTCACATGTATATCATTTAATGTACCGAACCTTTCATGTACAGCCTAAGGGCTATAAATACCTTGTATCATCCTCATTCAAAGGGGACCAGAAATTCTTGGGAGAACTTGTAATCAAGAATTCTGCAAACACTCAGCAATAACATAACAGTGGACGTAGGCTTTATTCCTAGCCGAACCACTTTAAAAATCTTTGTCTTATTTATTTATCTGTGATTGAATAATTAGAGCAATCTAGTTTTTTACATCAACAAATGGGTACAGGAACGTTAGGAGTGCACAGTTAGACGAGAGGTGAGTATTTCATGTGAGAGCACGTCCTAACATGTATCTTGCATTCATTGTTTTAAATGTTATTAAAGCACTTGCTGTTTTTAAAATACTCTCCACTTTCGGGCTCTGACCCGTTTGCTTTCAAAACTATTTTTCTTGTAAAAACCTTTTAAGTGCCCAGCCACAAGGACACCATGCATAGTATTTCCAGTCAGGTGACGAGCTGTAGCTGTTGTGGAAGTTACGGGGCCTTGCTAGTAGACGCTTCATTTGCCTTGACTCTATATTCAGATTTCATCAGTTGTAGGGCATGTCGCCCATTTCTTTTAGAGACATTTCATTTCTTTCAGTTATTCAGACTTTTGGCTTGTAATTAATTCAGGATGCAGACTTGTTTTATTTCTTTTCATATTGGGATTGTTGTGAGGAGTATTTCCTCTAGACTCATCTTTATTTGTTGATTCATTATAGTTGGACTTTATCGTGAATGGTTGTGTTACATTTTTATATTTCATTTATTGCATGTTAATCAGATTTAATTTAAAATTTGACAACTCACTTTTTAAATACTAGGTGGTTTGTAATCATTAAAAATGTTTTCGACAGTGATGCTATTAACTGGACCAACTTGGCATTTTTTATTGATTTAATAAAGGAGTAGCTACCCGATATTTAATTAGTCAGGGTGTCACAGGTGGTATCAGAGCCAGGTTTCGATCCTGGGACCTGTGGGGTGTGGAAGGCAAAGTGGAAGGAGTTGGGACACCAGGATGCAGTGGCCCGATCGTTCATGTCTGTGATGACTGTTAAACCGCAGATTGTCACGAGAGTGGTAAAGGCACAAGCATATGACTCGTTCTGTCAGGAGCAGATAGTTCGATTATTAACAGAGGGAGCCGAGTCCTATACCGTTAGCTCAGACGGGGGATTACGCTTCAATGGGAGACTGGTAGTTCCGGAAAGGGAGATATTGCGACACGAGGTGATGGCAGAGTCGCACGGCTCACGGTTCACGGTACATCCCTGTGGGGACAAAATGTACCAGGACATGAGACGTCAGTATTGGTGGAGAGGGATGAAGAGAGATATTGTCGTGTTTGTTTCTAAATGCGCCACTTGTCAGCTGGTAAAAGTGGACCATCAGAGACCGACAGGACTTCTACAACCATTAGAGGTCCCAATGTGGATGTGGGAGAGCATCTCCATGGACTTTATCACGGGGTTGCCTACGTCACAGAGAGGTCACGACTCCATTTGGGTAATTGTGGACAGGTTGACCAAAGTCGCTCATTTCCTACCCGTAAGGACAGACTACACTACGAGACAGTATTCCCAGCTCTTTATAGCAGAAATAGTGAGACTTCACGGTGTGCCCTTAAATATCGTGTCTGGCCGAGATAAGATATTTGTTTCACGGTTTTGGGAGAGTTTTCAGGAGGCCATGGGTGCGGAATTGAGGGTTGAGTACGGCTTATCATCCGCAGACCGATGGGCAAACCGAGCGTACAAATCAGATGTTGGAAGACATGTTGCGGATGTGCATCATTGACTTCGGGGGTGGATGGGAGCAGTATCTTCCAGTGGTGGAGTTTGCTTAAAACAACTCCTACCAGTTCACCATTGGTATGGCTCCATTTGAGGCGTTGTACGGTAGACCTTGTCGTTCCCCAGCATGTTGGTTGGAGGTGGGGGATAACAAACTACTTGGGCCGGAAGTAATTCAGGATACTTCGGCGAGGATAGAATTGATAAGGAGTCACATTCGGGTAGCTCAGGATCGTCAGAAGAGCTACGCTGATGCGAAGAGGTTCTTCAGGGAGTTCCAAGTGGGGGACCAGGTTTTACTCAGAGTATCTCCTATGAAGAAAACGCCTCAAGAGACCCTCCGAGATTACGCAAAGAGGTGCTGGGAGTTATTCAATGAGATCGAGGACCGCGCGGAGGAAGTGGCAGTGGCCTCCTTCAAAATTGGGCTCCCTAGTTCTTCCCTCCTCTACCAGTCCCTGACAAAGAAGGAAACTATGACTATTGACTACCTAATGTCTCGAATCGAGAAATACGCAAAGGTGGAGGATGTCACCCGCCCTAATACAGGAGAGAACGGTCGAGCTAAACTCACTACCAAGGGAAGTGAGAAAACTGAGAACCAGAAGAAAGGAGGAAAGAACGGAGGCAAAAATGGCTCCAAGAACGGAGGAAACCATGACGCGTCGAAAGTATTCCAGGCGGTCAACACCGTCTTTAAAGAATCAATCTATAAAATTCTCGCAAAGATCAAAGATGAGCCATTCATCAAGTGGCCCAGGAAAATGGGAGGAGATCCCTCGAAGAGAAACAATGCGTTAAGATGCACTTTTCACAAAGAGGGAAAACATAAAACCGAGCACTGCAAAGCTCTTAAGTCTCACCTCGAGGAGTTGGCCCAGTCCGGACATTCGAACGACTTTGTGGAAAAGAGGGCAGAGAAAGTGGCTACCAACAGAGAGGCGAGACCTGACAACGTGCTGGAGGATGATGCTGGACATGAGTTCGCAGTAATCCACGGAGTATCTGACGTCAAGCAGATACAAGGGAACTCAGCTCGAATGGAAATGAAAAAACTTACAGCGGTAATGCAGGCTTTTCAAATCGATCCAACAAAGTCACAGTCAGGAAAGCGTCGACGAGCAGAGGACATCAACTGTAACATGCATATTGTTTTCACAGATGAAGATTTAGTGGGAGTAAGGACCCCACATCATGATGCCCTGATCATTACACTCAGGATAGCCAACTTTGACATGGACAAGCTGCTCGTCGATCAAGGAAGTTCATCCGAAGTAATGTACCTCGACCTATTCAAGAAATCGAAGTTGAGCGTCGCCGACCTAAAGGAAGCTACTGTTCCCTTGGTCGGCTTCGCTGGAAAAATGACCATGCCCCTCCGCAAGATAGTGCTGCCAGTTCGTGCTGGGAACGTCTCCAAGATGATTGAGTTTTTGGTAGTCGACATCGAATCACCGTACCAGGACATCCTCGGTAGAGGATGGCTTCACACGATGAAGGCGGTCTCCTTGACCTACCATCAGAAGCTCAAGTATGTAACCGAGCAAGGAGTAATGGAGATCCACGGTGACCAAGCGATGGCAAGGAAGTGCTTCATAGCAGCCATCCGACCAAAGCCAGAGAAGAAGGCCGGTCAACCCAACGAGAAAGTTGAAGAGGGTGTGATACCTTCCTAGTAGCAATTAAAGTATGGAAGACCTGGAGTAGAGGAGACCAAGATCCTCCCCTCCGAGCGTGTCGTCGAGGACCTGGTAGAAGTTATAGCTGAAATTGGTGACAGTAGCAGAGTCTTCTTGATTGGAGTTTACTAATCCGGCCGAATGAGTTTACTAATGCGTCTGAGATTTTCTACTAGAGACTTTAAACCCGACCTTTAAATCCAATGGGTCGAACCGTCTTGGTTAGAAGAAACAATGGATTATTATTGATAGGTAAATTAATGGGTGCTAACCCAGGGATGCAGGATTTTATTGATAGGTGCATTAATGGGTGATAACCCAAGGGTGCTTGATTATTATTGATAGGTGCATTAATGGGTGCTAACCCGGGGATGCAGGATTAGTATATATATATATATGAACTTGTGAATATTTTTACTGTGTGAAATTAGTAGACTTGATAATAATAATCATTACATTGCGTCAAGTGGTCTTAACCTATGGGTGCAAGATTAGTGTATATATATAGGATGATGAGACTATATATATATATATATATATATATATATATATATATATATATATATGAGTGTACTTGGGGAACTTTCTACTTTGTGAGACTAGTAGATAAAATAGAAATGAGAAATCAAATAATCTTAATGGATAAAAGATTAACCATTCAAACGGTGAGTAATGAAACTTAACATGTGAGATAAACTATCTGAATAGCGTATTGTGTGGGCAATACGGGAATACTACTAGTGAGCATAATTAGTATTGATATGGTTTCTGACTAGTTAGACTGGGTGGTATAACTAGGGGGAGATTTGATATACGTTAGGCGTGCAAAATAAATGAGAGGTGAGAAACTCATGTGAGAGTTCGATAACTAACATGCGTATAAGACTTGTTTTAAGAACCATTTTTAAATACTTGCAAAAGCATTTTTAAACCTCGGGCTCTGACCCGTTTCTTGTGTCTCTTCTCTCTTTTGCTATATATATATATATATATATATATATATATATATATATATATATATATATTATACCAGGTGCTCAGCCACAGGGGTTCCAGATTTAGAGATTTGGATTGCTTGACGTGCTGCAGCTGTTGTGGAAGTTGTAGGTCCTTGCAGTAGACACATCTATCTTTTTCATTCAGTTTCATCTAAACTTCTTATCTAGGGCTTGAATCCGGCCGAATGAGTTTACTAATGCGTCTGAGATTTTCTACTAGAGACTTTAAACCCGACCTTTAAATCCAATGGGTCGAACCGTCTTGGTTAGAAGAAACAATGCCCACCAACTATTGACAATACCCAATATCATTTCTTGGTCGAACCAAATTTGGCTGTGAAGTTGGATTTTTATTGTTGTTCAATCACACTCATTGAATTTTGTTGACGTTTGATTGATGTAAGTCACTTCACAAACACCTGTAAGTTGTAATTTGCATCTTTTTTTTTCTCCTCTCAAAAGAGACCAATTCCATTACTTCACTGATGCAATTAGGTTTTAAATAGATTTGGGATATTGAATCGTACTCGAAAATTTACCTGAGTGTGTTGCTCCGTGTTCTTAACATAAGCATTTCTTCCATGAGAAAAGTTGGTATTTCTTGATGGGTTATGGGATCTATTGGGTAGATATATGTTTTTGATGAAGAAATTGCCATGGATTAAGGAGGCCTTGGTTTTCTTTCGTGGGTTTTCTCTGAGAAGTCTTGTTTGGGTTTAAACGTTGACTGAGATGTGTGAGATATGGTAGGCTGGTTTAGTTCGAGTTGCTGGTTTTAGTTCCGTAGTTATACGTGGTTGTGGGCTGATGTTTGTTTTGTTTGTCTCTGTTTTGGTCCTTTTGAGTAGGCTGAGTGTTCTGTTTGTTTTGGGCTTGTTTTGTGTAGCCGGTTTGTTTCGGTTCTGGGTTTTGGTTTCTGTAATTTTGGGCCTTGGTCTGTTTTATAATATATTACATTTGTATTCATAAACAAATTATTTCTTAATTCTTATACATCTTAGTTATCATTGATTAAATCAATTTATGCACACATAATGATTTCGTAATGGTATTAAAGTTATAAATAGTATATTTATTTTGCAAAACATTATGTTCAAACAATTTTTAAAATTGTACAATTTTTATATTTCCGTGAAAATTTTGTCGTGGTATTTTTTATTAATAAGGAAACCATTTTTCTATGACTTCTTTGCAAAATATTTTTTTTTGTCACTCTTTATAAAATATTATTATATAATTTGTTTTACAAAACAGTTTTTTTATGACTTAAAAAAAATTCCTAAATATTTGTAATATTACATTTTTTATTTCATGAAAACTGTTTAGTCATTAAAAAACTAGTTGGATGTTCATAAAAAATGGATGTAATTTTTTTAAATAAGTGGAAAAAGTTTTTAAGAAAAGGTGGAAAGAACTTTAAAAAAAAATAGTTTGACAAGTAATATTCATCAAAATTTTAGAAAAAAAAACGTTTAAAAAATGGATGTTATTTTTCTTTTTTTTAAAAGGGTTTTTTGGGAAAAGGTCCTCATAGTGCTCAAAGTGTATAAAAATAGGACACTCCATATAATTTTATAAATTTAGTTCCTGTACTAAAAATACTATAAAAATGGTGAAAAATAGTGCCGCTGGCGCGGCCAAAAAAATAAAGGTATTGTACCACAGGGACTAGATTTATAAATGTTATTGTACCACAGGGACTAGATTTATAAACTTGAAAAGCATTGTCCTAAAAATCCAAATATAAGAAGGAACATGACATTTACCTTAATTCTCTATTTGTTTAAAATAGTTGGACAAAATGTTAAAAAAAAAAATTTGATAAATAAATTTTATTTTATAATGTTTTCTTAATCTTAGTATTTGAAAAATAAATGTATTAGTTAGACGTAAGAAACATTTTTTATAATATTTTTTAAACATTATCATTCGATTGATGTACAAAATAAATGTATTATGTTTATGCTTTTTAATCATCATTTTTTAAATTTAAGATGAAATTTAAACTAAAATATAATCGATTTTTTTCGTTCATAGGTGACGTTAGTATTGGATCATATGGGATGATCTAAGCATGATGGTAACCATGGAACACACACACACACACACATGTGTGTGTGTGTCTGTTTATTTCTGACTGTATATTAAAAACTAGCTTGGTAGTTTAATTTATCTTTAAGATCTCAATCATTAGTATATGTGCATTAAAAAAATTCATGCGTGTAAGTATTAGGTTTTTATATAAGATATAGGTATGATTTTTGCAAAATGACTTGAAAATAGTATGGTCCGCGCATCGCGCGAGTTTATACCTAGTAATATATTAATAACACCATACACCCTTGACTTAATTTGTTAGTTTTGGGACTAAAAGTGTCCATAAAAGTGCTTAGATGATTTTTTTGAAAACGTGTAAAAAACAAAAGTTTTCCGGAATTCTATTTTACATCTTTTTGTACTCTTTTTAGAATTTTTCGACCATTATTATTTTTTTGACGATAAACCTATTTTCTTGAAAAACCGATAGATTTTTATAAATATAGAGTTTCGTACCTTTATAATTATTTTCTAAAATACATGTTATTAAATAACACTCGTACCCTTTAATAACAAAAAATTCTCAGCTTGAAACTAATCTTTTTCACAAATACCTAATATTTAATTTACTGAAAATATAACTTTATAAAAAATGGGGCTTGTAACCCATATATAAAGATGACCTTAAAAACAAGTACGTGACACTTATTTTATGTTATTCACACAATACGAGTGGTTCGCGCACTTTTATTTCGTCGTTTAAGGTCAAGTACCTTTAATTGTCATTTATTATCACTTTATTATGTATGTGCGCTATACATGCACTAAGCTAAGTCCAAACAAGACATGCTATTTCATATTCGTTATATTCAACCAATAATAAATAATTAGTACCATCAATACCACAATTAAATGTTTAATATTAAAATAGTTAAACCAGTAAAATATTACCATTTACAAAACCAGTCAAAATATTTTTTAAACCATTCTAGAAAATCACTATTCACCAAAAAATACTATTCACCCAATTATTATTATTATTATTATTATTATTATTATTATTATTATTATTATTATTATTATTATTATTATTATTATAATAATAATAATAATAATAATTATTATTATTATTATTATCATTATCATTATTATTATTATTATTATTATTATTATTATTATTATTATTATTATTATTATTATTATTATTATTATTATTATTATTATTATTATTATTATTATTATTATTAACACTTATGCGACCCATGCAGTGTAACGCATGTGAATATTTTACGTAAAACTTTTGCGCGACCTTAATATTTTACAATTATAATATTTATTAAAATCAGGGGTATTACAATAAGACTCATAATACGTCTCTTGGCGTATTCTCAGGTATACCTGCATCTTTAGTCCAGACACCCCTATATACAATCGAACCCCGCAATTGGATCTACGTTGGGTTTAATCCCAAGTCTTCTTGGGTATGTAGGCACTATACCAAACTAAACTTGTGAAGTCCAAGCCTTGTAATACGTCTCTCGACGTATGATTTCTTGGAGGTGCCTCAATATGTAGTCCAAACACCCCCATATATAATCTAACCCCACTTTTGGAACTAAGTAAGCTTTAACCCCAAGTACTCTTGGGTACATATGCACTATACCGAGCCAAACTCGTAAAGCCGAAGCCTTATAACACGTCCCTTAACATATTATCTATTCGGGATGACTTAATATCTAGTCCAAATATGGAGTAACCAGACCGAGGAATAAGACACCTCCAGGAATATAGCCATGTCGATAAGATATACTTAGATATCTATCGATGGATTTTATCCACCCAGTACTAAATCCGTCCTCCTCCCTCCTTCTAGGCCTCCGAACTGGTTCGAAGGTTCAACAACACCTTCGAGTCAGTGATCACCCAACAGGTGATGGGTGTCCTTGTTATCAACTTTAGCTCAACTCTCATTCTGAACCTCCACCGAAGCTACTCTCTATTCTACAAATAGCTTATTCACCTCTCAAGCTAATTCTTACGCTTTTAGACACATCATGTTGGAAAACTACTTTAATCTCGTGACTACACAAGTATATAGGCGCAATACCGAGTTCTTCTCGTGAGCATAAGCCTCGACAATATGCCCCATGATATATTGTACCCATGGAGATTCATCCATCTATCATCTCTCTTATACACTATGTCATGCATATTACAATCGAGATATCGAACTATCTCAAAGTCGAGACCTCTTGCGCACTATGAACGTGAAAAAATGTATACACTAATCACATCTAAACTATATAGGCTTTTATCCCAAGTCTTATTTGGTACGTAGGCACACTACCGAGTCCTTCTCGTGCTCGTGAGCACGAGCCTCGATAATACATCTCGCGATATGTTGTCATAACATAGATGCACCCATCTTTCATATTAACTTTCTATCTCTCCTCAAACATCAAAAGAGATATTAAACTATCTCAAATTCGAGCTCTCTCGCACACTTACACACATACTAACAACTACTATTTTTAAAAGCACGGAGTTATATGCAAGCGCCCTTGTGTACCTGCGTCGGTTAAGAGACATTCCTACACCTCTCACTAATATCACTTTCCTACCTAATCACCTATTTACGTTTAAGGGACCCTCAAACTAAGGTCTTTAAACATATTCTAAAATAAAATAAAAAAATAATCAAATAACGTAAATTGTGTTGTGTCAGAATGTATTGCATTTATTTGAGTTATTATCATGTTAGGTGAAAAAAGATTCCATATCATCATGTGACGTGTCTTGTAAAAAATAAAATTATGTGTCATGTTTCGTAAAAATTATTATCACGGGGAGGTAAATCAAAAGAGTGGAATCATAGTAAAATTATACTAAGGACAAAAAAAATTCTCATTATTATAATTAAAGCATAATGTATTTTGGTTTAAGGCCACATGTCCTAGCACGTTACAAAAGGGCATAAGACTTAAATTCATTTAAATTTCCAACTCCAATATCTAGTATCAATATATCTAGGTCAAAATACTGCTGCATTTGAAATAAAAATGTTTTTTTTGTTGTAAAATAACTCGAGATTTAGATTTTCTACATAAAAGTAGAACACTCCTTGTGTTAGATTTAAATTCGCTACACAAAAGTAAACCCAACTCCCCAAGAAGTGGCATTAGGACTTACAAATGAAGATCAAGTCATATACAATATTTGCTCTACTATACTAATGGTAGAGAGAGATCAGAACCCTCTCCCTTAAAAATAAATAAAAAAATTGAAAGACACAACACATTACAACTTGTAGGTCCTGCTCATACTTAGGCTTTGCTTCATAGTCATCTAATATTCCATAACGAAAAGCTACATAGGAGTACCACTGTCCCTTTGTTTAGATAATATGTGTAGAAGCAATTATTATGCAACACAAATAAATATGAGAGAAAGATTATCAAAAAGAGAACAAGGAATACAAGATGCCAATCACACAACAAAGGATGTACGTGGTTCAGCCAAGATGTGCCTACGTCCATGGTGGTGCAGTCGATATTATTTCTATATACTCCGGAGAGTGATTACAGAGAATACAACTTGGCCTTTTGCCCCGGACCTAGGGTTTAATATATACATGTGCATGTAGATGAGTGGGGGTGATGGGTTCCTCCACGTTTTTCATTTCCCCCATAACTTCCCTTTATAGGATCGTGGGGGGAGACTGGATCAATTATAAAAGATGAGGGGCCTGAATTTTGGGCCGCCAGGACTGGGCTACTCGTCCAGGCCCATAGTTCATTATTTCGGGTACCCACAATTTGTCCCTAAATTTGTTGGGCCATGTTGATGGGTCTAATGGATTTAAATGAGCAGCCATCATGGCTAATTTATGATTCTTCGAAAACTGTGCAGTTGCTTTGGTGGCACCCGCTTCGCTATCCGTGCGCTATGATTAGAATTGAAGGCTTCTTGGGATAGCCACTATTCATCCATCGTTTCAGCCTTTCCAGTACTTTTCCTTCTTCTGAGAACTCTAGTGCCTCGTACCTTCTTCTCTGAATCCCCATTCCCATTTCTTCTTAGTCGTCTTGAGCTCGTGCTTCTTCATCACTCGAACCGATCTTCTGTTTTGTAAGTTTCTCGTGCCCTTTCTCTGCACTTTCTCTTTGGTTTATAGAGTTTCTTTGAGTTTTTCAATGGCGAAGATTGGAAATAGGTCAATCTCTGAGTTCAGGAAGTTCTACAATATTCCTGAGTGGGTAGATATTGAATGTTGTGTCTCCCCTCCTAGGAACGTTAGGGATATAGAGGATTCCCACTGGATCCATGTCTTGTTGCTCTCCCAGGGAGGACTCACTTTTCCCCTTAATGATCTATTTCTGCATTTTTTTGGTTATTTCAGTATTATTCCCGCACAGTGCTTGCCCAATGTGTGGAAGATAGTAAATGGCATCCATAGAATAAACCAGTTGTATGGCACTAGGTTAGGACTTGTCGAGATCTGTTTCTGTTATTCCTTCTCTCGAACTAGCTCAGGTGTCTTATACCTCAAAGCTAGGAGTCCTGATAGGGTATTAGTAGTAAACCTACCTGATTCCCATAAGGACTACCGGCAAGAGGGTTTCCTTGTTAGGAATTGGCAGTTCCCTCCCCAGTTTGATGGGTCGAGGTCTGAGAGGTTCATTGTCCCTTTTTATGGGGAAGAATATATAGGTAGACATTGTACTGTTATTTTAACCTTTGCTGACTTGTGACTTTTCTAACCTTTCTTTTCTTTTTCTTCCACAGCAAGGACAAAGAATTTGGAGCCTGCTCTCAGTGAGGTCCGTATTTCGGAGTTGGTGAAAGCTTGGAATATCAGGGAGCCTCTGGGTGACGGCGAGCACCCCATGTCTGCTGCCTTTTTGCTCGAGTACAAGAACTCAGGCTCCAGCTTCATAGCACGGCCTGTGGATAGTGTTCCAGAGTTTGATTCTTTCGGAGAGACTACTGCTGAGCCTATCCAGTTGGACGAAGAGGAGAGCAGTTCTGAGAGTGAGCCTGCGGGAGCTGCGAGCAATTTGGGTGGAGGGATCTCTGACAGTAGTAGTTCTTCTGAAGAAGATTCTGAAGTTCGAGGATCGTCGAGCACTTCCAGTAGTTCAGACGAAGAGATGCCTCCAAGGAAGAATCTGATTAGAGATGATGATGACGAGGACCATGTGCTTCTTGCACAGAGGTCAAAGAAACAAAAGTCTTCTTCTGGGGTCGTGGCTACTGGCTCTCGGTCCACTCAGGAGCAAGAGAGGAAGAAGAGAGAGGAAGAGCAAGTGAGAGAGAGGGAGAGAAAGAAGGAGGAGGAGAGAAAGAAGGTGGAGGAAAAGAAGAAGGTGGAGGAGAGGAAGAGGATGGAGAGGGAGAGAGAGGAAGAGAGGAGGAAGATGGAGTCGAGGACGAAGGCTGGGCAAGCCTTGGTCCCAGTGTCAGCTTTGCCCGAGGGGGCCTTGGTTTTCACTTCCCCTGAGTTGGCTCCTGCATTGCTTGAGAGGGCAGTTTTTCCTGCAGATCGCCAGAGGGCGCTGGGGTCTGATCAAGCTAGCCAGAGACTAGCCTTGGTAAGGTTCTCTCCCTTTTTTAATTCCTTAACAAGTTTTAATTATTTCTCCTTATTGATTTCTTCTTTTGTTTTTGGCAGTTTGTGACGGACTTCGCTGTGCTCTACCGTTCTCGCGACGAGGTGGTGAGAATGAATGGCGAGCTGGAGCAGCAAAAGTCCACTCTGGAAATCAGGGGTTTTCGGCTAGAGGCTGATCTGAAGGCTGCTGACGCCGCCCGTGCCTCTTCTGATCTGGCCCTTAACAATTTTAACCGAGAGAGGGACGCTGCGGTCAAGGAGCTGGGTGAGTTGAGGCAGGCCTATGACCTAGTCTGCTCGAGCAAGATGGGTGTTGTGGAGGAGAACAAGGCTCTGACCGAGCAGCTGAAGGAGAAGGAGTCCCAGGTAGCCGCCATCAAGGAGGACTCATACAACTTCGGATGGGCTGCTGCTTATGAAGATGCTGAAGTTCAAATAGGCTATATCAGCCGTTTGAACTTCAAGAAGGGCTGGAACAAGTCCCTCCTAGCTGCTGGTGTTGACGCTGAGACTCCTCTGTTCGACGAGCATGAACCGGGTCCAAGGCCAACCGTGGAAGAAGAAGCCCCTGCCCCAGCCATCGAGGGTGTTGATCTTACTTCTCAGACAACTCCTGCCGATGCTGGTCTTGCCCAGGAGAATGAGGGCATCTCTGTAGAGGGGGATGCCTCTACTGCTGCTGACAAGGGGAAGTAGCCAGCCACCTCTGGGCAGCCTGAGGTTGCTAGTTAATCCTCCCTTAGGACTATTTTTGTACTTTTACTTGTAATTTTTTCATTTCCAGCTCGATGTACTTGACCTTCATTAATGAAATAAAAAGGCTTCTTTTTCTGATGCATTGATTGATTTCTCTTTCCCATGCCCTTTTATGTCTTGTAGTTGACTGATGTAGAAGACTATATTCCTACCACATCTCAATTGGGCAGGACTCTTGGTCCCAATGCCAATCCTCAGGTTCGCCAGGCCTTTGTTAGGCTTTGCAAGTCTCTTAGGTCAAGGAACCAAAAATATAAGGATCAGTCCGAGCTAGTGGCTAAGCTGAAGGACAGGCTCCAGGAGATGAAAGGCATTGGTGCCTCTGTACAAGAGGAAGTCAATGTACTGAGAGCAAGGTTGCTAGAGGCCACCGAGATAAATCAAGTTGGGGAATTCGTGCAGTAGGAGAATGAAAACCTGAGGAGGGAAGTCATGCAACCTAGAGAGCATGCGCCGAGCACTGTTTCAGCGATTCTGCAAGGCTCCTCGTCTTCGCGAGCTGGATATACTCCTATGCCGCGAGGTTCCACTCGTCCTCCCCTCCCGCGAGCTGGTAGGAGCACCAGGGGAAGGAACAGGGAAGTAGAATAACAGCGGGATAAGGAGATGGAAGAGCTCCATGATGATGTCCTCTGAGCATATGTAACTGCTGCTGGGCTTCAAAGGGACGTTACTCGATTACGGTATTTATTCAAGAAGGGTCCTCGACAAGTATGGGCTGACAGTTATGACCAAGGCTGGCTAGATGCTCCCACAAGATTATCCGAGTTCAAAGAACTTTCTTTCATCAGAGGGTGGTTGAGTGCCTTGAAAGAACTCCAGGTCCCGAGGAACTCAGTGTTATGGTATCGTCACGAGATGTCCTCCTCCACTCTGATGCCCAATCCATTCAGGAGGGATGATAGATGGATCCCTATTGATGTTATTCCTCGGCAACTGTTAGAGTTGGACGCAGATGAGGCTGTGGAAGAGCTGGTCCCTGCTCCTGATGATGGACGAAGAGCTAGGGTGGCAGACTATCTTGCTCGGAGGCTTCCACCTTCTTGAATTTTTCGCAAGTTTTTTCTTTTGATAATGTAAACACTTTGGGCGAGCTTCGCCGACTAAACGTGTATTATTTTTTTTTTATAAATATAACAAGCCGTTATTCTTTTGTCCTTTTCGATAATGTAAATGCTTTGGGCGAGCTTCGCCGACTAAACATGTATTATCACTGTTGTAAATATAAGAGATCAATGAAAAATTCGTGTTTTGGGCGATTTTGCCGACTAAACGTGTTCATCCAATCTTTTTATATTCTTGCTGCTTGATAATCCTTTTTATTTTGCCATGCAAGTGTCCCCCCAGTCCAGTATAATACCAAAATACCATTATGCCCCACTTTACCTTTTAGGTTGTGTCGTCACACTCCCTTAGGCTTAAGCAAGGCAATTGGCGAGGACACACCTGGTATTGGATGTCTTCATCCGATCAGGATTTTGCTCAACCAAAGTAGGTTTGATGGCCAGTATAAAATCTGGTCGTATTGCCTAAGAATCCTCTGTAGGGCTTTATATATTGCCAAGGGCAAGTCTAAGAGGTCTTTCATGTTTCATGACGATGACCTGAGGAGGGGTATTCCCCTGCTATATCGACCATCGTGCCTGTGATTTGGAAGAAGATGTGTGATAAAATGAGTTTACTGATTTCATTAGTAATAAGGGGAATGAACTATTCCTTTCACATAACAAATACAAGAAAAAGATTCAACAATAGAATTCCTTGAGAATTTAAAAATAGAATTTCTTGAGATTAGCTGCATTCCATGCTCGAGGTATCTCTCTGCCCTCCATTGTTTCCAAATGATAGGCACCTTGCAGGTCGTCCCTAGTTACTTTGAAGGGTCCTTCCCAGTTTGGGCCTAGCTTGTCGTCTGATGACCTTACTGTGTTGCCCAGGACTTTCCTTAGAACATAGTCCCCAACTTGGAATCTTCTTGGGTTAACCCTTTTGTGGTAATTCCTTGTGAGCTGTTGCTGATAGCTCGCAAGTTTCACCAGGGCCAGTTCTCTACGCTCGTCGACGAGGTCGAGTTCAGCGAGCAACGCCCCATCATTCTGGCCTTGGTCGAGAAGGTTGGATCTCATTGTTGGCAAGACCGCTTCTAGTGGAATGACTGCTTCTATGCCATATGTTAGAGAAAATGGGGTTTTTCCTGTTGCTCGCCGAGGAGTTGTTCGGTATGCCCATAGGACATAGGGTAACTCGGTTGCCCATGCGCCTTTGGCTCGCTCTAGTCGCTTCTTCAATCCATCGATCACAGTTTTGTTAGAAGTTTCTGCTTGGCCATTGCTCTGAGGGTAGGCCACTGAACTAAAGTTGTGCCTGATCCCGTGCTCGTTACAGAAGTCCTGAAAGGGTCCACTCTCGAATTGTGTCCCATTATCAGTGATGATGGTTCTGGGGATTCCGAAACGAGTGATTATATTCCTCCATATGAATCTTATCATGTCAGCGTCTCGGATGTTTGCCAATGGTTCTGCCTCGATCCATTTGATGAAGTAGTCATTTGCAACCAACAGGTATTTGCGATTTCCGGCAACAGTGGGTAGTGGTCCCACGATGTCCATCCCCCATTGGGCGAAGGGCCACGGGCTGGTCAGGGATTTTAGGTCGCTGGCTGGTTGGTGGACCATTGTAGTGTGAAGCTGGCATTTCGGGAATTTGCGGACATATACTGCGGAGTCGTTTTGCATATATGGCCTCCAATAGCCTGTAATACCCCGTATTTTTATGCTATATTAATTTGAGGATTTATTAAATTTAATGAGAATGTTTATTTAATAAAAATCCGGAAATTAATTATGTTATAATTATTAACGTGACGAGAGTTAGTAATTATGGGAAATTTATTGAATATTACTTATGAGCAAAGTAAGATATATTATATTGGTCATATGGAATGTCATGAGTGAATTAAATGACTATTTCGGAAATTTAAGTCGGGACGTGCCCGTGTCACGTCGGGACTAATTTTGTTATATAAAAAGTGAATATTTTATAAGATTGTTCGTATGGTCATTTTGAGTGCGCCAACGCGTCTGGAAGGGTCGAGATAGTCAGAAAAGTGTACCTGGGGGTATAGTTTGGGTCTCGGGGCGTTTTTAGGCCTAATTAGTACCCCGGGAGGGCATTTGAGTCATTTTACATAATTGGGTAATTAAACCCACGAATTTCAGCAACCTATATCAACCATTAGGTTAGCCTTTTAGGGTTAGAACATTCAGAAATCAAGTGACGGCCATTGGAGAAGAGAGGAGAGAGCTCCAAGGCAATTCAAGGCCAAAAATCCACCGGATTTCACCGCCACCACCACCACCGCGTAGATCGCGAGACAAGGAACGCAGCCATACCAAAATCATCCGTGAATCTGCATACCAAAAATCCTAGGCAAGTATTTGACTTGCGTATTTTCGTTAATGCAATCTTCATATTAGTATAGGATTGTTTAGAGATGGAAACTATGGAAGAAAACTCAAATTGTGTTAGGATAATGCATGTAGTTTTGATTCTATGGAAATTCTGGAACCTTTGCCATGTAGAGGAATATAAACCACGAAATTTTGATGATATATCAGAAGAAATTTCTGGTAAAAACAGATTAAAACCTTGATTAAGGAAAACTCTAGGGTTCTTGATGATTAGATGGGATTTTGAGTTAATTATCCATGTTTAATGATAATTATACACATGCTTTACGTTATAAACACCTGGTATAATGTTATAATGATGATAGTAGGATTTTTGGGACGATTGGAATGGAAAAACATAGTTTTGGATGTAGAAGTTTAGTGAAACCCGTAACTACATTCTGCAGAATTTTGCCCAGACCAGCTTGATCGATCGATCGAGCCTAGAGCTTCGATCGATTGAAGGTTCGATCGATCGAGCCCCAAGATTCGATCGATCGACCCCTCCTGGCAGACTCCTTATTCCCTCTTTAAATGCGTTAAATCCATATTGTCGTGATATAATTCTTGGGCATTCTTTATATATTGATTTGGGAGACATTGAGGACCAGTAGGGTATATGAATAAATGTTGGAACCTTTAATCTTCAACGAGAATGGTATTTATGGGATATTTACTTTAGGTTGGTAGATTTATGAATTTAAAGGGTGAGGTGCGTAAGAGAGTTACGTTGGAATCTAATAAAGACACTTACTGAAATTCAGATTTGTGAGGATATAGCCCATGAATGTTAAGTAGTAAGTGAGAAAACCCTTCGAGTTAAGGTTAGGAATGAACCCTTATACATAATTCTATAAATGTAAAATTAAGGATAATTGGTATAATTATGGGTGATGAGAAGAACCTATTTCAATATGATAAAGGGGTATATTTATATGATTGTGTGTACATATATTATATGCATGTGAAAAACATACCGCGCTACTTGCTATCCTTGAGGTTACCGCGCTGGGACAGTCTTATCTCGATGGGACCTTTATGGGGGATATTGACTTGTACCCTAGAAGATAGATATCCTTGGTACAGGCTATCGAATCGATAGTTCAGACGGTCCTAAGAGACGCGAGTATGTGCCATCCTCTTAGAGACTTGGAATCTATGCTTCGCCTCGATATTGTTTGTGTATGTGTTAATACAATTCGAGAGTGATTCCGAATTTATATTCCCCTTGATTTGAGTGGTATGGGGTTTGGATAGTGGAAGTATGCACGCACCATAGTTTTATTCGGGGTGCTGTTATATATATATATTATACGAGTAGTTAATATATATATGAGATTATGATATTTGAAACTGCCTACTAAGATTTGATAAGTAGGACATGGTTGTTGGCTCATATTATAAATACTTGTTTTGAGAAAGCATAATATGTCACTGGAAACTTTATTGTTTTTATAAAGTTAAAAATAGAGAACTTTGGTTACAAATTGGAACATCTTTTTAAAGTGGAATTAGTAAATTGTAAATCTTACGAGTAATCTAAGATATGTTAAATCTTTTAGAAAGACTAGTGCGATAATTGATAAAACAAACCGTTGGGAAGATTAGTGCGATAGGTGTGCACATTAGAAGAGAGGTGAGTATTTCTCAAGAGAGTGACGCACTAATATGTTGTTGCATTGGCCTGTATCAATTTAAATTCTTGCTAAAATTATTTTAAATCAAACACACTTTCGGGCTCTGACCCGTTTCTTTTTCTCTCTCTCTCTTGTATATATATGTATATATTTCAGGTGCCCAGCCACAGGGGCGTCTTGCTTAGGATCCTTTGAGAGGAACGGGCTGCAGCTTAGGTGGGAGTTGCAGGTCACTTGCGTAGACGGCTTCCTTTATTGACTCCACTTCTAGTATTCTCATTTATTGGGCATGTGTCGCCCTTTCCATTATTTCATTTGTTGTTGGGACATTTATATTTCAGTTATTTCCAGTATTGTTCTATGGGATTTATTCAGGATGGATTTGTGATTTTAGTTTCATATGTTGACATTCGATTGACGAATGCATTATGTTATTTGGTTTATTATGGTGTGATTATTTATTGTAGAAATGTTGTTATTAAGTAAATAAATCTTTTTTTAATTAAAATTTGGAAAGTTTGTATGAAAATGTTTTTGACACTTAGCTTAATTATTTAGGGTGATAAATTGGAAAATTTATTTTTATCGATAGTGATGCTGAGAATGAACCAACTGTTCACCTTGATTTAATTTAATAAAGGAGTGATCGCCCGGTATTTAATTAGGCGGGGTATCACAGGTGGTATCAGAGCATCAGGTTCTAGTGTCCATAGGATCTGTACGGCTTATTTCGCTTTCAGCTTAACGTTATTGCTATAGAGCCCTATTTTTAGGATTTTTGTATTCCTGCTTTTACGTTAAAGTCTTCAGCTATTTGAGATTTGATGATAACTGTAGACTAATAAACTTGTTCACGTTTCAGATGCCTCCGAGACGTGCTCCGAAAGATAAGCGTGCCCAAGCCGAGCAGCCAACAGCTCCGGCACCAGGCACAATGAATGCGAACGAAGTAGCCGCCATTGTTGCTCAGGCGGTGAATGCTGCGATAGCAGTGATTCAGCAGGCTCCACCCCAGGTTCAGGCAGTGGCGCCAGTACCAGCACAACTTCCATCCGCATGGGAGAGGGTTCGGGATGCTTTTCAGAAAGCGCATCCCCCTGAGTTTTCTGGTAGCTCCGATATTGTTACAGTCAGCCAATGGAAGAAAGACATCCAGCAGCACCTCCGTATGTATGAGTGCACTGATGTGCAAAAGAAGTTATTGGCTTCCTTTAAGCTGGTGGGAGCCGCATTACAGTGGTGGGAGTCCACTACTACTTTAGAGGAGAGGGACACGATCCCTATTCAGTTGTTCTGGGAGAGGTTTGATCGCAAGTATTTTCCACCCGCGGTGCAGACTGAAATGAGGCGGAAATTACTAAATCTGAAGCAGGAGAACCTTATTGTAGCTGAGAATGAGGAGGAGTTCATGAGACTTCTCACAATTGTGCCAGATGAGGCACCTACTGAGAGCAAGAAGATTTTGCTTTTTGTCGACGGGTTAGCTTGGAGGATACGTCAGCACATTATTGGGAATCTATCCCTGAGTACTTTCACTGATGTACTCAATGCAGCGTTACTACATTGCCAGAATCACCGCTTCCATCTTCAGGGAAGCAAGAGAGCAGGAGAGTCCAGCCAGCAGGGCAGGACCGGGGGTAATAGTGCCGATGGGGCACCATCTCATGGACAGACTCGTCAGCATGAGCAGAGTTCCTATCAGGGGGACCCTACTAAGCGATTCCGTTCAGGTGATTCTAGGCAGGGATTCGGGGGTTTCAGGCAGGGCCATCAGGGTTAGCCTAATCAGTAGGGCCAGCAGGGCCAACACCGACCACAGGGACAACAACAAGGCCAACAGCGTGCACATCAGGGCCAACAGGGCCAGTGGCGTGGAGGTAACGGCCAGCGGGGCCGTGGACAGCAGGGTCAGAGGGGCGGTAACTTCAAAGGCCGATGCTTTGGGTGCGGCAAACATGGCCATAGGCGCCAGGATTGCCCAGAGGGCGATAGGGCCCCACAACAGCAGGGAGCCCGTAATGAGCCGCAGAGACCGCTTTTTCCACCTGCCCTCCCAGCTCCAGCCCAGGTGCCAGCCCTACCAGCCATTCCAGCAGCTCCAGTGCAGCAGGGGCAATTGCAGTATGGACGTGTCTATAACGTCCACCAGGCAGCAGCTCCACAGGCACCACCCCCGATTGAGGGTATGTTTCCTATCCATGGTACTATGGGTCGGGTTTTGTTTGATACGGGGGCAACACATTGTTTTATAGCTACACATTTTGCGAAGGCCTTAGGGTTGTTAGCCACAGCAGAGAGCACCGTGACGTGCGTCGACTCACCCCTGGGGAGTGGGTCACTCATTTTCTTTATATGCCGGGGAGTGGGGGTAGAGATTGGTAGCTTGGTATTACCTGCAGACATGTTAGTTCTAGACATGCACGAGCATGATGTGATTATTGGTATGGATTGGCTCGCAGCTTATAGAGCCATGATTGATTGCTTCGGTGGGAGCATTATTTTTTCCATTCCGGGGCAAGAGATGTTTGTAGTGGCGATGCCTCGCCCAGAGGGAGGTTCAACCGCTCATTTGTATTACATAGAGGAGGATACCTCTAAGGAGGTTGTGATTCCCTTAGATTCGATCCCTATTGTCAGGGAGTATTCCGATGTGTTTCAGGAGATACCAGGCCTACCGCTCAGTCGTGAGATAGACTTTGTTATAGATTTATTGCCAGATACGAGACCTATAGCACGCGCACCGTACCGTATGGCTCCGGCAGAGATGCGAGAGCTACGGGATCAGATAAAGCAGTTGTTAGGTCAGGGCTTCATTCGTAGGAGTACCTCACCTTGGGGCACTCCAGTCTTGTTTGTGAAGAAAATAAATGGTTCACTGAGATTGTGTGTGGACTACCGGGAATTGAACAAGGTCACGATACAGAATAAGTATCCGTTGCCTCGAATCGATGATCTGTTCGACCAGTTGAGGGGAGCAAATTTCTTTTCGAAGATAGATCTGAGGTCGGGGTACCATCAGTTATGTATTAGAGAGCAGGATGTTTCAAAGACTACCTTCTTGTCGAGATATGGGTCCTACGAGTTTAGAGTGATGCCGTTCGGACTCACAAACGCTCCAGCCGTTTTCATGGACTTAATGAATCGAGTATTCAGAGAGTTCTTGGATCAGTTTGTCATCGTCTTCATAGATGACATTTTGATATATTCACACTATGAGGAGGAGCATGCCGAGCACTTGAGGCAGGTTCTTCAGACCCTACGAGAGCATCAGTTGTATGCTAAGTACGAGAAGTGTGGATTCTGGTTGCGAGAGGTACAATTCTTGGGCCACGTTGTTTCTGAGCAGGGGATTGCAGTTGACCCGAGCAAAGTGTCAGCGGTGAGGGAGTGGGGACAGCCCACAACACTGACGGAAGTGCGTAGTTTCTTGGGATTAGCCGGATACTATAAGAGATTCATTCGGGGATTCTCCAAAATAGCGGGTCCATTGACGAATCTGACTCGCAAAGGGGTACCATATGTTTGGGATGACGTTTGTCAATTGGCTTTCGATGAGCTGAAAGACAGGCTTACTTCAGCGCCAGTCCTTGCGTTACCGAAGCCGGGTGTGGAGTACCTGGTTTACACCGATGCGTCTTTACGGGGAATTGGAGGTGTACTCCAGCAGGAGGAGAAGGCTATAGCTTTTGCTTCCCGCAAGCTTAAGCCGCATGAGAAGAATTACCCCACCCACGACCTGGAGTTAGCAGCGGTCGTCTTTGCATTGAGGATATGGAGGCACTATTTATTGGGGGAGAAATTTCGTTTGTTCACAGACCATAAGTCACTGTAGTACCTGTTCACTCAGCGAGAGCTGAATATGCGTCGGCGTAGATGGCTAGAGTTTGTGAAGGACTACCAGTTCGATATACAGTATCATCCGGGGAAGGCCAACGTAGTTGCTGATGCGTTGAGCCGAAGACCGGTAGACGATGTAGCAGACGTCTGGAAAGCAAAGTGTAAGGAGTTGGGTCACCAGGACTCAGTGGCACGTTCTTTCATATCCGTGATGCCAGTCACACCCGAGATTGTTACGAGGGTGATACAGGCACATACCACAGACCCGTTTTGCCAGGAGCAGATTGTGAGACTTCTAGCCGAGGGTGCTGAGTCCTATTCTGTTAATTCTGATGGAGGTTTACGATTTAATGGGAGATTGGTAGTTCCAGAAGGAGCAGAATTACGTCATGCAATGATGACTCATTCTCATGGGTCCCGATTTGCAGTACATCCGGGAGGCGATAAGATGTATCAGGATATGAGGCGTCAATACTGGTGGAGTGGGATGAAGAAGGACATCGCCGAGTTTGTGTCCAAGTGTTCTACCTGCCAGCTGGTGAAGGTGGACCACCAGAAACCGTCAGGATTGCTTCAGCCATTGGAAGTACCCGCGTGGAAGTGGGAGAGTATTTCCATGGATTTCATTACAGGGTTGCCCACATCACAGCGGGGCCACGATTCTATCTGGGTGATTGTAGACCGTTTGACCAAGGTGGCTCATTTTCTGCCAGTGAGGACAAATTATACCACGGGTCAGTATGCTCAGTTGTTCATCGCTGAGATTGCCAGATTACATGGGGTGCCCCTGAATATTGTGTCAGATAGGGACAAAATTTTTGTATCACGTTTCTGGGAAAGCTTTCAGGAGGCTATGGGTACTGAGTTGATGTTGAGTTCAGCTTATCACCCACAGACAGACGGACAGACAGAGCGTACTAATCAGATGTTAGAAGATATGCTACGCATGTGTGTTCTCGATTTTGGGGGAGGATGGGAGCCACATCTTCCGCTGGTAGAGTTTTCTTATAATAACTCTTATCAGTTTACGATTGGCATGGCACCATTTGAGGCTTTGTATGGTAGGCCTTGTCGTTCTCCAACTTGTTGGCTCGAGGTGGGGGACAACAAGTTGCTAGGACCAGAAGTGATTCAGGAGACCTCCGCGAGGATTGAGATAATCAGGAATCGTATTCGGGTAGCCCAGGACAGGAAGACGAGCTACACCGATGCGAAACGGTTCTTCTGGGAGTTTAATGTGGGAGATCAAGTGTTATTGCGTGTATTTCCTATGAAGGGTGTGATGAGGTTCGGAAAGAAGGGGAAGTTGGCCCTGAGGTACGTGGGACCATTTCCAATCATCGAGAGGATTGGGCCGGTAGCATACAGGTTGGGATTGCCAGAACATTTACATCGCATCCACGATGTATTCCACATCTCGTCGTTGAGACGATATCTTCGGGATGATATGTCCCATACTCACATTGCGATAGATGAGATAGACTTACAGTCTGATAGCTCTTACGAGGAGAGACCAGTGTCTATTCTAGACTATAGTGAGTGGAGATTGAGGTCGAAAAAAGTTCCACTTGTGCGAGTCCAGTGGGAGCATCATAATGTGGAGGAATCCACTTGGGAGCGCGAGGCAGATATACGCGAGAGATATCCAGAGTTGTTTTTACCAGGTATGCCTTATTTTCCGAATTTCGGGACGAAATTCCGTTATTAGGGGGGAAGTATGTAATACCCCGTATTTTTATGCTATATTAATTTGGGGATTTATTAAATTTAATGAGAATGTTTATTTAATAAAAATCCGAAAATTAATTATGTTATAATTATTAACGTGACAAGAGTTAGTAATTATGGAAAATTTATTGAATATTACTTATGAGCAAAGTAAGATATATTATATTGGTCATATGGAATGTCATGAGTGAATTAAATGACTATTTCGGAAATTTAAGTCGGGACGTGCCCGTGTCACGTCGGGACTAATTTTGTTATATAAAAAGTGAATATTTTATAAGATTGTTCGTATGGTCATTTTGAGTGCGGCAACGCTTCCGGAAGGATCGAGATAGTCAGAAAAGTGTACCCGGGGGTTTAGTTTGGGTCTCGGGGCGTTTTTAGGCCTAATTAGTACCCCGGGAGGGCATTTTAGTCATTTTACATAATTGGGTAATTAAACCCACGAATTTCAGCAACCTATATCAGCCATTAGGTTAGCCTTTTAGGGTTAGAACATTCAGAAATCAAGTGACGGCCATTGGAGAAGAGAGGAGAGAGCTCCAAGGCAATTCAAGGCCAAAAATCCACCGGATTTCACCGTCACCACCACCACCGCGTAGATCGCGAGACAAGGAACGCAGCCATACCAAAATCATCTGTGAATCTGCATACCAAAAATCCTAGGCAATTATTTGACTTGCATATTTTCGTTAATGCAATCTTCATATTAGTCTAGGATTGTTTAGAGATGGAAACTATGGAAGAAAACTCAAATTGTGTTAGGATAATGCATGTAGTTTTGATTCTATGGAAATTCTGGAACCTTTGCCATGTAGAGGAATATAAACCACGAAATTTTGATGATATATCAGAAGAAATTTCTGGTAAAAACAGATTAAAACCTTTATTAAGGAAAACTCTAGGGTTCTTGATGATTAGATGGGATTTTGAGTTAATTATCCATGTTTAATGATAATTATACACATGCTTTACGTTATAAACACCTGGTATAATGTTATAATGATGATAGTAGGATTTTTGGGACGATTGGAATGGAAAAACATAGTTTTGGATATAGAAGTTTAGTGAAACCCGTAACTGCATTCTGCAGAATTTTGCCCAGACCTGCTTGATCGATCGATCGAGCCTAGAGCTTCGATCGATTGAAGGTTCGATCGATCGAGCCCCAAGATTCGATCGATCGACCCCTCATGGCAGACTCCTGACACGACTCAGAATGTGTCTCTAAAGTGTGTACTCTCTAGGCTCAAGTGCAAGCCTGTCGTTCAAGTAATAATCCGACAAGTCGGGTATCGATCCTCAGGGAAAAAGGACAACGAAGTTGTGACGACGGAATAAGACGGAGGAATCCTAACGATGACTCTAAAAAGAAAAGAAAAATAAGATGATTGATTTGGTTTTTGGGAATCGATTACACTAAATGCAATTATGAAAGTATGGTGAAAACTGCAACTAACTAAATGACCTAAATTAAGAATGAAGGATTGAATTGAACTTTTAAATGAGATGATGGAAAAATAGGACGGGAATACAATCCCCCAACCCTAGTGTATTGCAGTATAATATTAATCGTAAATTTATCTAATTAATTTGACCCGGAATTTAGTACTCCCAAGCATTACGTATACGAGGTTCAAGCCCGCGTCATACTTAATCAAAGGACGAGTAAATCAGTATCACAATAACGACACTCGAATTGTATTCTCAATCATCCCGGTTACCCAGGGGCAAACGAGATATTTAGACCTACAATTGTTGTGTCCCTACGCAATACGGTCAAAATTAATTACTAAATTCAGAGGATTAACTTTATACATGCAATGACTACATCAGGTTGGGTTCATGTAACCCGACCTTAGAAATCTAGCCGGACATACCGAAAATGATGAAAACAGTGTTAAACATGCAAGTGTTCATGATTAATCTAAGGACAATTGGTGGAATATTGTAAAATAAAATCACAAGGAAGGAATAGCTTACTAAAATTACCCAAAAAACAATTGCAGCAATGAATAAACTTGATAATCACATAAACTTTGAATAACCTTCAATCTTTGAATAAAATTTGAAATTGTATCTATAGCTAGGGTTTGTGGAAGAAAATGAGAAATTAGAATTAACTCCCCACGTTCTAGCCCCCGCCCCCTTTACAACGAAAATAATTCGGGTTTTTATACCCTACATGAAATTCCAAGAAGTTGAGTATAAGTCGGAGTCTTTAGAGGAGAATCAGAAAACAAATCTCGATGGGCGGACCGGTCCGGCCCTTAGGCGGATCGGTCCGCTTCTAAAGCGGATCGGTTCTTTTATTTTCCAGGCGGACCGGTTCTTTTATTTTTTTGGCTCTTCGGTTCTCCTTCGGTTCGCAGTCCACTGGAGTTTTGACATCGGACCGGTCCGGGTTGAGGGCGGACCGGTCTGCCTATTTGACTTTTCTCTCAAACTTTGACTGTCCATATCTTTTGCTCCGGGTATCCGATTGAGGTGCCGTTTCTTCCGAGGTGCTTGTGAGGATGATACCTTCAACTTTTCTTTAGGTACCTCATCCGGATTCTGGGTAGAAATGACTCTTTTGCCCTTTTTACTTTTCCCGTTGACTTTTCTATTCTTCCGGTTTCCTTCTTCCATTTCTTGACATTAGATACCTGTAAAATCATAACGAAATACCAGAAACTCGGTGTACTTGTTAGGATAAGTCAATAACAAGATTATGAGATAAAGTCAATCCAATTATGTTGTTCGAGATGATTAAAGTACCGAAATTAAGGGATAAATTAGGAAGAATTTATGCCTAATCAAACCCCCCTAACTTAGAACTTTGCGCGTCCCGAGCAATGTAAAAGAATTCTAGAAAGGCTCAACTTTTGGAAAACATTTTATTTGGATAAAATACCTCTTTCGCGGGCACGCGATTGCATTTAGCGTATGCAACAAGCCTTTAAACCCCTAGGTTACCCTAGTGGGACGAGTTGTGTCTCGTGAGGGTTTGCAGAGAATATACCCACAAAATTCGACTCAAAGAACTTCAAAGTAACCAAAAATTGTATAATTCAAACTTTTCCAGAAAATAGTCATCATTAAGTCATGTCTACAAGTCTCAAACTGTAGTGCGTGTGTGCGAAGCCAGAAATATAACTGCCAATTTACACTGATTAATCATTACGTTACTTATCCGAACATTCGTTTTGATTTCAAATTCTCACGGGAAGCTCTCTCAAACGAACTACTCGAAATATGGCTTTTTCGCTCGGTATGCGTGATAATAAGAGTAAATATAATGGATGCAAAATCACGCATACAATTAGAAAGACGGAAATTTCATGGTGAAAGGATCTCATCAACGGATTACGGTTTTAAAAACGGGAACATTGCCTCTTTTTCGCGCACTTAATCTCCTTTATTATCTTTTGGTGTATTGACTCTCTACGCGGTAATCAATTTCGCAATTTGGACTCGGTTAGGACTTTTTCGGGTTAAAGGTTGCATTGGGTAATATGAAACTGGTAGGGAAAGTTGGAATTGGAAAAACCATTCGTGATGTCCCTTTGTGCTTTTTCCGGGCTATTGCTCAATTTGTTTTGTTTTTTTTTTCTATATTTTTTTTTCTTTTCTTGTTATTTTTGTTGAGCATTCTTCTATTTTTTTCTTGCCCCTTTTTGTTGCACTTTTCGGACTTAAATTCTGAATTTTTTTCATTCTTCACAATTCCGGCTATTTTGGGTTTTTCGGGTTGTCAAACGAAAGGGAAAATTATTTGGCTCAATTTGGGTTGCAAAAGGGTAATTTTTCGCCACTTTTTCTGGCCAATATTTTTGGGGTGACAAATGAGGGCCTACATCATTGTCCAAATTGTCAATTGCGTTACCATATGCGTTTCGAGGTGAATTAAAGTTTAGAGACTAATTTGGCACGATTTTCAAGGCAACATTGCACACATTTTTCAAAACCGATCAAAATGAAAGGATTGAGATCATTGACAACTTATTAAGCGCTAAAAAGAACTTTGAGTTAACAATTAACTCGGATTGATTTAAAATCTCGCAAAACGTGATAGGCTCGAATCTCACCGGGTTTGTTAATCTCCACATTTATTCGTTAAGTCGTCAATTTTCGCACAATTTCCATCTTTGATCAATTTCGGCTTTGTGTATGTTGACTTTTTACACTTTGAGACTCCAATTTGACTTTTAATGATATTTTTGAAAAATTTGAATTCCAATTTTTATTTATTTTGAACAAAAATATTTTTGGATTTTTCAAAATTTTATGATTTTTTTGGAAATTTTTGGGCATTTTTGAAAATTCGTGAAGTTTTAGAAATGTGCACTTGTGACCCCCCCTAACTTAGACTTTTGCATTGTCCTCAAGCAAAAAGGACTAAAATCTAAATAAGGCAAAATAATAAGTGCAATCATTAAAACAAACAAATATAGAAAAAGGCCACTTTATATATCATAGGACTGTGGTACAAACAGGAATACAGCATATGTAGGATGTGAGAATAAATACATCAAAACAGTCCTAAGCAACCAAAATATCATGGGGGAGGGAAATGGGAGGAGCTGGGCGCGTCGGGGTCATAGGGGTCTTGAAAATGCGATGGGAGTGGCTCATAAGGATCCCCTAGGCGTCGGTATATATCCGCTTGCCTTCGAGCCGCCCGATTCTGATCTCGTTGGTAGTCGATCACAAAGGTGTCGAACTTGCTCTCAAAGTTTCCGAATCGGGTCTCAAGGTTGGACAACCGGGTCGAAATATCCGTACCTGCCCACTCAAAATCCAGGTCGTCCTCTTCGTCCGTCGACTCGTCGTCGGCGGCGACGTCACCCATCTCGACGTCCGCTTTGGCGGCCTCCTCCTCCTCGCTCTCTTCCGAGGAAGCCTTTTCCTCGCTATCATGCCCTCGCCGTGCCCGGATTATGGCGAGCTGTTTGGCACTCTTAGTGTGAGTGCCTTGTCCAAAGGTACCGGGAATCCGGGTGCGGTCGGCAGGGGGCCTCAATGCCGGCGTCCAGGAGGATAGACGTGATCAGACGGGCATAGGGCAAAGGGGCGGTGCCCTTCTCATCCAAAGAAGCGGCGATGATGTCGGCGTACAATGTGCGGGCCAAATGGATGGTGGTTTGAGGGTCGAAGAGATGGTAGGTTAAGGTGGCCTGCCGAGGCCTCATGGCGGAATCGTTGGACGTTTGAAGGATGTTGGCGCATACTATTTGGAAAGTGAGGCGCGCCGTTTCATTGAGGCGTCCAACCGCGACGGTTTGGCCCGTCCAAGCCACGTTTGGAGCAATGCGCTCCATGACGACGTTCTTCGCGACCGGAGGAACGTTCCGTGGATAGGTGTAGTCTTGGGGGTCCGGAACGCCAAAGGTGGCCAATTTGGCCGTGAGGACGGCTAAGGAGAAGGGAACGACCATCCCATCAACGTACGCTTGGGCCTCAAATTGGTCCGTCCTTACGAGAGTGGCATAAAATAACCGGACCTCGGAATCCCATACGGCGTCATGGGGTTCGTTAAGGAAACGAAACCACCCCCAGGCCATGAATAGGGCTGTGACAGAATTGGGCAGCGCGTTCCATTAAACCGCGCGCTCCATATGGAGTTTGCGGTTGGTGCCGAAGAAGGCGGTGCACCATCGCTCCTCTTGGCGGGAGCGGAACTCGTTGCTCCCGGAGTGTAGGATGTCGGTGGATGCGTATTTGGTAGGAGGAGCACGGGGGGCCATGGAGACAGAGAGGATAGGAGTTGTGTTTGAGGTGTGAAGAGAAGGGGAGGGTGTAGGGATGAATTTATAGTGGAGGGGGAAGGGATTTGGAGGGAAGGGATTTGGAGGGAAAAGGGTTTTGGAGGGAAGGGGATGTATGGGGGTGTGGGGAACCGAAATGGAGGGAGGGGTGGCTATTGGGGAGAAGGGGGGTGCATGGGAAAAAGAGATTCAACGAATCTGCGGAAGGCGGACCGGTCCGGTCCAGGGGCGGACCGGTCCGGTCCAGGGGCGGACCGGTCTGGTCTTTTTATTTTTCAGAAATTCGACAGGCGGACCGGTCCGGCATAAAATTAAAGGAACCGGTCCGGGGCGGACCGGTCCGGCTTTAAATTAAAGGAACCGGTCCGGCTTGGGGAGTTTTGGCTGGAATCTCCTCGAAACTGGAATTCAACCTCTCGTGCTCGAGATATCGCACTTTTAACACGCGCTCCTCACCAAATCTAGACTAATGACCTCTCAAAAACACCGGTCACCCGAATTGCCTAAAATCTCGAACCTGCACATGCTAACCCTGAATGTACCAAAATCCTAACGACACTCACTAACGCACATGACTCACACGACTCTCACCCCATACGCGTCGGGGGTGCGACAACCGAACGGAAACAGTTCACTCTACCCCGTAAACGGGGTCCGACAACCAAATGGTGTCGACTTCTTCTTCGCACGCCTCAAGATATGGCTTTAGGCGTTGTCCATTCACTTTAAATGTGTTTCCCCCTTTTAAATCTTCCACTTCGACAGCTCCGTGTGGGAAAACATTCTTGACAACAAACGGGCCAGACCATCGCGACCGCAACTTGCCCGGAAAGAGATGAAGCCGAGAGTTATAGAGAAGAACTTTTTTCCCGGGAAGAAACTCCTTCCGTCGAATGATGCTATCGTGAGCGAGTTTCATCCTTTCTTTAGCAATTTTGGCATTCTCATACGCGTCATTGCGTATCTCCTCTAACTCATTTATTTGAAGCTTGCGAGCTTCACCGGCTTTATCCATGGCATAATTGAGCTCCTTAATTTCCCAATACGCTTTGTGTTCTAACTCCACAGGGAGATGGAAAGGCTTGTAATACACGAAGCAGAAAGGGGACATGCCAAGCTGATTTTTGTATGCGGTGCGATAGGCCCATAGCGAATCGTTCAGTCTAATTGACCAATCTTTTCGGTTAGGATTGACGGTCTTCTCGAGAATGTTCTTGATCTCACGATTCGCTAGTTCGTCCTGCCCATTTGTTTGTGGGTGATACGTCGTTCCAACCTTGTGGACGACACCATACTTTCTCATGAGCTTCTCAAATGGCCTATTGCGAAAATGCGTGCCATTATCGCTAATTATCGCCTTCGGTGCGCCGAAGCGAGAAAGTATGTGTTCCTGTAGGAACTTTATCACCGCCTTACTGTCATTAGTCTTAGTAGCTATAGCTTCTACCCATTTAGAGACGTAGTCTACCGCGACTAGGATGTATAGGAAACCAAAGGATGGGGGGAAGGGGCCCATGAAGTCAATACCCCAACAATCGAATATCTCAATGATGAGTATGGGGGTAAGGGGCATCATGTCGCGGCGAGAGATGGATCCCATCCGTTGGCACTTGTTGCATGACTTGCAAGCGTCATTTGCATCCCGGAAGATTAAGGGCCAATAGAGGCCGCATTGCGTAATTTTAGCGGCCGTCTTTTTCACTGAGAAGTGGCCTCCACATGCTTCCGAATGACAAAACTGGATGACCTTTGGAATCTCGTCATCCGGTACACATCTTCGGATGATTTGGTCGGCGCAGTATTTAAAGAGTAAGGGATCATCGTAGAAGAACATGCGCGACCAAGTAAGAAACCTTTTCTTATCTTGCGGTGTCCAATCGGGAGGGACGGCTCCCGTGACAAGATAGTTCACTATGTCCGCAAACCTGGGATATGAAGAAGTAGCAAAGAGTTGCTCATCCAAAAAATACTCGTCTATGGGTATGGGATCACTAGGTACGTCGGACGAAAGCCGAGACAAATGGTCGGCAACGACGTTTTCTACTCCTTTCTTATCCTTGATAGAGAGATTGAACTCTTGTAGGAGTAGGATCCACCTTATGAGGCGCGGCTTGGCGTCTTTCTTCGCAAGTAGATACTTTAAAGCCGCGTGGTCGGTGAAGACAATTATAGGAGAACCAATGAGGTACGATCTGAACTTATCAAGGGCAAAGACTACTGCTAGCAACTCCTTCTCCGTGGTAGAGTAGTTGAGTTGAGGTCCGGTAAGGGTCCGGCTAGCGTAGTAGATGACATGAGCTTGTTTATCTTGACGTTGGCCCAAAACGGCCCCAATCGCGTAATCGCTTGCATCACACATGAGTTCGAATGGTAAAGACCAATCCGGAACTTGCATGATGGGAGCGTACACGAGCATGTTATTTAATTTGTCAAAGGAGCTTTGGCATGCCTCGGTCCACTCAAACGGGTTATCCTTCATGAGAAGGTTGCTTAGGGGTCTAGCGATAACGCTAAAGTCTTTAATGAACCTGCGATAAAACCCGGCGTGACCCAAGAATGAGCGCACGTCTTTAAGCGATCTCGGTGGGGGAAGGTCAGCTATGACATCTATCTTAGCCCTATCAACCTCTATGCCTTTAGATGATACTATGTGGCCAAGAACTATTCCTTCAGTGACCATGAAATGGCACTTCTCCCAATTCAGCACTAAGTTCTTCTCCACACACCTAGCAAGTACTTGCTCCAATTTTTCTAGACAAAGATCGAAAGAGGTGCCAAAAACGCTGAAATCGTCCATGAACACCTCGAGTCCTCTTTCGACCATGTCACTGAATAAGCTCAACATGCACCATTGAAAAGTCGCGGGTGCATTACACAAGCCGAATGGCATACGTTTGTAGGCAAACGTACCAAAAGGACAAGTGAACGTCGTCTTCTCTTGGTCAAGTACATCTACCTCAATCTGGTTATATCAGGAATAACCATCAAGGAAGCAATAATATGGGTGGCCTGCAACTCTCTCAAGCATTTGATCAATGAATGGCAAGGGGAAATGATCTTTTCTTGTTCCCGCATTGAGTTTCCGGTAATCAATGCAAACACGCCAACCGGTGGTGGTGCGTTGGGGAACAAGCTCTCCCTTAGCATTCTCAATCACAGTCATACCCGACTTCTTCGGGACGACTTGAATAGGACTCACCCATTTGCTATCCGAGATTGGGTAGATAATCCTGGCATCTAATAGTTTAATGATCTCGGTTCTCACAACTTCTTTCATGTTGGGGTTCAGTATTCTTTGCATTTCTCTAGAGGGCTTAACATCCTCTTCGAGGTGAATCTTGTGGGTGCAAATCAGAGGACTTATCCCCTTCAAATCAGCTATACACCAACCAAAAGCACTTAGGTGCTTCCTCAGAATTTTTAACAACTTACCCTCCTGCTCATCATCTAGGCTAGAGGAGATAACAACAGGAAATCTCTCATCCTCTCCTAAGTATGCATATTTGATATGGGAGGGTAGTTTCTTTAATTCAAGAGTTGGAAACTTCTCTTCGGAGGGAACAACGCGTGTATCCCGTGGTGGTAACTCCTCGAATCTAGAAACCCAATTCACATCTCTCGCGTCCTCGTTCGACGCTCTCTCATCGAGTAACTCTCTTAATTCCCCAATCTCTCGTACTCAGTATACGTCTCCTCACTCTCATTGCTCGAAACCAGACAGGATCCTAAGGCATCGCCACAACAATTCTCCTCAATGTACTCCTCTACTATCTCATCTATGAGACTCACCGCGTGAATATCATCTTCCTCTCCCGTATGTTGGGCTATGTTGAAGATGTTGGTCTCCAATGTCATATTCCCAAAAGTGAGTTGCATTCGCCCATTCCTTGTGTTAATAATAGCGTTAGCTGTTGCTAAGAATGGGCGCCCGAGAATGATGGGAACATGATTAGTCGAGATTAAGGAGGGCTCCGTGTCCCAAATGACAAAGTCTACCGGGAAGTAGAAAGTGTCAACTTGAACGATCATGTCCTCTACTACACCGCGTGGGACCTTCACAGTTCGATCCGCTAATTGGAGAGTGATTCTTGTGGGCTTGAGGTCACCCAAATCAAGTTGCCTAGAGATGGAGTAAGGGAGAATATTGACACTTGCTCCCAAGTCTAGTAAGGCTTTTTCAATTTTGTTCTCTCCAATGATGCAGGAAATGGTGGGTGCACCGAGATCTTTGAATTTAGGAGGGATCTCATTGAGTAAGATGGAGCTCACGTTCTGTGCTAGGAAGACATTCTTCTTTACTTTCATATTCCTTTTTACCGTCAACAAATCTTTGATGACTTTTGCATAAGCTGGAATTTGTTTGATGGCATCGAGGAATGGTAAATTCAGCTTTACCTGCTTTAGTATTTCTAGCACGTCATCACGTGGGTTTCCTTTCTGGGAAGGAATCAACCTTTGAGGAAACGGTGCCGCGGAGGGTGGTTTCACAACTACCTCGGGCTCACTAGTGTCATCTTTATCACTCTCATTCGAGGGGACATCTTCGGCCTCTTTCGTGCCGGGCAAAATCACCTTGTCTTTGGTTGTGTCGAGTGGGGGAGGTGATAAATCAACGACTCTCCCACTACGAAGAGTGGTCACAGCTTGACATTGCTCCTGATGATCAGTAGAAGTGGAGCTAACACTAGTTTGACCTTGGGGAGGTCTTTGGCCCTAGGCAGGAAACTTGCCCTTTTCTTGAACGCTCAACGAGGATTGAATTTTGGGCAGGTTCGCATTTATGTCGCCAATTAGACGATCATATTTGGCATTGGTTACGGCCTGATTATTGATGAATTGATTCATCGTATCCTCGAGAGTTCTCTGCTGTGGCGGGATATAATTTCCATGGGGTGGCGGTGCTTCCACATGACCTTGCATGTGTGGAGCTTGTTGAAATTGTTGTGGAGGAGGAGGGGCAACATGCGAAGAAGGGTTCATTGCGGCATGTTGTTGCCCGTAGCTAAATCCGGGATGATTTTTCCATGAAGGGTTGTATGAGTTCCCGTGAGGGGCACCGAAATTACCCTTAAAGCCTCCTATACCACTAACTTGCTCCTGCAACATTACTTTGCAGGCGGGTATCGTCGGGCATTCCTCAGTTGAATGTCCCGCCTCACAAATCGCACACACCTTTTCAATGGGATTCTTGAAAGATCCAACTACCTCGCATAAATCTCGAAATCCTTTCTCAAGGGAGTCTAACCGACAGTCTGACATAGAGGTCTTATCTATTTGGTGTAGGCCGGACGCCGATGGAGTGGTGATCGCTTGACGATTTCGATTCTGAGCGTTAGGATCAGAAATATCCCAGGATTGGGTAGTCTCGGCGACATACCTCAGGTGAAGCTCAGCATCGTGGCAGTCTAGCTCGATAAACGGACCACTACCCATGGTTTCAATGAGTTGCTTGGAGTTAAGGTTCAACCCATTATAGAGGAATGAAATGATTTGGGCTGTATCAAATCCATGATGGGGGCATGAAGCAGTTAACTCATTGAAACGCTCATAACATCGATGGAATGGCTCATTATCCAATTGCCTGAACGATTGAATCTGAGCCTTTATGGAGATTGTTCGATGTGGTGGAAAGAACTTCTTGAGAAATCTGGATTGTAACTCGTTCCACGATGGAATCGAGCTCGGAGGTAAAGACCATAGCCAGGTCTTAGCTTTATCTTTTAACGAGAATGAAAAGAGTTTGAGGCGGATCACCTCTTGTGTGCAAGTTTGATCGTTGAGGGTATCACACACGTCCTCAAATTCCCGTATATGCAGGTATGCCTTCTCTGAATCCATACCGTGATAGTGTGGTAGCATCTGGATCATCCCATTTTTGAATTGGAACTGCCCGGCATTATACGGGAGTATAATGCATCCCGGAGTGACAGTGCGCTCGGGATATAAGAATTCTCTCAACGGGCGGTACGGAGGCTCTTCCTCACCGGTAGTTACATTACTGTGCTGCGACATCTCTCTCTCACTCGACGATTCGACGCTCTCACTGGGTGTGCACGACGTGTGTCCTACGAAGGAGAAGGGAGTGTTGCTAGAGATTGAGTGTGACGGTGTGAGAGGTGGGATCTAGAACTGTGGGGCTTGTGGAGTGTGGGGACTATCAGGATTATACTCAACAAGTGGATTTTCGTGAACGCTGGTTGGAGTATTATGGGGTGTGGGAGTGGTTTCAGAATTTTGCATTAAGTTTGTGAGAGATGGTGGTGAATCTTTTTGTGCTTTTTATTATTTTTTTGATTTTTTTTTTTTTTTTTTGGATTTTTGGTCAAAGCTTTGGATTAACTCGATCTAATCCTAAGTCTACCTAAATCCCCGGCAACGGCGCCAAAAACTTGACACGACTCAGAATGTGTCTCTAAAGTGTGTACTCTCTAGGCTCAAGTGCAAGCCTGTCGTTCAAGTAATAATCCGACAAGTCGGGTATCGATCCTCAGGGAAAAAGGACAACGAAGTTGTGACGACGGAATAAGACGGAGGAATCCTAACGATGACTCTAAAAAGAAAAGAAAAATAAGATGATTGATTTGGTTTTTGGGAATCGATTACACTAAATGCAATTATGAAAGTATGGTGAAAACTGCAACTAACTAAATGACCTAAATTAAGAATGAAGGATTGAATTGAACTTTTAAATGAGATGATGGAAAAATAGGACGGGAATACAATCCCCCAACCCTAGTGTATTGCAGTATAATATTAATCGTAAATTTATCTAATTAATTTGACCCGGAATTTAGTACTCCCAAGCATTACGTATACGAGGTTCAAGCCCGCGTCATACTTAATCAAAGGACGAGTAAATCAGTATCACAATAACGACACTCGAATTGTATTCTCAATCATCCCGGTTACCCAGGGGCAAACGAGATATTTAGACCTACAATTGTTGTGTCCCTACGCAATACGGTCAAAATTAATTACTAAATTCAGAGGATTAACTTTATACATGCAATGACTACATCAGGTTGGGTTCATGTAACCCGACCTTAGAAATCTAGCCGGACATACCGAAAATCTCTAAGGACAATTGGTGGAATATTGTAAAATAAAATCACAAGGAAGGAATAGCTTACTAAAATTACCCAAAGAACAATTGCAGTAATGAATAAACTTGATAATCACATAAACTTTGAATAACCTTCAATCTTTGAATAAAGTTTGAAATTGTATCTACAGCTAGGGTTTGTGGAAGAAAATGAGAAATTAGAATTAACTCCCCACGTTCTAGCCCCCGCCCCCTTTACAACGAAAATAATTCGGGTTTTTATACCCTACATGAAATTCCAAGAAGTTGAGTATAAGTCGGAGTCTTTAGAGGAGAATCAGAAAACAAATCTCGATGGGCGGACCGGTCCGGCCCTTAGGCGGATCGGTCCGCTTCTAAAGCGGATCGGTTCTTTTATTTTCCAGGCGGACCGGTTCTTTTATTTTTTTGGCTCTTCGGTTCTCCTTCGGTTCGCAGTCCACTGGAGTTTTGACATCGGACCGGTCCGGGTTGAGGGCGGACCGGTCTGCCTATTTGACTTTTCTCTCAAACTTTGACTGTCCATATCTTTTGCTCCGGGTATCCGATTGAGGTGCCGTTTCTTCCGAGGTGCTTGTGAGGATGATACCTTCAACTTTTCTTTAGGTACCTCATCCGAATTCTGGGTAGAAATGACTCTTTTGCCCTTTTTACTTTTCCCGTTGACTTTTCTATTCTTCCGATTTCCTTCTTCCATTTCTTGACATTAGATACCTGTAAAATCATAACGAAATACCAGAAACTCGGTGTACTTGTTAGGATAAGTCAATAACAAGATTATGAGATAAAGTCAATCCAATTACGTTGTTCGAGATGATTAAAGTACCGAAATTAAGGGATAAATTAGGAAGAATTTATGCCTAATCAACTCCTTATTCCCTCTTTAAATGCGTTAAATCCATATTGTCGTGATATAATTCTTGGGCATTCTTTATATATTGATTTGGGAGACATTGAGGACCAGTAGGGTATATGAATAAATGTTGGAACCTTTAATCTTCAACGAGAATGGTATTTATGGGATATTTACTTTAGGTTGGTAGATTTATGAATTTAAAGGGTGAGGTGCGTAAGAGAGTTACGTTGGAATCTAATAAAGACACTTACTGAAATTCAGATTTGTGAGGATATAGCCCATGAATGTTAAGTAGTAAGTGAGAAAACCCTTCGAGTTAAGGTGAGGAATGAAACCTTATACGTAATTCTATAAATGTGAAATTAAGGATAATTGGTATAATTATGGGTGATGAGAAGAACCTATTTCAATATGATAAAGGGGTATATTTATATGATTGTGTGTACATATATTATATGCATGTGAAAAACATACCGCGCTACTTGCTATCCTTGAGGTTACCACGCTGGGACAGTCTTATCTCGATGGGACCTTTATGGGGGATATTGACTTGTACCCTAGAAGATAGATATCCTTGGTACAGGCTATCGAATCGATAGTTCAGACGGTCCTAAGAGACGCGAGTATGTGCCATCCTCTTAGTGACTTGGAATCTATGCTTCGCCTCGATATTGTTTGTATATGTGTTAATACAATTCGAGAGTGATTACGAATTTGTATTCCCCTTGATTTGAGTGGTATGGGGTTTGGATAGTGGAAGTATGCACGCACCATAGTTTTATTCGGGGTGCTGTTATATATATATATTATACGAGTAGTTAATATATATATGAGATTATGATATTTGAAACTGCCTATTAAGATTTGATAAGTAGGACATGGTTGTTGGCTCATATTATAAATACTTGTTTTGAGAAAGCATAATATGTCACTGGAAACTTTATTGTTTTTATAAAGTTAAAAATAGAGAACTTTGGTTACAAATTGGAACATCTTTTTAAAGTGGAATTAGTAAATTGTAAATCTTACGAGTAATCTAAGATATGTTAAATCTTTTAGAAAGACTAGTGCGATAATTGATAAAACAAACCGTTGGGAAGATTAGTGCGATAGGTGTGGACATTAGAAGAGAGGTGAGTATTTCTCAAGAGAGTGACGCACTAATATGTTGTTGCATTGGCCTGTATCAATTTAAATACTTGCTAAACGTATTTTAAATCAAACACACTTTCGGGCTCTGACCCGTTTCTTTTTCTCTCTCTCTCTCTCTTGTATATATATGTATATATTTCAGGTGCCCAGCCACAGGGGCGTCTTGCTTAGGATCCTTTGAGAGGAACGGGCTGCAGCTTAGGTGGGAGTTGCAGGTCACTTGCGTAGACGGCTTCCTTTATTGACTCCACTTCTAGTATTCTCATTTATTGGGCATGTGTCGCCCTTTTCATTATTTCATTTGTTGTTGGGACATTTATATTTCAGTTATTTCCAGTATTGTTCTATGGGATTTATTCAGGATGGATTTGTGATTTTAGTTTCATATGTTGACATTCGATTGACGAATGTATTATGTTATTTGGTTTATTGTGGTGTGATTCTTAATTGTAGAAATGTTGTTATTAAGTAAATAAATCTTGTTTTAATTAAAATTTGGAAAGTTTGTATGAAAATGTTTTTAACACTTAGCTTAATTATTTAGGGTGATAAATTGGAAAATTTATTTTTATCGATAGTGATGCTGAGAATGAACCAACTGTTTACCTTGATTTAATTTAATAAAGGAGTGATCGCCCGGTATTTAATTAGGCGGGGTGTCACAGGTGGTATCAGAGCATCAGGTTCTAGTGTCCATAGGATCTGTACGGCTTATTTTGCTTTCAGCTTAACGTTATTGCTATAGAGCCCTATTTTTAGGATTTTTGTATTCCTGCTTTTACGTTAAAGTCTTCAGCTATTTGAGATTTGATGATAACTGTAGACTAATAAACTTGTTCACGTTTCATATGCCTCCGAGACATGCTCCGAAAGATAAGCGTGCCCAAGCCGAGCAGCCAGCAGCTCCGGCACCAGGCACAATGAATGCGAACGAAGTAGCCGCCATTGTTGCTCAGGCGGTGAATGCTGCGATAGTAGTGATTCAGCAGGCTCCACCCCAGGTTCAGGCAGTGGCGCCAGTACCAGCACAACTTCCATCCGCATGGGAGAGGGTTCGGGATGCTTTTCAGAAAGCGCATCCCCCTGAGTTTTTTGGTAGCCCCGATATTGTTACAGTCAGCCAATGGAAGAAAGACATCCAGCGGCACCTCCGTATGTATGAGTGCACTGACGTGCAAAGGAAGTTATTGGCTTCCTTTAAGCTGGTGGGAGCCGCATTACAGTGGTGGGAGTCCACTACTACTTTAGAGGAGAGGGACACGATCCCTATTCAGTTGTTCTGGGAGAGGTTTGATCGCAAGTATTTTCCACTCGCAGTGCAGACTGAAATGAGGCGGAAATTACTAAATCTGAAGCAGGAGAACCTTACTGTAGCTGAGTATGAGGAGGAGTTCACGAGACTTCTCACAATTGTGCCAGATAAGGCACCTACTGAGAGTAAGAAGATTTTACTGTTTGTCGACGGGTTAGCTTGGAGGATGTACGTGGTTCAGCCAAGATGTGCCTACGTCCACGGTGGTGCAGTCGATATTATTTCTATATACTCCGGAGAGTGATTACAAAGAATACAACTTGTCCTTTTGCCCCGGACCTAGGGTTTAATATATACATGTGCATGTAGATGAGTGGGGGTGATGGGTTCCTCCACGTTTTCCATTTCCCCCATAACTTCCCTTTATGGGATCGTGGGGGGAGACTGGATCAATTATAAAAGATGAGGGGCCTGGATTTTGGGCCGCCAGGACTGGGCTACTCGTCCAGGCCCATCGTTCATTATTTCGGGTCCCCACAATATGGATCCAAGACTTCAGTAATATAGGGATCCCTGCCACCAATTTCCTCTGGAAGAACTATTTGAATTGCTTTCATTTGGATCGTCATCTTTAACATCTTTCTTGAAAGTGTGCTGACAAACTGAAGTTTGTGCATTTGGAGAATAAACTTCCTGGCCAGCATGGTAATTGATGAGCTCAAATAGCAAGGTTCAACCATTTCATTCTGATAGATAGAAGTTCTGCCTTGCTCGGTGTGCCTCCACTTACACCATTACCTCGTTGGTTCGCCTAACTTATCAGCAGCAGTAGGAGCGTCTTTCCCCATTGTTGCATCTTGCACCACACCACCACTAACTGCTACACCAACCGCAATAACGATTAGCTCGGCAATCGCGGTGGACCCGATGCACCCAAAGCTAGTGTTCTAAGCCCCCAATTGTACCTGCTCCCAAACCAATAGTCGTTATTGAGCCAGTTGACATGGCGGTTGCAAAAGCTCTGTTGTCTCCATTAACCACAGAACGACATCCGAGTAATCTATGATTCACATGAGTGTGGTAGTTTCTTTCTATTTTGAACCATCTCAAAATATGCATCACAACTTGCAACCTTAAGATATGACTTTGTTCCCTCTGCTTGTCCTTCTGCTTGTGCCATATCTATATACTTCAACGGGACTGGAGTTTGAGAGATCTAAATAGAAATTTTGAAACCACGGTGTTAAGTATTTTTAATAATCTACACCAGTTGCTCAGAATTAAAAGATTAATTCTTAATTTAGTCAATACATATATAATTTTATGAAATCAAGTGAACTCAAAAACATGTTTTCTACATAAGACCACCACAACATTTGTTACCGATAATGTCGTGTTTTCTACATAAGACCAAACATAAAGCATTTTACTTGGAAATTGGTTTTAAAAACCCATTCTCACCTATACAAATATTTGTACTCATGAGGTAAACTTAATGTACATGCTCATAAAGAGTGATGAAGAATAGGCATTGACATGGTTCATAAAGAAGAAATATTAAACTTCACAGAAAATACAATATGCAAAATCAAAGTCAGATTGTGTTGCTAAAGAGGATGGTTGCTAACATTCCATTTTATGATAAACCCATGAGAATGCAAACTCTCCACAGTTTTTTATACATGTTCTTCCAAAATCAAAGTCAATTTTTTATACAAGTAGCCAAGTAAAATAAAAATATAGTTGGGGTGATACCACACAAAAACACCACTCTAACATAACAAAAACATGTACACAATGCATAGTAGCAAATAACAAAAACATGTACATAAAAATTGAGTGACAAAGATAACAAACCTCCTTGTACATATAATATGCCCTGTTCAAAATTAAAAAAACAAACTATTGTTAATTCATTAAATGCGCACATGGATTAGGGACCTGAAGCGGAGGAAATGCGGTATGAAAAGTTAGGTGACCTGTTCCAGCACATGGATTCATTAAATGCGCACGTGGATTAGGTGCCCTGTTCCAGCACATGAATTTTTAGACATTGATTAGTAGAATGAAAAGTTAACATAATATCTAATAATTCTTTGTGTTGAAAACCTTTTCAGTTGTAATTATCTAAGATATCAATAAGAAAACTAAATAAACAATTTCTGATGTTGTCAAAATCCTCGATTGAGTTACTCAGAATGTGTGAAACCCAAATCGGGTATAAGAGAAACTAAATCTTAGAACAAAAAAATCAGATCGTGAACAAAACCAACACCCAAATTGGTTTAAAAATCGAAACTTGTATCCAAGATGCAAATCAGATCGAGTTGAACATATCGCTTTTGATCAGATTGCTTTTGAACCACAACAACACAAATCAACAATTTTGAACAACAACAAAAATTGATCCACAAACTTTAGATCGATTTTTTTAGAAAACACGGAGTTAAACACGTTTTTTTAAAAAAACATCACAGATGGAAGAATCAACACGCAGAAAAAAAAATCTCAGATCTCTATTTTAGATGCAAACACGCTGCTTGAGCTTCGTCGAGTTAAACTTGGAGAAATCCATTTTTGAGCCAAGCTTGTGCTTTGTCTGACTTTTAGCTCTCTCACCTGCAATAATTTTTGAAACAACTCAAAGCCATACCTTAAATATTTAATAGATAAAAGAATGTGTGTGAAGGAAAATACCTCCATAAAATCTTGGATCCTAAACAGGGCTACAAAAGAATGCGTGTCAACCGATTTCAGAAACCAAAAATAAATGCGTGTTAACCGATTTCAGAAACCTCCGTAAAAGAATGTGTGTCAACCGATTTCAGAAACCAAAAATAAAACAAAAAAATACATTCAATGTTCTTGAATGGAGATGAGAGAGAACGTCGACCTGCAAAAGATAACTAAAACAAAAAACTACATTCAAAACCCATAGAACAAATTAGATTGGATGTATTCTTACACAGTCAATGGGAGAGAAAAAATAAGAAATAAGTGGGAGAGTGTTCTGGCACAATAGGTTGTGGAGGATAAAGACATCTCAAATGAGTAGACCCAAATCAACACAGAATCAGTAACCAAAATCGTAAGAAAATTGCTTGCGATCAGAAAAAAATCGTAAGAAACACACTGAGATTTAAATTTTAAAAAAGAAAGAAAGACACCAACCTCAAGAACTAGCATCGCAACTTGAGAGAGAGCTGATATAAAATGAGAGAGGGTGACAATGGAGATTGTGTTGAGAGAGGAACTGAAGAGGTATGTAGGATTGTGATAAAGTACCGACATAAGTGGCTCATAGTAGAGTAAAATGAGTATAAAATTTCAAATTAAAATAAAATCCACTTCCCAATGGTTCTCGAGCCACGCAAATCTGAAGGATGAGATTCCTAAGATAAATTACTATAATACCCCTAAAAGTTAAATTGTAAAAAGGCAAAAACGCCTCTCATTTGCCATGTCACAATTCTAAGTGGTGACATGGCAAAACCTCACACCCTTAGATCGTCCGAAAAAATTCGATCGCAAGCGTTAATTTGTTGGTACTATTCAAACACTCCTCTCCCATATATATATATATACTAGCGGATACCCGTGCCCGAAGGCACGACGATAAATTTACCCCTGTGATAAAATTGAACCCATAAAATGCTGTATACATGCATGTGTATACGTGCAACACATAAAATGCTATGCATGTTTATCATGCATGAGTTACTATTTATAACACCATTATCTCATATTATATAGATATAAATGAGTTAGTATGATTAAAGTAGGATGACAAACTTAGGTTTGTTTAGTCAAACGAGCCATCAAATCCATTTAAGGAGTTAGGATAAGGGGTGTTTGGAGATGTTGAGGGCATCTCTATTGGACAAACTAACATAATGTTATTTTTTCCAATGAGAATTAAGCAAAATTACATTTAAAAAAAAGATCAGATACCAAAAAGTCCCTCAAATATTTTTTAATACTCATTTAGTTCAAGTCTTTTATTTTGTACCAAAAAGTAATTTATTCTCTTATCTTTAGTCTTTTTGGCATAGTAAATTTTTTTTGGCATGGTGAATGACTTTTTAGTGCAAAATAAAAAGTTTTGGAGTATACATGTATTAAAAAAGAGTGGTGTTATGAGTACGAAACAAATTTTCTAAATCTCCCTCAAATAGCATTAATGAGTTGCGTCCTTGTGAGACACATACTATAAGGTATAACACTTAATGCTATTTGAAGAAGAATTTAAAAAATTTGTTTAGGATACAAAGCATTTCCCCATTAAAAAAAATTCTAGAAATTATTTGATATATGTCCCTTAAAAATAAAGATTAATTTGAGAAGAACAAACCTCCCAATTTGTCCACGTGAGCGTGATAAGTAAAATCGCTCATGCAAGAATATCTATTTTTCATTTTTCATCCCAGGAGTGTGAAGTAAGTCGGGAGGATTTTTTATTGTGTTTTGAAATATATATTAATTAATTAATGATGTCTAGTTGCACCTATTTTCAAAATAACATGAAATTATTTTTTAAAAAAAATTGAGCCTAGTGTAGAGCCAAGTAAATCAAATATCTGAAGCGCTCAAACTGTAAAAAGAAATATCCATTCCTTTAACGCTCCGCAAAATTCTAGTCTCAATCTGAAATCGTCATCGTCAAATAAAAGCAAAAGCGAAAGCGGAAAAAACATTAAATAGTTATTTAAAGAAAGCGACATTGAGACCTTCCACGCGTATGATCTTATCCGCTTTCACGTTTCCTGTTGACCCTCTATCTATCCTTTTTACCCCAATTCCTTCCCATCTCTCTCCAACTCCATCAATGGCAATGGCATCCTCAGTTTCCTCTTTCCATCCCACCACCATCACCTGTTCTTCCAAACCAGACCCATCCCGTCGCAAACCATCAAACACCTGGTGGACCCCGCTCTTCGGCTGGTCCTCAGAACCCGACTATATTCAAAAACCGGACCCATCAGAACCCGATACTTCCAAGAAACCCAAATCTAAATCCTCCGTCGGTTGTTTCACCGAAGAAAAGGCCAAACAATTGAGAATGAAAACCCTCGAGACCGCCACGTTTCACGATATTATGTATCACTCCGCTATAGCCTCTCGTCTCGCCTCCGACATTTCCCACCGTAACGATCGCTGAATCTGGGGTTTCAAATCTGTCGACTTTAAACTTTGAATAATTATGTGTCTGGTCTGGTTGGCTCCGATTACGTCTTATTTTTAGTTCGGGTGTAATCGTCAATGTTGTAGTTTTATGTCTAGTGTGGATTATCTCAGGTTTTTGTGTTTCGTCAAGACTATGAATCTTGTTTCTGTGATATCATGTAAACGTATGCTGGATATTTCAAGTTAAATGCTGTTTCTTTTTGTATTATTGTTTTCTTTCTATTAATTAAGGGGCCGATTAGTTCATCATCGATAAAAGATCACGCATTTATGTGTAACTTAGGTTGCTTGTTAAAATTCTGTTTGTGCGATTAATTGACTCTGGTAGCGGGATTTGGGTTAGAGTTCTCTCAGATCTAAACCCCGCCTGAAAAATTTGTATTGCCTTGGTGTTTGAGAAATGCGTTGGAAGCTTTTGTTCACTTTTAATTACCCTGATTTTTTCTCACTCCTCAGAGAAACTCTTCCAAACAGATAACCCCAGCCGGCCCTAGGAAACTTCTCACTCTCAAATAGATAACCCAGCTCACGCTAAAAAAATTTCCTCACTCAGCCAACCTCTTGCGGATCTTACACGGTTTGATTAGTCTGGATGGGTACACGAGAAACACGTTATCTTCTTCTGAAAAAAGCTCTTTGAAAGTGAAGATCAAGGTGAATACGACAAGAACAACTTCTTTGATGGTTGATCGAATTCGTAAGTTCGTAACTATAAACATTTTTTTTATACTCTCAAGTCTTGGGAGTTTGATTCAACTATTCCAAAAGTTGTTTCTCTCTCAAGTTATGACTCCAAAGAATTTTGATTCTTTTTGGTTTCTCCCATCTTAATCAAGGAGTATTTATTTTTTGGTCACTTTGACTCATTTTTTTGGGCTTTGGTATTTATAACATGTTTGTCTTATATTATTTTTTCGTCTATTTGTCTTGTATACATATTTTGTTTCGAGCAGTGCATTCTTTGGTGTATTCGACATTCTTTAGTTTATTTTCGTTTCATTCATTGTTACGGGTTTAATCTGTTACATTATCATATGTTCTACTTATAATGCATTCTCAACTGATTTATGTCATAACGTTAAATATCCGGAATCGTTCGCACGTGCAACGCACGTGGGTATATATATATATATATATATATATATATATATATATATATATATATATATATATATATATATATATATATATATATATTGTAAAAAAGACACATATTTTTAGTTTAATCCATTTAGTCCCTCAAACGCTCATTTATACAATATTCTGTTATTTTTGAAAGTCCACACCAGCGACACCCCTTGCTACCCATGCTCACCCCAAACGAGACCTCTGATGGACTCAAACCACTTTTTTTCGATATTCTCTTATGTTAAAAGGTCTCGCTAGAAATCTAATCCCCACCCCCATTCACCCTCATTGTCAGAGCTCTAACGACCTTGATCAGAGCTCCGGTTTGGAGTAGATAGGGGTGGCATGGGTGCCACTAGCACGTACCTTTAAAAATAAGAGAATATTGGATATATGGAGTTTGGATCCATCAGAGCTTCGATTTTGGGTGAGTAGGGTTGACATTAGGTGCCGCTGTCGCGAAACTTTAAAAATAAGAGAATATTGGATAAATGGGTGTTTGAGCGACTAGATTGGTTAAACTAAAAATATGTGTTTTTTTCAATATATATATATATATATATATATATATATATATGGTTTTATAGATTATTTGACCCATTTATTTAACCAATTTGTTTGTATTATTGTTTAATAATAATAACAAATGTGACAATCCAGTTAATATGTATTATTATATGTAAATTCTATTTTGAGATTTTTTTAATTAAGTCACGTTGACTATTCTACCATTAATTAATTATATTTTAAAGGTGTACACAGTAAATATTATTGTCCGTGTAATTTTTTTCATTGAAATATTATGTACTCCGTGGATCTTGTTTAATAAATATATGGATAAAATTTTCGTGGGAACACAATAAATTTTATTGTTTGTATAATATTAACACAATAAATGTTATTATTTGTGAAAATGTCACATATATAAAACTATTTCATTTTTTGGTGCATATCTGTGTAATTTTTTATCTTTGAAATTTATACGCTCTATGGATCTGATTTGATAGATCTCGACGAGCAGATTTCAACAATAATAATTTTGCGAAACAAAAATTTGTCAATAAAAAGTTATGATCATTTGAAAATGAAAAAAAATTCAATCATTTATATAACTTTCCTAAGTAAGTTACGAATGACTGGCTTTAAAAAAATAAATTATAAAAAAAAAATTCAAAAAATTAAAAATATAATCTAATGATTAAAAAGTCAATATAACTTAATTAAAAAAACTTTATTCTTATGAAACTCATATACAATATTCCCTTTTTTAACCTCTCAAAATATGTTGCGCTTTATGTTTAATCCAACATAATGTTGCTATCTATTATCTATCATGAAATACAAGATTTTAATTCTCCTTTTCACCGAGGTTGCCACATGGCACTGTCCTTTTTCATTTCTTTTCTCACCGCCTTTTCATATGCCCTTTTATTTACATCCCATCAACAATATTGGAGCTAACACACGTCCTCACTCCCCTCACTCATTATCGTTCCCTCTCCCCCAACCCTCCATTACCCTACGACCCCCGATTTTAACTCAATATATACCCCAATCCTTCATCATCTATTCTCATTCTTCCCCGTTATCATTCTTCCATATAACCCTTATGTCTCCCCTGTATTAAACTCCAAACCAAAAGATCCGTAAAAAACCCAAATCATCTACCAGATTGTATATTTCTTGATATGCCCCAAGTGTTACCTCGGCCCAGAGTTACCAACCTCGGCCGAGATATTGATCAACCCAAGATAAGCCATGGGCCCACGATATCATCCCTCGGCCAGACCAGGGTCGGCCCAGGCCGACACTACCATCTACCCTGCCAAGGGGCACTGCGCGCATCACATGCATCAACAGCACTCTCGTACACCTGGGTATGGCAACCTCGGCCAAGGGTGGGCCGAGGTGACAGGGAGCCTACCCTCAACTTGGAACCGGTTCAACCTCGGCTTGGGCCGAGGTCACAAGAGGCCTTAGTAATCACCAGCATGGGACTATCCCTACCTCGGCTGGGGACGACCCAGCATAATGTCTCGGCTGGGATCAGGCCGAGACCCCCTATGACACCTCGGATTGAACGAAGAACACGCCTTTACAGCTCGGCCTCTCTTAGGCCGAGGTCATCCACCAACTTGGTGGCCGAGCATCTGTTGAACATTTGGATAAGGACACATGGGCACAAATCAGTTGTAACAAGATTATTCTCCACATGTGGGGAGAATATTTCATCATCATTACTTACATGTGGCAGTGACAGATGGCACTCCCCCATTGGTGAGGCTACCACACACATGCACATTACATGCATGGGGGGTACATTACACCCCCTAGGCACTATATATAGGGATCATCCCCTACCTTGCAAAAGGATCCCAGCTATTAAAACCCTAGCTAAAACTCTGTCTAAATATACAGTAGAGAGAGAGAGCTTGAGAGGTTGTATCCATGGCCATTAGTGCCTTCTCCCAGTGATATTACTCACACACACTCACAGTGGACGTAGGCCAGATTGGCTGAACCACTTATATTCCGGTGTGCTACCCTCTTCTCCTCACCACCTTCTATTATCTTCTTTATATAGCTGTGCTGCCATTGTTATACTTCTGTTGAGCTTGTAAACACCTCATCTGGTGGTGCTGATTCCGGCATCATCATTTTGGCGCCGTCTGTGGGAACGAGAAGCTATCTCTTCCTCCTTTTCTGCTTTACCTCACCGGAGACTCTGGTGGTGAACCAGGAACCACCCCTTGTGTGGAGATGTTTCACCATTGAAAGAGGTCCTTTGAGGTATTAAGCTCACCTGCTACTCAAGCTCTATAGTGATAACACATGGCACCAGACTTGCCGCCGCCTCTTCCGCCGCCCGGAGGTGGAGAGGCTAGCTCCAGTCAGGCTCCCCCCAGTCAGAAATGGCGGAGGTAGCAGCAGCCTTGAAATCTTTAGCTGCAACACAACAAGACATGAAGGAGCAATTTGCCCAGCTCAGCCAAACCATGATGATGAGGCCACCTGGAGTCTCCCCGGACATGATAACTCTGGCGGCAGTTCAGCCTCATCCTGACGCCAGGGGACCACCCCAGGCGCCCATGAAGGACCAGCCTGCACCCCAGCGGAGGAGGGACGTTGCTGACCCTAGGCGCTTGCACCTGGGGAGGCAAGGAAACCCTTGCCCAGAGGACAGGTATGATGACCTTGAAGCTGAAGAAGCCCCAGGAGACTGCTGGGAACCGTATGAGGTGTCAAATGACACTATACGACCTCTTAGGCAGAGTCAAGAAGGTGTCGGCCGAGATGGATGTGTCGGCCGAAGAAGGGAAGAGGCCCAACAAAGAGGGTCGGCCTTTGACAGACTGAGCAGAGGGTCGGCCTTCGAGAGGCTGGGCCCAGTTAATGACCTAAGACAGAGGCTATCGAGGTCAAGGAGTGCAGCAGGCTCCCAAAGAGGGAATAGGAAGCCTCGGCTAGATCAAGGCCGACCCTTAGAGAGAAGAGCCAGGGAGCAGGAAGAGGTCAACAGCCAGCGGGTCGTGGCTGGGGAACCCTCTGTCCATCGCAGAGAGGTGGCAGGGGATAACCTCGGTCAGGTTGATGAGAGAAGAACCTGGAATGATTCAATCCAACGTCTCGAGGAGAAGATAGGGGACCTCATAAAGAGCAGGGACCCATTACAGAGGGGCTACTCGGAGGGCTCCCCGTTTGTAGCTAGGATAGTGGGGTTCCCAACCCCTGCGAAGTTCAAGCCTCCTACGGTGACTCCCAAATATGATGGCAGCACTAACCCTGTGCACCACATCGAGATGTATCAGTCAGCAGCAGATATTTACTCGATACACGATGAGATGAAGTGCAGGGCCTTCTAGGGAACCTTGACAGGGGCAGCACATAGCTGGTTCACCTCTCTTCCAAAGAACTCGATCGAAAACTTCAAGGGGTTGGCTGAGCAGTTCATCCACAACTTCTGCTTTGGGGTAAGACCTCAAAAGAAGACTACCCACCTCCTGTACGTCAAACAGGCTAAGGGTGAAAGCCTAAGAGACTACATAGCAAGATTCAACAAAGAGAAGTTGGAGGTGGAAGACTACGAAGAGAGCATAGCCATGACCGCCCTGATAGGAGGCCTCCAGAAGGGGAAGCTATTGTGGAAGCTGGCGGAAGACCCCCCTAGGTCTATGGCGGAGATGCTGGCCACCGCAGGGAAAGTGATGAATGCGGAAGAGGCAATGGCCGCCAAATATGAGGAGGAGAACCGCAGTGGCCCAGGAAGGTCCCAAAGCAAGAAAGAGGGGAAGAAGAGGTCAGGGGATGACAAGTTTGCTCATTACACTCCTCTGACTGTGAGCTGTGAACAGATCCTTAATGAGATTAACATGTGTCACACATGCATCACGTGTGCACCGTTACACACACATACACACACACACTAGTATAATAATAGGCTCAATTTAAAATTTCAAAGTTAGTGTATTTTTTGAAATATCTGAATTTTAAAGTTAGTTTCCACTTATAGTAATTAAATTAAAATGATAAATGAACAATTTTTTTTTTTCACTTTGAACCTAGTTCCATTAACAAAAAAATTCATTTGGAAAGTTGTGATAACAAGGGAGTGAGAGAAAGATGTTTATGAGGATAATTTTTTTTTTCTTATCTTTCTTATAGAGTAATTTTATATGAATCATCAACTAATATTCATCAAATAAAATCGATTGAGTTGTCAACAATTGATTAGTGTTTCAAATGAATTTCATGTTACTTGGCACACCAATCAATATATTATTAACGTCTCAATCGAGTTAATTTGTTTTGTATTATTTGAACTATAGCATGTAAGGAATCGACCTATTCGTCATATTAACTCGATACGTAACGACCATCCCTACTCGATTGACCCTAGCCCCAATACAAAACGAGTTATTTACCAATACGACCTCCCCTTCTCTCCCTCCCCTATCCCTCCTTCCATCATCCTTAATTTTTGATTCGTCGAAGTTGTTTGATCTCGGTCTATCTAGTTCATATAAAATTATTCCTTTCTTATATGTGGGGCATATCAACATGATTAATGAGTTTTAAGGAGGCGGTTCATTTAGAATTAGTCTTTGCAAGTGTAATCAAACTTCTGTCCACCCACTAATTGCACATGTCACCATACAAGAATTATACAATAATTGCATTCACGATCAAAATCCTCAGCTGCACATGGGTTGTTCAGGATCAGATCTTGGGCCAATCCTCTGACTAAAATTTATGATGTTTTTGTGTAGACACATCCCCCATTAAGAAAAATATTTTTTTACGTAAATTATTATGTTAACACTAAGATATGTGGAGAATGACTTTGCCACACGGCCTATAAAATCTGGACTCGACTCCCTTCTCAGAAGCTGCAAACGAACATAATTATATCATAGCCATGTGATTTGCCTTAGGAATAGTAACATCTGGAGGATTGTTTCACAAATCAACACAAATGGGTGTTGCAAAGGAGGCTTAATGATTCAATAACCTTTACATTAGAATTCCATGTTTGTCAAATTTTACCCTGAATTTCTATATATTGAGATGTATTAACAACAAAAATTTGATACTCATAAAGCTTTTAAAATGATATATGGTTCAACTTAAATGAATGGGAGTTGTTACGGGGCATAGGTATTAT